>CAJZBU010000001.1:0-319386 GCA_914767635.1 Melanostoma mellinum
GGTAAAGGAGGTAAAGGCTTGGGCAAAGGTGGCGCAAAACGTCATCGTAAAGTGTTGCGTGATAATATTCAAGGAATAACTAAACCAGCAATTCGTCGTTTGGCTCGTAGAGGTGGTGTTAAGCGTATTTCTGGTTTAATTTACGAAGAAACTCGTGGTGTTCTAAAAGTTTTTCTTGAAAATGTTATCCGTGATGCTGTTACTTACACTGAACATGCAAAGCGTAAAACAGTTACTGCTATGGATGTAGTATATGCTTTGAAGAGGCAAGGACGTACTCTTTATGGTTTTGGAGGTTAAAAAAAAATTTAGTTTTTCATAAGAAACTTTTACAATCGGTCCTTTTCAGGACCAAAAAACAATTTCAAAGCGATATAAAATTAATTTTCATAGTGTATGTAGTATGTACACACATTTTATTGTATACAAAATATGGTTTTCTACGAAAAATCAATTTTCATATGTATGTGGTATGTACACACGCAATACAAATACTTTTTTTTAGATTTTATTGAACTATGTTTTTCTACGAAAAAAAGTCTTCTCAGCCTCCAATTTCAATATGGCTACCAGACAAGCGTATGCCATTGTCTTTTTAAAATGGCTACCTGGTGCTGAAATTTTATTACCAGCTGCCATAAAAAAAAATGTATGTATGTATTTTGTCTTTTTTTTACTATTCACGTCATAAAGTATATGGCCTACTATGAATTTGTTTGGCTACCTGGTTCTGAAATTTTATTACCATTTTGTCTTTTTTTATTCTCGTCATAAAATTATATGGCTAGTACGAGTTCTAAAAAAAAAAATCATTTTTTATCTCTTTATGTATATATTTTGTCGTCCTGAAAAGGACGGTTTCTTTTTTTTTATCACTACTAGATTAAGCACTTTTCTCGGTTTTCTTTGGTAACAAAACTGCTTGGATATTTGGTAGAACACCACCTTGTGCAATCGTTACACCAGAAAGTAATTTGTTCAATTCCTCATCGTTACGAATTGCCAATTGCAAATGGCGGGGAATAATTCTTGTTTTTTTGTTGTCACGAGCAGCATTTCCAGCCAATTCTAACACTTCAGCTGCCAAATATTCCATTACAGCAGCTAAATACACTGGGGCACCAGCTCCGACGCGTTCAGCGTAATTTCCCTTACGGAGCAAACGATGAATACGACCGACGGGAAACTGTAGGCCGGCACGATTTGAGCGTGACTTTGCCTTTCCCTTCACTTTTCCACCTTTACCACGACCAGACATTTTTATTTAATAAAAATAAATTCACAAATCACAATTAATTAATAAAACACGATGTGCACTGTTTCACTGTTCACTTTAGAATGAGTGAAATTGTCGATTTAACGATTTAACGATTTTTATTGAACAAAAGGATATATACAATTGATACTTAAATATAATACGTTTCTTAATAATATGATTAATTTTGCTGTGTTGGCACATAAGGGGCCTAACGATATACATTGTCGGTTATTTAGATTAAGGGTAAAGCTTAAGTTAATGGTTATTAAAAAATGTAATAATTAGTTAGATTTATATAACTGTAGGAGTGTTCAGTTCCTGTTGTCCTTGGGGTTAGTTGTGGTGGAGGTGGTGGTGGTGGAGGATGGTGGTGTAGGAGTTGGATTGGGCGGGGCGGGTGATGTGGTGATGGGGCAGCTAGCCACGGTGGTGGGTTGACGCTGCCTCAGCGTAGAAAGCCATTGCCTCATCGTTGATGAATGTGTCGTCTTCCATCAGTGTCATCGCATCGATGTATCTCGGGTCCGGGTGTCGATCTTCTTCTGTTATCCTTCTTACTAAGGGGTTCGGATGGTTGGCCAGGTTTTCCAGTATGCGTCTTCCAGATTGCACCAAGTATTTGTCTATGGGGATGACCCTTGCTTCTTCATAGAGCTTTCTGTTGCTGACGTTTTTCCTGCGCATCGGATCGTAGCCAAGCCCTGTGCATATGCGCAGAACCTTCCTCTCGAATACAGCCAGTTTTTGCATTTTCGTCTTGGATATTGTGAACCAGACGGGAAAGCAGTAGGTGATTACAGGTCGTATTAGCTGCTTGTACAGCAACAGTTTTGTATTTTGGCTGAGTCCATTTCTTTTGCGCATCAGCGGATGGACGCGATGAAAAGCAAAGTTAGCTTTTTTGACGACTGCAGTGGCGTGCGGGTTGAAACGCATCAATTCGTTGAAATGGACTCCTAGATACTTGACCTGCTTTTTCGGCCTGAGTTGTGTACCGTCGGGAAGGTTTACGCAGATGTTGTGGCAGTTTGCGGCTGATCTCGAACGTCTCCGTCCTTGTGTTGGTCTTCTTATGCAAATTAGCTCGGATTTCGCTGAATTTATTTTGATTCCCCATCGATTGTAGAACTCGAAGAGCTTCTTTACGTGGTCTTCAACTCTACGAGCAGCGATCACAGGTGACAGTGAGTGCGCGTAGGTCAGTGAGTCATCCGCAAAGAGAAGGTTGGTGGCGCTTTCTGGTTGAGGTTGGTCGGAGGTGAAGATGCTGTATAGGAAGGGACCTAGCTTCGATCCTTGTGCAACCCCTGCTCGGATGGGTCTGGTTGAAGATACGGTGTTGTCTACTTGCACGTAGAAAGACCTGGAATGAAGAAAATTAAACAAAATTTTAATTAATGAACCTGGAAAGCGTAAAATGGTTAGTTTGTGGATAAGTCCGTTTATCCAGACACTGTCAAATGCCTTCTCAACGTCCAAGAAACATCCAACTGTTGTTTGGTGGTTGTTGAGTTTCCTTATAACGTCCCCTTGGAGCTTCAAGAGCGGATGAATGGTAGAATGTTTCTCCCGGAATCCAAACTGCATATTCGGGATGATGCTGTTGTCATTACAGAATGCCTTTAGCCTTCGGAGAACCAGATCCTCCAGAATTTTGCTGACGTTGCTGAGTAGGGATATGGGCCTGTAACCGGACACAATGTTTCGGTTTCCTTTTTTGGGAATGGCCACGATCTTCGCCTTCTTCCATCGCTCGGGAAAGTGGCAGTTGTTGAGGCAGTTGTTCATCACAATGGCCAGGAAGATCATCACTGTTTGAGGAAGTATCTTAAGAACGAATTTTGAGATTTTGTCCGGCCCAGCTGATTTTTTGGGGCGCCCACTTTGGATCAAATCTAGAATATCTTCTGGAGTAGTGAAAATGGTGCCTTCACTGGGATCACATGAAGGGTTCTCGTCACTGAAAACGGTTTCTTCGATTCTGCTTCCTTCAATCAGCTGGATGGTTGAGTCCACATCATTTAGGAATGCGGGGTCAGGAGGAGGAGTTGACACGAAGTTTTCTTCAAAAAATTCGGCAAATCCTTCTGCTTTGTCCTCGGATGATGAAACTTCTCCTCTGTTGGTGGTGATCTTGTCTGGCATATCTGGCCTTTTGCCGACTATCCTGTTGATGTTAATGAGTGAAATTTTCAAAATGGGGTAGTATTTATGTAAAAAAATTTCCCCTCCAACAAGCATAATAAAGGGGTAGAAGCGACAATAGCTTCTATTGGAAAATAGTATAAATTAAACGAGGTCTTGCGATTTTTTCACAGTTCTCATCGTACATTCGTCGTGGTAAGACCTTCTTTGCAGTGTTTAGTGTGTTCTCTATTAAATAAAGTGAAGTGAAGTTTTTTTTTTAATTGAAAAATAAAAATGCCGCCTAAAACTAGTGGAAAAGCCGCCAAAAAAGCTGGAAAGGCGCAAAAAAATATTACGAAGACAGACAAGAAGAAGAAGCGCAAGAGGAAGGAGAGTTACGCAATCTACATTTACAAAGTGTTGAAGCAAGTTCATCCCGATACTGGAATTTCATCAAAAGCCATGAGTATCATGAATAGTTTTGTGAACGATATTTTTGAGAGGATTGCTGCTGAGGCATCCCGATTGGCTCATTACAATAAACGTTCAACAATTACTAGTCGGGAAATCCAAACAGCAGTTCGTTTGCTATTACCTGGTGAATTGGCTAAGCATGCCGTAAGTGAAGGAACAAAAGCAGTAACAAAATATACTAGCTCGAAATAAAATGTGTTTCTTTTTTCTTGAATATTGTATAAAAAAGGCCCTTTTCAGGGCCGCAAATAATTTACGAAAAGAAATATGTGATTATTTTTGAAAATCGTCCTGCGTCTATGTGCAAAAAAAGTCAAAAGAGATAGAATCATTTTGGGAAAAATCGGTCTACCCAACGGTGGAGAGGGGTGTAATGCAAAAGGGAATTAATAAATATGTAGATGTTGTTGATTTGGGTGTGTTTGAGGTTTTTGTTTTTTTTTTTTAGCATTGCAAATTGCCAACGACCATACCACTCGAAGCCAATCGGTTCTCGTCCGATCACCGCAATTAAATCGAGTCGGGCGCGGTTAGTACTTAGATGGGGGACCGCTTGGGAACACCGCGTGTTGTTGGCATGCACTTTTTTTTTAATTTTCGCTATATTTGACAAAAAAAACATCTTTATTCGCCAGAAAAGTAATTTTTTGTTACATATATCTCTTTAAAATATAGTTTTTAGCCCTAAAACAGACTGTATTTGTATGTTTAGGCAAAAAAAAAACATTTTTATTCGCCAGAAAAGTAATTTTTTTTTTTGATATATATCTCTTTGAAATATAGTTTTTAGCCCTGAAAAGGACTGTGTTTTTATGTTTTTGTTTTTAATTTCACTTTCACATTGAAATTACTTCTTGGCTTTCTTTGGAGCAACCGCTTTTTTTGGTTTAGCTGCAGATTTAGCTTTTGGCACTTTTGGTTTAGGAGCAGCAGCCTTTGCTTTTGTTGTTTTAGCTTTAACTGCACTCGGTTTCTTAGCACTTTTCACTTTAGGCTTTTCTACCTTCTTTTTTTCAGCACTTTTTTTAGGAGCAGCAGCAACTTTTTTCACTTTTTTCTCACCTGCAACTTTCTTCACTTTTTTGTCACTAGCAGCAGCAGATTTTGGCTTTGCGGCTGCTTTCTTTTTATCAGCGGATTTTGCTTTTGGTTCCTTGCTAGCCGAAGCGGACAATTTAAATGAACCGGCCGCTCCTTTTCCTTTTGTTTGCACTAATTTACCACTCACTACAGCACCTTTTAAATATTTTTTGATAAATGGAGCCAATTTTTGGACATCAACTTTATATGTTGCGGCAATATATTTTTTGATTGCCAAAAGCGACGAACCACCACGTTCTTTTAATGTTTTGATGGCAGCATCCACCATTTGCTGTGTAGGAGGATGAGTTGGAGCTGATTTTGGTTTTTTCGAACCACTGGCAGCCGCCTTTTTAGGTTTTTTCTCAGCTACAATAGCAGGGGACGCGGTAATAGTATCAGCCATTTTGATTTATGATTTTTTTTTCAATGGAACACACACTTTAAATTTGATTTCACTTGATTGGCTTGGCTAAATTTTGCTTGAATCTGAAATGAATTCATGAGAATCAACAAGAACGCACATATACAAAATTTTCATTTATTTGAACACTTTTACTCAGTTGCATCCTTGAGTTACTCTTAAATAATTATTATTTTACATGTTTTGAGCAACTCCTTTATGTAATATATTATTTTTTCGATTCTAACAATATATTTCTTCATTTTAAAATCATTTTTGTTTAATTTTTTCTGTCAGGAAATAAGTAAATGAACTTTAAAGTCAGCCATTGATGCATTTTTTTCAATACTTGCGTATTAAAATGCTTGTATTTCATTATTTCTGCCAATTACACACTCAAAATAATATTTCTTACTTAGTTTATAGTTTAAAAAATATAGAAAAGTAAACTTCGAAGTGGAAAACCTTCGTTTGATAAGTAAATTCAGTAAAAAAAAAATTGCTTATGAAACGCTACTTTTTCTCTCTATAGAAATTTCTGTCAAAACAAAATTTCGTTGTAAATCTCACAAAAATACAACTTAAATACGCTGATTTGAGCTATAACTGATTGTATTTCATTGAAATATACCTTTTTTAACAAAATCGTTGCATTTTTCGTTAAAAAAACGCATTTTTGTGTACGCAGCTAACAACGTAAATAAATGAGTTCACATTTGCTTACATTTACCTTAATTTTTTTCGAAACTCAGTTTTTCGTTTGTAATCTTACAAATTATGTTATGAATGCATATAAAATTGAAAATATGTTCACTTTCATGATATTTTAAGAAAATATAATAAGAATATTGCATTCAATCATCAGTTTGTTTGCAAAAATAATTTTTTCTTCCTCTAGAAATTTCTCCCAAACAAAATTTCGTTGTAAATCTAGCAAAATTACAATTAAAATACATTGATTTGAGCTGAAACTGATTGTATTTCATTGAAATATACCTTTTTAAACAAAATCGTTGCATTTTTCCTTAAAAAAACGCATTTTTGTGTACGCAGCCAACAACGTAAATAAATGAGTTCACATTTGCTTACATTTACATTCATTTTTTTCGAAACTCAGTTTTTCGTTTGTAATCTTACAAATTATGTTATGAATGCATATAAAATTGGAAATATATTCACTTTCATGATATTTTAAGAAAATCTAATAAGAATATTGCATCAAATCATCCGTTTATTTGCAAAAATAATGTAAAATAATGTTTGCAAAACAATGTAAAAATGTTTTTTTTTTTTTTTTTGTCTCAATAATTAATAAATGAAATTTAACTATCTCTTTTTGATTATTTGTTGTCCTGAAAAGGACAATTTAAGTTTCTTTTTCTCAAATCTATTGAATTTTGCTTGTATTGTAGTAAAATCCTTGAATAGATAGATTTTCTTTTCAATTTTCGTTTGCCGCCAAGAACTAATGTAAAAACCACAAAAAAAAATTTAAAAAGGCGCCGAGACTTCTAGGCGCAGCCACCTAAAACTAGTGAAAAAGCGCCAAAAAAGCTAAAAAGGCGCAAAAAAAAAATATTTCCCGCCTAAAACTAATGGAAAACCTGTCAAAAAAGCTGGAAAGGCGCAAAATAAAAATATTCCCGCCTAAAACTAATGGAAAACCCGTCAAAAAAGCTGGAAAGGCGCCAAAAAAAAATATTACCCGCCTAAAACTAATGGAAAACCCGCCAAAAAAATATTACGGCAGACAGACAAGAAGAAAAAAAATCCTTGAAAAAATAGATTTTCTGTTTAGTTTTCGTTTACATGTTTATGGTTGACTTCTAGATGGAGTAGTAAGCAAAAACTATATGATGGGGGTTTTTTTTCTCAACAATTAAAATTTAATCATAATTCCTTTTTTAATTTTTGTTGGTCCTGAAAAGGACCGTTTGAGTAAAACAATTTTTGTAATTAAGCACGTTCACCACGGATGCGTCTAGCCAATTGAATGTCCTTTGGCATAATTGTAACACGCTTAGCATGAATTGCACACAAATTTGTATCTTCGAAAAGACCCACTAAATATGCTTCACTTGCTTCTTGAAGTGCCATTACAGCTGAGCTCTGGAAACGCAAATCAGTTTTAAAATCCTGAGCAATTTCACGAACCAATCGTTGGAAAGGTAATTTACGAATCAACAGCTCAGTACTTTTTTGATAACGACGAATTTCACGAAGAGCAACAGTTCCTGGGCGGTAACGATGTGGCTTCTTAACACCTCCGGTTGCTGGAGCACTTTTACGAGCTGCTTTAGTAGCCAATTGTTTTCTTGGCGCCTTTCCTCCAGTAGATTTGCGAGCAGTTTGCTTGGTACGAGCCATTTCACAATAATTTTTTTTTTTCCCACTACACAAAAATTATTTTTCACACAAAAATTTTTTTATTTCCACTTCACTTTATACTGTATATAATAAACAAAAATTTTTCAAGAATTTCACCTTACTTGCACTTTGCACTTTGCACTTTTTAATAATATTATATAGGAAAATTGACTTAGCTTAGGTAGAATTTCACTGCTTACTTGCTTGCGTTCAGTTGTTTCCGATTACAATAGGAATCCTATAGGAATCAGAAGTATAAATATCAGTGCCTTTTTTTGACAAACCACAGTTGCAGTTGTGAAACTACAGTTTTGTGTTGTGTTTTTTAACAGTGAAAATAAAGTGAATTAAAATGACTGGTCGTGGTAAAGGAGGTAAAGGCTTGGGCAAAGGTGGCGCAAAACGTCATCGTAAAGTGTTGCGTGATAATATTCAAGGAATAACTAAACCAGCAATTCGTCGTTTGGCTCGTAGAGGTGGTGTTAAGCGTATTTCTGGTTTAATTTACGAAGAAACTCGTGGTGTTCTAAAAGTTTTTCTTGAAAATGTTATCCGTGATGCTGTTACTTACACTGAACATGCAAAGCGTAAAACAGTTACTGCTATGGATGTAGTATATGCTTTGAAGAGGCAAGGACGTACTCTTTATGGTTTTGGAGGTTAAAAAAAAATTTAGTTTTTCATAAGAAACTTTTACAATCGGTCCTTTTCAGGACCAAAAAACAATTTCAAAGCGATATAAAATTAATTTTCATAGTGTATGTAGTATGTACACACATTTTATTGTATACAAAATATGGTTTTCTACGAAAAATCAATTTTCATATGTATGTGGTATGTACACACGCAATACAAATACTTTTTTTTAGATTTTATTGAACTATGTTTTTCTACGAAAAAAAGTCTTCTCAGCCTCCAATTTCAATATGGCTACCAGACAAGCGTATGCCATTGTCTTTTTAAAATGGCTACCTGGTGCTGAAATTTTATTACCAGCTGCCATAAAAAAAAATGTATGTATGTATTTTGTCTTTTTTTTACTATTCACGTCATAAAGTATATGGCCTACTATGAATTTGTTTGGCTACCTGGTTCTGAAATTTTATTACCATTTTGTCTTTTTTTATTCTCGTCATAAAATTATATGGCTAGTACGAGTTCTAAAAAAAAAAATCATTTTTTATCTCTTTATGTATATATTTTGTCGTCCTGAAAAGGACGGTTTCTTTTTTTTTTATCACTACTAGATTAAGCACTTTTCTCGGTTTTCTTTGGTAACAAAACTGCTTGGATATTTGGTAGAACACCACCTTGTGCAATCGTTACACCAGAAAGTAATTTGTTCAATTCCTCATCGTTACGAATTGCCAATTGCAAATGGCGGGGAATAATTCTTGTTTTTTTGTTGTCACGAGCAGCATTTCCAGCCAATTCTAACACTTCAGCTGCCAAATATTCCATTACAGCAGCTAAATACACTGGGGCACCAGCTCCGACGCGTTCAGCGTAATTTCCCTTACGGAGCAAACGATGAATACGACCGACGGGAAACTGTAGGCCGGCACGATTTGAGCGTGACTTTGCCTTTCCCTTCACTTTTCCACCTTTACCACGACCAGACATTTTTATTTAATAAAAATAAATTCACAAATCACAATTAATTAATAAAACACGATGTGCACTGTTTCACTGCTCACTTTAGAATGAGTGAAATTTTCAAAATGGGGTAGTATTTATGTAAAAAAATTTCCCCTCCAACAAGCATAATAAAGGGGTAGAAGCGACAATAGCTTCTATTGGAAAATAGTATAAATTAAACGAGGTCTTGCGATTTTTTCACAGTTCTCATCGTACATTCGTCGTGGTAAGACCTTCTTTGCAGTGTTTAGTGTGTTCTCTATTAAATAAAGTGAAGTGAAGTTTTTTTTTTAATTGAAAAATAAAAATGCCGCCTAAAACTAGTGGAAAAGCCGCCAAAAAAGCTGGAAAGGCGCAAAAAAATATTACGAAGACAGACAAGAAGAAGAAGCGCAAGAGGAAGGAGAGTTACGCAATCTACATTTACAAAGTGTTGAAGCAAGTTCATCCCGATACTGGAATTTCATCAAAAGCCATGAGTATCATGAATAGTTTTGTGAACGATATTTTTGAGAGGATTGCTGCTGAGGCATCCCGATTGGCTCATTACAATAAACGTTCAACAATTACTAGTCGGGAAATCCAAACAGCAGTTCGTTTGCTATTACCTGGTGAATTGGCTAAGCATGCCGTAAGTGAAGGAACAAAAGCAGTAACAAAATATACTAGCTCGAAATAAAATGTGTTTCTTTTTTCTTGAATATTGTATAAAAAAGGCCCTTTTCAGGGCCGCAAATAATTTACGAAAAGAAATATGTGATTATTTTTGAAAATCGTCCTGCGTCTATGTGCAAAAAAAGTCAAAAGAGATAGAATCATTTTGGGAAAAATCGGTCTACCCAACGGTGGAGAGGGGTGTAATGCAAAAGGGAATTAATAAATATGTAGATGTTGTTGATTTGGGTGTGTTTGAGGTTTTTGTTTTTTTTTTTTAGCATTGCAAATTGCCAACGACCATACCACTCGAAGCCAATCGGTTCTCGTCCGATCACCGCAATTAAATCGAGTCGGGCGCGGTTAGTACTTAGATGGGGGACCGCTTGGGAACACCGCGTGTTGTTGGCATGCACTTTTTTTTTAATTTTCGCTATATTTGACAAAAAAAACATCTTTATTCGCCAGAAAAGTAATTTTTTGTTACATATATCTCTTTAAAATATAGTTTTTAGCCCTAAAACAGACTGTATTTGTATGTTTAGGCAAAAAAAAAACATTTTTATTCGCCAGAAAAGTAATTTTTTTTTTTGATATATATCTCTTTGAAATATAGTTTTTAGCCCTGAAAAGGACTGTGTTTTTATGTTTTTGTTTTTAATTTCACTTTCACATTGAAATTACTTCTTGGCTTTCTTTGGAGCAACCGCTTTTTTTGGTTTAGCTGCAGATTTAGCTTTTGGCACTTTTGGTTTAGGAGCAGCAGCCTTTGCTTTTGTTGTTTTAGCTTTAACTGCACTCGGTTTCTTAGCACTTTTCACTTTAGGCTTTTCTACCTTCTTTTTTTCAGCACTTTTTTTAGGAGCAGCAGCAACTTTTTTCACTTTTTTCTCACCTGCAACTTTCTTCACTTTTTTGTCACTAGCAGCAGCAGATTTTGGCTTTGCGGCTGCTTTCTTTTTATCAGCGGATTTTGCTTTTGGTTCCTTGCTAGCCGAAGCGGACAATTTAAATGAACCGGCCGCTCCTTTTCCTTTTGTTTGCACTAATTTACCACTCACTACAGCACCTTTTAAATATTTTTTGATAAATGGAGCCAATTTTTGGACATCAACTTTATATGTTGCGGCAATATATTTTTTGATTGCCAAAAGCGACGAACCACCACGTTCTTTTAATGTTTTGATGGCAGCATCCACCATTTGCTGTGTAGGAGGATGAGTTGGAGCTGATTTTGGTTTTTTCGAACCACTGGCAGCCGCCTTTTTAGGTTTTTTCTCAGCTACAATAGCAGGGGACGCGGTAATAGTATCAGCCATTTTGATTTATGATTTTTTTTTCAATGGAACACACACTTTAAATTTGATTTCACTTGATTGGCTTGGCTAAATTTTGCTTGAATCTGAAATGAATTCATGAGAATCAACAAGAACGCACATATACAAAATTTTCATTTATTTGAACACTTTTACTCAGTTGCATCCTTGAGTTACTCTTAAATAATTATTATTTTACATGTTTTGAGCAACTCCTTTATGTAATATATTATTTTTTCGATTCTAACAATATATTTCTTCATTTTAAAATCATTTTTGTTTAATTTTTTCTGTCAGGAAATAAGTAAATGAACTTTAAAGTCAGCCATTGATGCATTTTTTTCAATACTTGCGTATTAAAATGCTTGTATTTCATTATTTCTGCCAATTACACACTCAAAATAATATTTCTTACTTAGTTTATAGTTTAAAAAATATAGAAAAGTAAACTTCGAAGTGGAAAACCTTCGTTTGATAAGTAAATTCAGTAAAAAAAAAATTGCTTATGAAACGCTACTTTTTCTCTCTATAGAAATTTCTGTCAAAACAAAATTTCGTTGTAAATCTCACAAAAATACAACTTAAATACGCTGATTTGAGCTATAACTGATTGTATTTCATTGAAATATACCTTTTTTAACAAAATCGTTGCATTTTTCGTTAAAAAAACGCATTTTTGTGTACGCAGCTAACAACGTAAATAAATGAGTTCACATTTGCTTACATTTACCTTAATTTTTTTCGAAACTCAGTTTTTCGTTTGTAATCTTACAAATTATGTTATGAATGCATATAAAATTGAAAATATGTTCACTTTCATGATATTTTAAGAAAATATAATAAGAATATTGCATTCAATCATCAGTTTGTTTGCAAAAATAATTTTTTCTTCCTCTAGAAATTTCTCCCAAACAAAATTTCGTTGTAAATCTAGCAAAATTACAATTAAAATACATTGATTTGAGCTGAAACTGATTGTATTTCATTGAAATATACCTTTTTAAACAAAATCGTTGCATTTTTCCTTAAAAAAAACGCATTTTTGTGTACGCAGCCAACAACGTAAATAAATGAGTTCACATTTGCTTACATTTACATTCATTTTTTTCGAAACTCAGTTTTTCGTTTGTAATCTTACAAATTATGTTATGAATGCATATAAAATTGGAAATATATTCACTTTCATGATATTTTAAGAAAATCTAATAAGAATATTGCATCAAATCATCCGTTTATTTGCAAAAATAATGTAAAATAATGTTTGCAAAACAATGTAAAAATGTTTTTTTTTTTTTTTTTGTCTCAATAATTAATAAATGAAATTTAACTATCTCTTTTTGATTATTTGTTGTCCTGAAAAGGACAATTTAAGTTTCTTTTTCTCAAATCTATTGAATTTTGCTTGTATTGTAGTAAAATCCTTGAATAGATAGATTTTCTTTTCAATTTTCGTTTGCCGCCAAGAACTAATGTAAAAACCACAAAAAAAAATTTAAAAAGGCGCCGAGACTTCTAGGCGCAGCCACCTAAAACTAGTGAAAAAGCGCCAAAAAAGCTAAAAAGGCGCAAAAAAAAAATATTTCCCGCCTAAAACTAATGGAAAACCTGTCAAAAAAGCTGGAAAGGCGCAAAATAAAAATATTCCCGCCTAAAACTAATGGAAAACCCGTCAAAAAAGCTGGAAAGGCGCCAAAAAAAAATATTACCCGCCTAAAACTAATGGAAAACCCGCCAAAAAAATATTACGGCAGACAGACAAGAAGAAAAAAAATCCTTGAAAAAATAGATTTTCTGTTTAGTTTTCGTTTACATGTTTATGGTTGACTTCTAGATGGAGTAGTAAGCAAAAACTATATGATGGGGGTTTTTTTTCTCAACAATTAAAATTTAATCATAATTCCTTTTTTAATTTTTGTTGGTCCTGAAAAGGACCGTTTGAGTAAAACAATTTTTGTAATTAAGCACGTTCACCACGGATGCGTCTAGCCAATTGAATGTCCTTTGGCATAATTGTAACACGCTTAGCATGAATTGCACACAAATTTGTATCTTCGAAAAGACCCACTAAATATGCTTCACTTGCTTCTTGAAGTGCCATTACAGCTGAGCTCTGGAAACGCAAATCAGTTTTAAAATCCTGAGCAATTTCACGAACCAATCGTTGGAAAGGTAATTTACGAATCAACAGCTCAGTACTTTTTTGATAACGACGAATTTCACGAAGAGCAACAGTTCCTGGGCGGTAACGATGTGGCTTCTTAACACCTCCGGTTGCTGGAGCACTTTTACGAGCTGCTTTAGTAGCCAATTGTTTTCTTGGCGCCTTTCCTCCAGTAGATTTGCGAGCAGTTTGCTTGGTACGAGCCATTTCACAATAATTTTTTTTTTTCCCACTACACAAAAATTATTTTTCACACAAAAATTTTTTTATTTCCACTTCACTTTATACTGTATATAATAAACAAAAATTTTTCAAGAATTTCACCTTACTTGCACTTTGCACTTTGCACTTTTTAATAATATTATATAGGAAAATTGACTTAGCTTAGGTAGAATTTCACTGCTTACTTGCTTGCGTTCAGTTGTTTCCGATTACAATAGGAATCCTATAGGAATCAGAAGTATAAATATCAGTGCTTTTTGTTGGCAAAACCACAAAATCACAGGACATCACAGACAGTCACAGTCACAGTCAGTCACAGTCACAGTTCAGTCGCAGCCGGTCAGACAACACGGACGTGTGTACAGATAATTTAACAAAACAACCACCAAAAAAGGATTGAGCCCGGACTACCTGCCAGCTACCTGGAAGGACATCCCGACTAATCACCGAAGGGTCATTTTCTGGAAGGCGATTAATTTTTTATTACCCTATGGTAATTAAAATTGGATTTTCCCCGACGGACTAATCACCTTTTTCATCATCATCAACTTGCCTGCACAAAGTTTTTCTCAAAATATTGTGTTTGGCAATAAAAACAATAATCACCAGATTACCAATTACCAGAACAGGATCATCAGCTCATTATAAAATGGGTAGAAAAGAAAAAAGGAAGGACGAAGCCGCCGCTACCTATGACGAATTCATCTCCAAAGTCAAGGACGGGATAAAGTCACATGGAAAAGAGTTTCTTCTTCAAGTCCATGAGAAACTCAGTGACTTTGAAGATCTGTACAGCGACGAAGAAGTAGAAGAAAAAGATGCACTTCAATCTGACTTCGAGGATCTGGAGGATATCCAACAATCAAGGAGAGAAGCATTTGAGGACAGCAACCAACCCAAAATGGCAGACGCAGAAGAAGCATCTGAAGAAATTAATGAAGCCAACATGACAGACAATGAGCAACGACAGGAGTCCCAGTCTGACTTTATTAAAGTCATAAGAATAAAGAGGAAAAGGAAAAGAACAACTCCCGAGCAATCAGAAGCAAAGAAACCAACCCCATCAGCTATACAACCACCACCAAATACACCAACCCCAATGGACTCAGCCGCACCCCCAAACACAAATGCCAGAAAAGCAACAACAACAACTACGTTTGAAGGTTCTTCAAGGACAAAACTGATGCCACCCATTGTCTGCTTCAAGCTCAACGTTGCAGAGCTCAACCGGCACTTGAAAGGACAGAACATAAGCTACAAGGCTCAGAACTACAACAACGGAAAAACCATCATATTAACGAAGACCAAGGACAACCACCAAAAGATCACCGAATACCTCAGGGAAAGGAAGACGGAGTTCAACACATACACTCCAAAAGAAGACAAAAAAGTTCTGTTGATGCTGAAAGGCGTTCACAGTACTTTTGAAGTCCAGGACATCATGGATGAGCTGAAGCACGAGGGAATTTCAGCGATCAAAGTAAGCCCCCAGAAGCTAAGGAAGGACAAAGAATACAACAACTTCGTGGTAGAGCTTAACAAGGATTGTGACATTCCAAGTGTTTTCAAGAAAACTCTCCTGTTGAACCAGAAAATCCACTGGGAAAAATTCAGATCAACCACCATCACCCAGTGTAAGAACTGCCAGGGTTTCGGACATGTTGCCAGCAACTGTGGCATGCGATACAGATGTGTCAAATGCAAGGACCAGCATTTGCCTGGAGAATGCCCAAGAACCAAGAATAATGTGAAGGATGACAACGTGTACTGCGTAAACTGCCAGAAAATCGGACACCCTGCTAGCTGGAAAGGCTGCCCCATCCTAAAACGAAAAATGGAAGAGAGGAGGAAAGCCAACGAAAAGAAGGTTGAACAATCGAAAGCAGTGAAGAAGACAACGGTGGAATCCATCCAACAAGGATTGAGTTTTGCAGCTATTGCTGCTCGTGCAACAGTGAAACGACCACCTACCAAAGCCACCAAACCCCAGGAAACAGCTCCACAGGCACCAGCAGCAGAAACCACTAAGCGGCAACATGCAACAAAATCAACAACAAAGATCCAGAACAACGGTGACGTCTTTGCAGATGCTGAAAGACTATTTGGAGCTGACCTTTTCACCTTAGTGCAAAAGGCCAAGCAGATAGTCCCAAGCAATTACGCAAGCCTGGACGATAAGGCAAAAACAGTAATAATTGGCCGTCTTATCTGCCAATTATGTATATAAAAACCCTTAAAATTTTAACCTACAATGTAAACTCTATTTACTCCATAACCAGACGGGTTTCTTTAAACTTGTTTTTAAAGTCAAAGAAACCCGATATTCTTTTCTTACAGGAAACTAATTTACAGACGAGGAACCAGTACCACCCAGATGGGTACCAACTTTTCAGAGAAGACAAAACTATCAACGAAGGACGAGGAACTGCCATACTGATAAAGAATCTGTTTCAAGGAGAACAGATTAAAATCACCGGACTCAAAACCACAGAAGCAACCTGCATCATCATCAAAACATCGGATTCGGATACCTTGATTCTGATGTCAATTTACATGAAAGGAGCATCTTCTAAGGGAAATATCCAGGAGGATCTTAGAAGACTAATGGACATCGCAGAGCAACACACCCAGTGCATCATAGGAGGAGACTTTAACGCCAGGCACCCAAGATGGTTGGACCTCATGAGCACAGCTCAAGGAGATACCATTGTGGATTGGCTGGACAACAATCCACACCTGCACTCACTGGCCATTGTTTCACAACCAACACCTACATTCCCTCGGACACCATCCACGCTGGACTTTTTCTTGGCATCTTCGAACATCGTCTGCATACTCCCACAGCTTGAGAACTACCGTTGTGTGGCTCACCCATCGGACTCGGATCATCTTGCTGTGGAACTTGATATCCGTCTCAGACGCAGGATACTGACTGCTCAACCTGACCCGGACTCTCATATCAGATATGATCGAGTCAACTGGAGGCAATTCTGCAATGACACCGAAGCAGGACTACCAGAAGTGACCAACATCGCCAACTTAACAAACACCGAAATTGACGGAGCGATCCATGGACTGGAGATTGCAGTCAACAGTGCTTTGGACAACCAAAAGACTCAGAAGACATCAAGGGATAGATTTATGAACCTTCCCGATAACATCATCGCCATAAACAACCACAGACAAAGGCTAAGGAAAAAGCTCCAGCGGATACTGCATCGGACCTACAATACTGAGAATCAAGAATACAGGAGGACCCATTCAGAACTGAAGTGTACCCAAGTTATGTTTGACCGGGCGGTTAAACATTTCCAGGATTCCCAGCTACAAAGAAGACTACAAGACATCAAACCTGGACCTGACTGCTTCAAAAAGATAAATGCCATCGTGGGAAGAAGACGAAACCTTCCGGATGCTATCAGCCATGGACAGACAACAGCTCATACCCCAACAGAAAAAGCCGAAGTTTTTGCAAACCACTTCGAGGGAAATTTCACGGACAATCCACCAGTTCATCTCCCAGAATTCCTGATGGAAGTCGAATCAAGAGCACATGCAGGACACCAGACATCAGAAACAATCACGGAATTCAACGAAGAGAATCCTGCCCAAAACCCCAACAATGATGACGTATTCACCAATACAGAGGAAATATGTGAGACCATCAACGCAGGAAACTCGAAAAAGTCAACTGGACCGGACGGCATATCCAACTTTGTTTTGAAAAAGTTGCCGAACATCGCCCTCTTCCTGTTGACAGTCATCTTCAACAACTGTCTAAACAACGGCTATTTTCCTGCAGCATGGAAAACAGCAAAGATTGTTCCAGTACCCAAGAAGACTGACAGACACACCGTGGAAGGTTACAGGCCTATCTCACTACTTTGCTGTATTAGCAAAGTACTTGAGAGTCTATTACTGAGGAAGGTAAAAAATTTCTGCTTGGAAAGAAATATAATACCTGACTTCCAGTATGGATTCAAAGCCAAACACTCGACGATACATCCTCTTCTTGGACTTCACAGCAACATCACCGTGGGATTGAACAAAAAGGAAAACACCGTAGCATGTCTGATAGACATCGAAAAGGCATTTGACAGTGTCTGGATCAATGGACTCATTTACAAGCTAATGGAATTTGGCTTTCCAGGATATTTGGTAAAAATAATTCAAAATTTTCTTACTAATCGCCTCTTTTTTGTACAGGTTTCCAGCGAAAAATCAGGACTACGACACATCAAGGCCGGAGTCCCGCAAGGGTCAAAGTTAGGCCCCTTTCTTTTCAACATCTACACCGCAGACCAACCAGAAAGCTCACCAGGCACAAGGACTAAGCTGTATGCAGATGACTCCATCACCTACTCAACATCTCCATCACCTGAGATAGCAGCCCGTAGAGTGCAGGAGCACGTCAATAATCTCTGGAAGTACTACCTCAAATGGGGATTGAAGATCAACGCCAGCAAGACGGAACTGATCTGCTTCAGACCACCACAGACAAGGACGAGAGCCCGAAGGAGAATCGCGGAAAGGAGTAGGAAAGTCACCATCGGATTTCCAGACAACACAGTTGTAACAACAAAGGACAGTGCCAAATACCTGGGTGTAAACTTCACCCACCGGATGAAGTTCAACAAACACGCCACAGCTATCTTGAAACGCGCCAGTTTCGCGTTTCACCTGGTATATCCTCTACTAAGGAAGCAGTATGGACTCAGCAAGACAACAAAACTACTCCTGTACAAGCAGCTCATCAGGCCCGTCATCACATATGCCTGCCCGGTCTGGTTCACCATCTCACCGTCATCCATGAAGAAAATCAAGCTCTTCGAGAGGAAAATACTCAGAGTTTGCACTGGACTTCATAGGAACCCCCTCACGAGGAAATACTGGCCAACTAAGATGGTATACGAGGCAGCTGACATGGTACCAATAGACAAATACATGATGGAGCTATCCAGCCGAATCTTGAGGAACCTCGAAGGACACCCCAACCCAGAAGTGCAACAGCTACTCCAGGAAGAAATTAACACCAGCCATAGGTATCTACTCCCGAGAGCAATCATCGATACCAGATTCCATGATGTATTGTTCAATGAAGGAAGACCTTTCTACGAAAATGCAGACAGTGGACACGACAGAGGATGAGCTATGGAGCTCATATTATTTTTATTTTATTATTTTTATTTTATTTTACTTTTCAAGACTATAAGTCACGCCATTTTATTTTATTTTATTTAATTTTCATGTAATAGATTAAGTAGACAAAAATATGTATTTTATTTTATAAAAACCATCCCTCTAGACAGTAGATATAAGTTAGGCCCCTTCTGTGCCAACAATCTAGTAATAGTTAGTAATAAGCCTAGTTTTAAGTCAATTGTATATAAAACTTTGCGAAATAAAAACAAATCTTAATCTAAAATCTAATCTAATCTGACAAACCACAGTTGCAGTTGTGAAACTACAGTTTTGTGTTGTGTTTTTTAACAGTGAAAATAAAGTGAATTAAAATGACTGGTCGTGGTAAAGGAGGTAAAGGCTTGGGCAAAGGTGGCGCAAAACGTCATCGTAAAGTGTTGCGTGATAATATTCAAGGAATAACTAAACCAGCAATTCGTCGTTTGGCTCGTAGAGGTGGTGTTAAGCGTATTTCTGGTTTAATTTACGAAGAAACTCGTGGTGTTCTAAAAGTTTTTCTTGAAAATGTTATCCGTGATGCTGTTACTTACACTGAACATGCAAAGCGTAAAACAGTTACTGCTATGGATGTAGTATATGCTTTGAAGAGGCAAGGACGTACTCTTTATGGTTTTGGAGGTTAAAAAAAAATTTAGTTTTTCATAAGAAACTTTTACAATCGGTCCTTTTCAGGACCAAAAAACAATTTCAAAGCGATATAAAATTAATTTTCATAGTGTATGTAGTATGTACACACATTTTATTGTATACAAAATATGGTTTTCTACGAAAAATCAATTTTCATATGTATGTGGTATGTACACACGCAATACAAATACTTTTTTTTAGATTTTATTGAACTATGTTTTTCTACGAAAAAAAGTCTTCTCAGCCTCCAATTTCAATATGGCTACCAGACAAGCGTATGCCATTGTCTTTTTAAAATGGCTACCTGGTGCTGAAATTTTATTACCAGCTGCCATAAAAAAAAATGTATGTATGTATTTTGTCTTTTTTTTACTATTCACGTCATAAAGTATATGGCCTACTATGAATTTGTTTGGCTACCTGGTTCTGAAATTTTATTACCATTTTGTCTTTTTTTATTCTCGTCATAAAATTATATGGCTAGTACGAGTTCTAAAAAAAAAAATCATTTTTTATCTCTTTATGTATATATTTTGTCGTCCTGAAAAGGACGGTTTCTTTTTTTTTTATCACTACTAGATTAAGCACTTTTCTCGGTTTTCTTTGGTAACAAAACTGCTTGGATATTTGGTAGAACACCACCTTGTGCAATCGTTACACCAGAAAGTAATTTGTTCAATTCCTCATCGTTACGAATTGCCAATTGCAAATGGCGGGGAATAATTCTTGTTTTTTTGTTGTCACGAGCAGCATTTCCAGCCAATTCTAACACTTCAGCTGCCAAATATTCCATTACAGCAGCTAAATACACTGGGGCACCAGCTCCGACGCGTTCAGCGTAATTTCCCTTACGGAGCAAACGATGAATACGACCGACGGGAAACTGTAGGCCGGCACGATTTGAGCGTGACTTTGCCTTTCCCTTCACTTTTCCACCTTTACCACGACCAGACATTTTTATTTAATAAAAATAAATTCACAAATCACAATTAATTAATAAAACACGATGTGCACTGTTTCACTGTTCACTTTAGAATGAGTGAAATTTTCAAAATGGGGTAGTATTTATGTAAAAAAATTTCCCCTCCAACAAGCATAATAAAGGGGTAGAAGCGACAATAGCTTCTATTGGAAAATAGTATAAATTAAACGAGGTCTTGCGATTTTTTCACAGTTCTCATCGTACATTCGTCGTGGTAAGACCTTCTTTGCAGTGTTTAGTGTGTTCTCTATTAAATAAAGTGAAGTGAAGTTTTTTTTTTAATTGAAAAATAAAAATGCCGCCTAAAACTAGTGGAAAAGCCGCCAAAAAAGCTGGAAAGGCGCAAAAAAATATTACGAAGACAGACAAGAAGAAGAAGCGCAAGAGGAAGGAGAGTTACGCAATCTACATTTACAAAGTGTTGAAGCAAGTTCATCCCGATACTGGAATTTCATCAAAAGCCATGAGTATCATGAATAGTTTTGTGAACGATATTTTTGAGAGGATTGCTGCTGAGGCATCCCGATTGGCTCATTACAATAAACGTTCAACAATTACTAGTCGGGAAATCCAAACAGCAGTTCGTTTGCTATTACCTGGTGAATTGGCTAAGCATGCCGTAAGTGAAGGAACAAAAGCAGTAACAAAATATACTAGCTCGAAATAAAATGTGTTTCTTTTTTCTTGAATATTGTATAAAAAAGGCCCTTTTCAGGGCCGCAAATAATTTACGAAAAGAAATATGTGATTATTTTTGAAAATCGTCCTGCGTCTATGTGCAAAAAAAGTCAAAAGAGATAGAATCATTTTGGGAAAAATCGGTCTACCCAGGGTTGGGCTCTTTATCCCGTATCCCAAATTCCTTAGTCTCAAAATCCCGAATCTCAACACCCTGACTTCTAATATCCTGAATCCCATAATACCGAATCGCGAATTCCTGAGTCCCAAAATCCTGAAAAGTACTATTGTACTTTATGTTTTCCATATGATTTGTTATATCAAACGATGAGAATCAACGAGAACTAAGTTTTAATACCTTTTTCATAATATAAGACCTGGGGCACTGGTGGCAATTTTCTAAGACTTGGTTAGTTTTGTTTATTGAACGATATACATATATTTACAATTGATACTTATACCATACAAATAATGTAGGAATGTTGGCACATAAGGGGGGGAGGGGGGGCTAACCAAATACATTGTCTAGAATAAAAATAATAACTTATTATATAGCTGAAAAGAAAGAGATTTCTTGATTATAAGTCGGTTGACTTGAGTTATCTCGGGATGTTGTTCCGTGTCCCGGTTGTCGCTGGTGTTCGCTCTTTATGGGGAGATAAGGGCAATTTTCTAGTACTATTTAGCATGGTCTGTCAAAATGCTGCAAATGAAGCAGCATCAACAGATAGCGTACAAAATTTTTTCATGCATAAAACGCCACTCGATCTACACGTACCATATAAAAATAATAACTTATTATATAGCTGAATAATTCTCTGAGGATTTTGATATATGAGAATTGAAGGAAGGCGGTAATGGACTAGCTTACTAACATATATACATAGGATATCAGGGAGCGTTTTGAGAAAAATCAAATCAATTAATCAATTTTAAGAAATAATTGAGCAATATATATTTTATAGCTTATTAATAAGCGTTTTTTTTTGATTTGATGATGATGATGATGATGATGATGATGATGATGATGATGATGTAGTTGATGATGATGATGACGGGTCTCAGCAGCTGCTTATATACATCAGTAGTTGTTTTGTTGGCTGGCTTAGTCCTGTCCTTCTTTCTCAGCAAAGGGTATACAGTCGGTGGAAGAAGGCGAAGTTGGCCTTCTTAAAAGTACATTAGTGCGTGAGTGCGGGTTGAATCTATATAAACACCTCGTTAAAGTTGATACCTATATAGATCCTTCGCGTTTCTTTGGGTAGCAGCCAGTCTGGTTCCATCAGGTGTAATGTAAGTAATGGATGTGATGGCTCTGCAGTTAATATTACCAGCAGTACAACGGAATCTTCCTTTATGGGCGGCCTTCTGACGATCAGACGAACTCTGACTTAGAGCTGATGAGTTATGATCCGGATACCCCACTTACTATATAATAAGAATATAGTTTGTGGATGTGAGTTTCCACTCTCCGGGCAGCTATGGTTGATATGATAATATAGATGTGCTATATGGTCAGAGAGTCATCGGCGTATAAAGCAGGTTTTCGCAGTCACTTGATGGGGTAGAGGTTGATGGTTGGTCCGACGCGTCATGATGATGTTGAAGAGGAATGGTCCTACTATATATATAGTTTTGATCCCTCTGAGCGACTGACTCCTGCTCTGATGTTCTTGGTGGTGGTGGTGGTGGTGGTGGTGGTGGTGGTGGTGGTGGTGGCGGACTTTGCGCTTTCAATTTGGACGAACAAGTTTCTGTGGGAGAGAAAAGAAAAAATTATTTTTATTAATGGAGCTGAAAAGTTGGAAATCATCATGTATGTAAGTAATTGAACAAAGTAGAATTGAATATTGAACAAGATATAGAAAGAAACTGTTCAACATAATAAAAAATGAGTCAATAAGTGTTTATTGAACAAAAAAAAAAAAAAAACAATTAGAAAATTGTACTATTGAACAAAGCAGTTTTCCATAACTTAAAAACCAAAAGAGATATAACAAAATGGTTTGCGCCCAAATTATGAAGACTGCATACCTAATTCAATTTCGTGAAAAATGGCCTATTGAACAAGTTAGAACTCAGCTGATGAATTTATTTATGAAATTATTTATTGTGCAGTACAAGCTGCTGCTGCTGCAGGCGCTGCTGGTGCTGCTGCTGCTGCTGCTGCTGCTGCTACTACTGCTACTCATACTTCAGACACATCCATACCCAAACGACGTAAAACAACAATTAAAAAACCAGCTATCAAAGAGCTATATAAATGCTACTAGTGTAAATCAATCAAACCCGAATCCATCTACATGAACTTTATAACCATTTAACACTGATTGCTACCAACAGCCAACATCAAGATACTAAGAGTGTTCAAAATGACCTGTGTTCTAGAACAGTTTCAGACAGAAAAGATCTCAGACTTTTGGTGTTCAATGAGAAATTTTCTGTTCTTTTCTGATCTTTTTTGTGTTCAATGAGCTGGCTGTTCTAGAACAGTTTAGCACAGCATTTTCTGCACCTCCTCTTGAGCAAGTGCAAGTTTGGTTTAAAACTGTCCTCACTGAAAGCTAATGACTAACTAACCACAAATATAAATACTCTACATCAAAAATACTCTATACATATAGAAAAAACCAAGACGGTCAAAGTCACGTGACTTTAATCAGCCAATCAAAACGCAGACGGTCAATAGAACACCTCATCTCCAATTTAGAAAAATTGAAAAGATCAAATCAAATCAATCAAAATACATTTCAGTGTTGCCATTGAATAAAAGAATAGTACTAAATAGTATTAGATATTTGCATAATGGCAAAAATAGTAGTAGCTAGTCCATATAATCTGAGTTCCTCTATTCTATAGTATCCAACACTTCCGGTCGGTAATAGCCGATCCAAAATGACGTTACTGGTCTGTAAAAACTTATACCATAGTACTATATTTGGCTCAGTGTTGCCACTGGGGCGATTGCGAGGTTATAAATATGGGTGCTTCATTAAGTGTGGCTCAGTCTGTTACTGGATTAGGTAGAGGCAACATCATGCTGCTAGATGGAATAGATTATAAACTATATAGATCTGTATAGGTATAGAAGTTATTGAAGAGGTTGTGAATTTGATCACACCTATTGATGGTATCTCCGAGAATGATACTACCTTCTATATACGCTCCATAGAATGATGAGTCAGTCATAGGGGTAAAATGCCAATATATTATGTTAACTAGTTCGCCCCTGATTGCGGTTACTGCAATCAAGGGCAAACTATTGATGATCGATGAGTCATTCGATCATCAATAGTTTACCCTTGATTGCTGATCATATTTATCTCTGAATTTGAAGAATTGGGACTGTATCCGATGTTGAAGACTGTATCCGATGTTGTTTTGTGTCTGACGATGAAGCTGATACTCGTATAGCAGAAGTTATTGGGTCTTCCAAAAAAATCGTCTGTTACTATGCAATCTACTTCATCATCATCATCATCATCATCATCATCATCATCATCATCATCATCATCATCATCATCATCATCATCATCATCATCATCATCATCATCATCATCATCATCATCATCATCATCATCATCATCATCATCATCATCATCATCATCAGACCCAACGTCTATACCACATGTACTTTTCTTAGACATCTACTTCTCCAGTTTTGCAAACATCTATACTTCAATTTTCTAGCTCTTGTTCCGCAAAATTTTCAACTATAAAAGAGCTATACCTATAAATGCTACTAGTGTAAATTAAACAAACCCGAATCCATGTTGTGCACCTATCTAAATGAACTTTATAACCATTTGACACTGATTGCTACCAACAGCCAACATCAAGATACTAAGAGTGTTCAAAATGACCTGTGTTCTAGAACAGTTTCAGACAGAAAAGATCTCAGACTTTTGGTGTTCAATGAGAAATTTTCTGTTCTTTTCTGATCTTTTTTGTGGTGTTCAATGAGCTGGCTGTTCTAGAACAGTTTAGCACAGCATTTTCTGCACCTCCTCTTGAGCAAGTGCAAGTTTGGTTTAAAACTGTCAAAAGCAGCTGTTGACTTTTTGCTTGTAGTTTTTTTAAGCGCATTGTACCTAGTTTTAATTTGTTGTAAAAAGTTCAAAAAAAAATTTTTAAAAATCAGGAAAATAACACCTAACCTTGTGCTGAAAATAAAATTACTTATTCGTGACGAAAATACGCTAAATTAAATTGATATCTGAAAAAGAAAAATTGGTGGTTGTTTTTTCATTTTTCATTTTTGTTGTTGCCTTTTTTGACAAGTTTGCTTGTTCTAACTTGCCTGACGTTTTTCACTGCTTCTGTGCTGTGCTGTGCTGTTCTGATCTTAAAAAAAAGCCATTGAACACATCTACTCTATTCAACACGGGATAGGGATTAGGGACAAAACTAAAAAAGAAAAAGGTATGGGTATGGAGAAATGCACAAGAAAATTGTTGCTCTGAAATTTCAAATGTCGATTTATTTACTTGGTGACATCTATCGACCGACGCCGCCGCCGACGTCTTAACGCAGGCTAGCATGGTTCCTCTATGTATATACAAACTCAAAGATGATACCTACAATTTCATTCATATTTTGTTTAGGAGTTGTTTCTTTTTTTTTTGTTATTATTCTGCTTATGTTATTCTTTGCTGATAGCAAAGAATGCAATGGTTAGAGCATTTATTTCTCTAAGCAATAAAATCCAACCTAAACCATTTTTTATCACAACGAATACAATGCTTAGCTAGCATTGATTTCTTAAGTACCTACCGTCAATCGTCGCATGATCAACGATGGATATTTCTTTCATGGTAATTAAATTGGGTTAGCGTGGAGGCGCACAAGACACAAGTGTTGCTCTCTGATAACCAGTGCGGATGATTATTTTTTTTGGGACTTTCTGGGGTGTTAATTTGTTGATAGATTGGAATTAATGCATATATGAGTGGAATTGGGTACCTATAGATTACGATCGCGGCAGGCAGTTTGTATGTGAGATGAGGAGGTTTGTGAGTTTATTTTTTTTTGTTTTGTGTGTATAGATTGCGGTCACATAAAAGTTTATTGCAGCAGAAGTAATCTAATGGGAATAGGTTTTTGTATGCCACAGCAGAAGAAATCATAATATACACTCTCTTTATAAACAAAATCAGGTCATCTGAATATTTTTTTTGCTTCTATTTTTAATGAGCATATGCTTGATAGCCGCAAAATGTATAGTAAAGAATACATCTAGGATGAGTTATATTAAAATACAATATAGAAAGCATTGTGAGCATTTAGGCTGTCTGTATTTTAATTTTACACAGGGAAAATAATTGAAACTTAATTATTTTTTTTTTCTCTATTGGTGGCTGGCTTTTGATACACATATATGGAACAATCTGTTTATTCGATCTATACATAATATGTCTATTCGATCTATACATATGTCTGTTCGATTCTTTGTGTGTCATTGTTTTAATCTGTTTCTTCTAGAAATACAAAAACACCATGTTTGGCAAAGTATAGAATTTTTTTTGCTTCTATTTTTAATGTGCATGTGCTTGATAGCAGCAAAATGTATAGTAAAGAATACATCTAGGAGGAGTTATATTAAAACATAGAAAGCATTGTGAGCATCTAGGCTGTTGCTCTCAGTAATCACTCTTGGTCAAAGTTTTTTTTAATGTGTGTAAAGTGAGAATTTTTCTAAGTAGGTATTATAATATTGTGTCTTTTGTTATTTGAAAATGTCGACAAATTTTACCGACACGGTCGTTAATAATAAAGGCGGGTTAAAATTGGTGTTCGGGGGCTACACACTACTTTTTTACATCACAAGGTAAGAGTAACTGTAAACGGTGTCACCACGTATATTGGACTTGTGCTGCGCGCAAATCAAAGTGCTGCAATATGTTTGGCTTCGTATAGAAATAGCAAAAAGGATATTGCTGCTCATATATCTCTGAATTTGAAGAATTGGGACTCTAATATAGATAGATAACGAAGAAGAAGACTGTATCCGACATTGTTTTAGTGTCTGACGATGAAGCTGATACTTGTACTTGGTATAGAAGTTATAGTGAAGAGGTTGTGAATTCGATCACACTATATCATCATCACTACGAGGTACAAAACCGACTGGACTGCAAGAAAAGGTAAACGATCTCATGAAGATTATGATAAGCAAGAAATTGCCAAAATGATGAAAACGTACTCATCTAAATATTTTGATCGTGTACAAAAAAAAAATAAAAATAATGTAGTTTCTCACTTTTCAACAGAACGAACACCCCCGTAAAACCATGCGTAAAAGGGATACGAGTGTTTAGCACATCTTAGAATGATGAGTCAGTCAGTGTCATAGAGGTAAAATGCTAATATATTATGTTAACTAGTTCGCCCCTGATTGCTGATCATATATCTCTGTTTAATTCATATATACTTGATTGGGATCAATTAATGCAATTTCGCTAACGTCTTGAATTGGTAGCAGTGGTCCTCATATATCTGATCATTTAACGTGCTAGAACTTCTTGACAACCAACTATAAAACTTTTTGCAATTTATTACGTGATGCTGTAATATTTTGCACAGTAACCGAGTCTAGAATTTTCGACTTGCTTACTATGTAAGCTTTGTATAAACTGTTCAATTTCCTGCTCAGCGACATTTATTGTCTCGTCTAGCTTGGGATATTTATACTGTTTGACATTTCGCAGTTCTATATTTTTACACAATGTTCCAAAAAATCCATACCTATAACATTGTCCTACATCAGACGATATCTAGACGATAGGTATCACAAATGATGCGTATAGAAAATATTTTATATTAAATCAATCAAGTCACGTGACTTTAATCAGCCAATCAAAACGCAGACGGTCATAAGAACACCTCATCTCCAATTTAGAAAAATTAAAAAGATCAAATCAACTCAATCAAAATACATTTCAGTGTTGCCATTGAATAAAAGAATAGTACTAAATAGTATTAGATATTTGCATAATGGCAAAAATAGTAGTAGCTAGTCCATATAATCTGAGTTCCTCTATTCTATAGTATCCAACACTTCCGGTCGGTAATAGCCGATCCAAAATGACGTTACTGGTCTGTAAAAACTTATACCATAGTACTATATTTGGCTCAGTGTTGCCACTGGGGCGATTGCGAGGTTATAAATATGGGTGCTTCATTTAGTGTGGCTCAGTCTGTATTTAGATGAGGTAGAGGCAACATCATGCTGCTAGATGGAATAGATTATAAACTATATAGATCTGTATAGGTATAGAAGTTATTGAAGAGGTTGTGAATTTGATCACACCTATTGATGGTATCTCCGAGAATGATACTACCTTCTATATACGCTCCATAGAATGATGAGTCAGTCATAAAGGTAAAATGCCAATATATTATGTTAACTAGTTCGCCCCTGATTGCGGTTACTGCAATCAAGGGCGAACTATTGATGATCGATGAGTCATTCGATCATCAATAGTTTACCCTTGATTGCTGATCATATTTATCTCTGAATTTGAAGAATTGGGACTGTATCCGATGTTGAAGACTGTATCCGACGTTGTTTTGTGTCTGACGATGAAGCTGATACTTGTATATAGGTATAGAAGTTATTGGGTCTTCAAAAAAATCGTCTGTTACTATATGCAATCTACTTCATCATCATCATCAGACCCAACGTCTACCATATATGTATACTTCTTAGACATCTACTTCTCCAGTTTTGCAAACATCTACTTCAATTTTCTAGCTCTTGTTCCGCAACTATAGTTTTCAACTAGATGATCAAACGTTAAATTTTTTATCATTTGTTCATTTAATCACATCAGAGGACATCATCATCATCATCATGTGCGTGGGTAACTGCTAATGAGTTTGCTAAGAGCTTGGGTGATAAATGCAGGAGGTATGAATATACTATAGTTTTGTCATCGAAATTGAAAGATTGCCAGCGGTTCAGATCCTGATGATGGGTATGCGTGGTACTGTCCTAAACCTTCTACTCATAATCTTCTTTAATTAAAAAAAAAAAAAAAAAAAAAATTAAGAAAATCGGTCTATCGGTCTATCGGTCTATCGGTCTATCGGCTGGTTTGGCGATTATAGCTTATTAATAAGCGTTTTTTTTGTTGGACAGCTCTCCAAGCAAAAATATCAAAAATCATATATTTCTTAAAAATTTCCTCTTGATACGTCGTAGTCTCGTCAAAGTTTTTTTTAATAATGTGTAAAGTGAATTTTGCTAAGTAGTATAATAGAGTAGTTAGTGTCTTTTGTTATTAAGTGTTATTTGAAAATGGCGACAAATTTTGCCGAAACGGTCGTTAATAATAAAGGCGGGGTAAAATTGGTGTTCGGGGGCTATTACTTCCACAAGGAAAGAGTAACTGTAAACGGTGTTACGTATTGGGCTTGTGCTGCGCGCAAATCAAAGTGCTGCAATGTTCGGCTTCGTACCAAAATGGTCGACGATCAGTATTTAGTATTGAATAATGAGCCAGGTGAACACAGCCATGACCCGTTGGCATATGAACGTGAGGTTATAAGCGCGAATAACTTTGTTAAGGACAAGGCATCAAAAGAGGAGGCTATACCACCAAGCATAATAATTCGCGATTCGATAGTGCGGGCTGATATTGGATGCCGGCCTTATTTGCCGTCTAATAGGGCTCAAAACAAAAAAATTAAAAGAGTGCGCCTCGCCAATATTCGGGAGCCCACTAACATCAGTGAGATTGATATCCCAAACTACGTTCGGTTCGTTGACGGCGAGTGTTTTGTGCTAAACGAAGTAAGTTTCGGATTGGAGAATGAATGTTATAACATTCTTCTCGGAACTCCTAGTTCCTTGAAGCTGTTAAGTGAAGCCAAATGTTGGCTGGTAGATGGAACTTTTGCGGTTGTTCCGACCATAATGCAGCAGCTTTTCTCCATCCATGGTTATTTGGATGGGGTGGTTGTGCCACTGGCATTTTGCCTTATGACACACAAAACTAAAGAGGCATATAGCCAGGTTTGGTTCAGCCTCTTTAAAGCTGCTACCGACAACAGCATCCATCTTAGCCCGGAGCGAATCATTTCCGACTTCGAAAAAGCTATTGTTATAACAGCAAAGGAGTACATGCCAACGACCGACTTTCGAGGATGTAATTTCCATTTTGGGCAGATTATTTGGAGACGCATTCAACATATGGGATTCCGAAGCAAGTACGCGACGGAGGAGTCGTTTTCTTTGGAAATGCGTATGATGAAGGCATTGGCGTTTGTGCCCCACGAAGAAGTCACTACATATTTTGACTCTTTCTATGCTTCGCTCCGCCATTCCGAAAGCAAAGACGTGGCAAAGTGGTTTAAAACAAACTATGTGCAGCACCCAAGAAATGAGAGACCACCAGCTTACGAACCAAAATTTTGGTGTGTGGACGTTTCGCTGACAGGAGATCCCAGCTTTCCCAGAACCCAAAATAACGTGGAGGCTTGGCATAGGCGTCTAAAAGTGATTGTAGGAAAAACACATGCGGGACTTTACAAGCTTGTCGGTGACCTAGGCAAAGAGGTCATAGTTGGAAAGGTTAATGTGGACAGGGCCAGGATGGGTGAGGCGCGCCCCTTCACAAAAACTGAGAAGCGGAACGTGCAACTGCAGAAAGTCCTTAACAGCAGAACACTCCAGCACAACATTGAATTCCTACGAAGCATGGCGCTAAACTTGGTTTTAGAGTAGTATAACCTGCAATATCAATCATATATCATATCAAATATAAAAGGGTTGGGCTGAAAAAATCCTGAATCCCAAATTCCCGAAAGACTATATAATATGTAGGTATATGTCTATATAACCGATCAAGAGCCACCAACAGCATCATCATCCTCCTCACTTATGTAGTAGGTATACCCTTCCTATAGGCGACGACACTATCAAGATCAATTAACACCATAGCCAAAAACAAAAAAGTTTTTTTTGTTCAGCTCAGAATTATTAATAGCTTCTTGAATATATAAATATTATCTATCATTTCCAATTATTGCCATGCGATTTGAGCGTGTAGAAGAAGAACTACGCTTACAATAGCATTTTCACCTTATTCTTATTCCACACCACGTGCGTCGCGTCGTACAAAATGCTCTCATGATGTATAATATGAAATGCCACTCGAAGTTATGAGAATCAACAGGTACCGTATAAAAATGCATTATTATAATCCATGCCAAAGTATAAAAGAAATGGTCTCACACAAGTAAATTCAGTTCTTGCCAGAACTCCAACCAGGTAGGTCGTATGCTGGCAGTGGTTGCCAGTAAAAAGTTCTTATAAGAACTGTTTGTAGGGAAATGTAAGATTGATTTTGATTGGCTGGTAGTGGTTGCCGGTAGGGGTAGTAGTAGTAGCTGTTGCTGCTTGCTGCTTGCTGCTTGCTGGTAAGCTAGTCAGAAAATGTTTTTTTCTGACTCGCTTAACAGTACAGTTAAGCTATTGGCATTCGCTTCACTACTCGCTCGCTCCCTTTGTTCTTTTCAGAGCTATCAAATTTTTTTTAAAGAAATATATGATTTTTTTAATTTTACATGCTCTCCAAAAAAAAACGCTCCCTGCCTATTAATAAGCTATAATATATATATATATATATATATATTGGTCAATTATTTCTTAAAATTGATTTAAAAAAATTTTTTTTTTCCAAACGCTCCCTGCCTGTTGGTAAGCTATGTCTCAAAACGCTCCCTATCCTGTTTTTTTTTTTTTAAGCTATTCCCCTTTACCACCTTCCTTCAATTCTCATATCAAAATCGTCAGAGCAGAAAACGCTCCCAAATGCCACCAATCAATCTCTCAAAAGTACTCAATACTACTATTTACTTTAGCTTAAAAGTACTGTCAGGCAACTGAAAAGGAGCAAACACATCTGTTACTATATGCAATCTACTTCATCATCATCATCAGACCCAACGTCTACCATATATGTATACTTCTTAGACATCTACTTCTCCAGTTTTGCAAACATCTACTTCAATTTTCTAGCTCTTGTTCCGCAACTATAGTTTTCAACTAGATGATCAAACGTTAAATTTTTTATCATTTGTTCATTTAATCACATCAGAGGACATCATCATCATCATCATGTGCGTGGGTAACTGCTAATGAGTTTGCTAAGAGCTTGGGTGATAAATGCAGGAGGTATGAATATACTATAGTTTTGTCATCGAAATTGAAAGATTGCCAGCGGTTCAGATCCTGATGATGGGTATGCGTGGTACTGTCCTAAACCTTCTACTCATAATCTTCTTTAATTAAAAAAAAAAAAAAAAAAAAAATTAAGAAAATCGGTCTATCGGTCTATCGGTCTATCGGTCTATCGGCTGGTTTGGCGATTATAGCTTATTAATAAGCGTTTTTTTTGTTGGACAGCTCTCCAAGCAAAAATATCAAAAATCATATATTTCTTAAAAATTTCCTCTTGATACGTCGTAGTCTCGTCAAAGTTTTTTTTAATAATGTGTAAAGTGAATTTTGCTAAGTAGTATAATAGAGTAGTTAGTGTCTTTTGTTATTAAGTGTTATTTGAAAATGGCGACAAATTTTGCCGAAACGGTCGTTAATAATAAAGGCGGGGTAAAATTGGTGTTCGGGGGCTATTACTTCCACAAGGAAAGAGTAACTGTAAACGGTGTTACGTATTGGGCTTGTGCTGCGCGCAAATCAAAGTGCTGCAATGTTCGGCTTCGTACCAAAATGGTCGACGATCAGTATTTAGTATTGAATAATGAGCCAGGTGAACACAGCCATGACCCGTTGGCATATGAACGTGAGGTTATAAGCGCGAATAACTTTGTTAAGGACAAGGCATCAAAAGAGGAGGCTATACCACCAAGCATAATAATTCGCGATTCGATAGTGCGGGCTGATATTGGATGCCGGCCTTATTTGCCGTCTAATAGGGCTCAAAACAAAAAAATTAAAAGAGTGCGCCTCGCCAATATTCGGGAGCCCACTAACATCAGTGAGATTGATATCCCAAACTACGTTCGGTTCGTTGACGGCGAGTGTTTTGTGCTAAACGAAGTAAGTTTCGGATTGGAGAATGAATGTTATAACATTCTTCTCGGAACTCCTAGTTCCTTGAAGCTGTTAAGTGAAGCCAAATGTTGGCTGGTAGATGGAACTTTTGCGGTTGTTCCGACCATAATGCAGCAGCTTTTCTCCATCCATGGTTATTTGGATGGGGTGGTTGTGCCACTGGCATTTTGCCTTATGACACACAAAACTAAAGAGGCATATAGCCAGGTTTGGTTCAGCCTCTTTAAAGCTGCTACCGACAACAGCATCCATCTTAGCCCGGAGCGAATCATTTCCGACTTCGAAAAAGCTATTGTTATAACAGCAAAGGAGTACATGCCAACGACCGACTTTCGAGGATGTAATTTCCATTTTGGGCAGATTATTTGGAGACGCATTCAACATATGGGATTCCGAAGCAAGTACGCGACGGAGGAGTCGTTTTCTTTGGAAATGCGTATGATGAAGGCATTGGCGTTTGTGCCCCACGAAGAAGTCACTACATATTTTGACTCTTTCTATGCTTCGCTCCGCCATTCCGAAAGCAAAGACGTGGCAAAGTGGTTTAAAACAAACTATGTGCAGCACCCAAGAAATGAGAGACCACCAGCTTACGAACCAAAATTTTGGTGTGTGGACGTTTCGCTGACAGGAGATCCCAGCTTTCCCAGAACCCAAAATAACGTGGAGGCTTGGCATAGGCGTCTAAAAGTGATTGTAGGAAAAACACATGCGGGACTTTACAAGCTTGTCGGTGACCTAGGCAAAGAGGTCATAGTTGGAAAGGTTAATGTGGACAGGGCCAGGATGGGTGAGGCGCGCCCCTTCACAAAAACTGAGAAGCGGAACGTGCAACTGCAGAAAGTCCTTAACAGCAGAACACTCCAGCACAACATTGAATTCCTACGAAGCATGGCGCTAAACTTGGTTTTAGAGTAGTATAACCTGCAATATCAATCATATATCATATCAAATATAAAAGGGTTGGGCTGAAAAAATCCTGAATCCCAAATTCCCGAAAGACTATATAATATGTAGGTATATGTCTATATAACCGATCAAGAGCCACCAACAGCATCATCATCCTCCTCACTTATGTAGTAGGTATACCCTTCCTATAGGCGACGACACTATCAAGATCAATTAACACCATAGCCAAAAACAAAAAAGTTTTTTTTGTTCAGCTCAGAATTATTAATAGCTTCTTGAATATATAAATATTATCTATCATTTCCAATTATTGCCATGCGATTTGAGCGTGTAGAAGAAGAACTACGCTTACAATAGCATTTTCACCTTATTCTTATTCCACACCACGTGCGTCGCGTCGTACAAAATGCTCTCATGATGTATAATATGAAATGCCACTCGAAGTTATGAGAATCAACAGGTACCGTATAAAAATGCATTATTATAATCCATGCCAAAGTATAAAAGAAATGGTCTCACACAAGTAAATTCAGTTCTTGCCAGAACTCCAACCAGGTAGGTCGTATGCTGGCAGTGGTTGCCAGTAAAAAGTTCTTATAAGAACTGTTTGTAGGGAAATGTAAGATTGATTTTGATTGGCTGGTAGTGGTTGCCGGTAGGGGTAGTAGTAGTAGCTGTTGCTGCTTGCTGCTTGCTGCTTGCTGGTAAGCTAGTCAGAAAATGTTTTTTTCTGACTCGCTTAACAGTACAGTTAAGCTATTGGCATTCGCTTCACTACTCGCTCGCTCCCTTTGTTCTTTTCAGAGCTATCAAATTTTTTTTAAAGAAATATATGATTTTTTTAATTTTACATGCTCTCCAAAAAAAAACGCTCCCTGCCTATTAATAAGCTATAATATATATATATATATATATATATTGGTCAATTATTTCTTAAAATTGATTTAAAAAAATTTTTTTTTTCCAAACGCTCCCTGCCTGTTGGTAAGCTATGTCTCAAAACGCTCCCTATCCTGTTTTTTTTTTTTTAAGCTATTCCCCTTTACCACCTTCCTTCAATTCTCATATCAAAATCGTCAGAGCAGAAAACGCTCCCAAATGCCACCAATCAATCTCTCAAAAGTACTCAATACTACTATTTACTTTAGCTTAAAAGTACTGTCAGGCAACTGAAAAGGAGCAAACACAAAAATCCTGAATGTATCAGAAATAAAATGTCAGCATTTTGTTCACCTCAATTTTCAGCGAAAATTTTTCTAAGTTATTGCGGGATTTCCTCGGTCAGGATTTTAAAAGTCAGGATTTTGTCCCTATCCCAAAATTCCCCAAATGGATTTTGTCCCTATCCCCATACGTGCGCAATCAATTTTTGGTATATTGATTCTAATGTCCAAGATAATTCTTATTTTATTGAGATGGATGATACGTGAAATCAATTTGCATGGGTTGTTCGGCTGTTGGGACTGGTAGTGGCGGCGGCGATGACGGCGGTAGAGCAGCTCGAACTGAATTATTTGCTGTATTATTTCCTTGAATGTTTTTCATATGTCTCAGTTGACTATATTGTACTTGCATGAAATTTATCAATGGATATAATCGTTTTTCTTCGGGGAATAATTTACCTAGACTGTTATTGATGCCGTTCTCCAAATAACTTTCACGTAACCTAGTACTCTCACTGAGACCATATATTATATCATCGACTGTCTTCTTAAACTCACGTATAATCTTCAACTGATTGTAATACTTGCGAATATTTTTTAATGTAGTGTCAATAGGTTGTGTATTATTAAATATTTTCTCATATGATATATTGGTACTAATGTTATCAATATTTGGATGCTTTTGAGCGTCTTGATTCAGCTGTTCTATTGTTGGATAGAATTGTACTATAGACTCAATTTGTTCGAGACTCAATAATTCAAACACGGGATTGGGTAGAGATTTGATATTTTCGGTGACGAGACGTAATCTCTTTAAAAATTCAACATCAGATTCTGGAACAGAAGCGCCATTCGGATACTGACGAGCAATCAAATGATCAATAATATAATTTAATACTGAAATCATTATGTTTATATCTTATGTTACAAAAATAACAAAATAAAAAAAAAAAACCACAACAGATTTTAATAGCATTATTTTTTTTTTTATTTAAATTTTAAAGTTTATAGCTAGTGAGTTCCAAATTTGAGTTGAAGCGCTGGATTTTGACAATTTTGCATATACTTTTCATTAAAGATGATACTGCTACGACTATCCTGAAAGTTGAACCATATATCGTGAATACGTTTTTCTCCGGCAGTTGGTAGTCCACGTTCGCTTAGTATAGAACCCATAGCACCATCATGAATATATTTGGTGCCATCAATTTTGCTGTGGGTTCGAAAAGCCATTTCAGTTTTCAATAGAATGCGAGTCATAGTCTCGGCTTCGTCGGAGGTCGTTGGATATGGATGCATAGAGTTAGTAGTTTTCATATAAAGAAAACGTATTACATTATCTATCCACATGGCGGTGTTGTCGAAACCATCCAGATATGTAGTATAGAGTATACCCATTGGTATTTTGATGCCATCACGCGTGGTTAACACCATGTTTTCTGAATTGAATACGCGACTCAGTACATTCTCGACAAAGTTGGTCACATCCAGATAGTAAACGTAAATAGACAATTTTGTGTTTATAACATCCGTATTGAGACAAGCATCGAATATTGTCTGACGTTCATAAATGTAAAAGAACTTGTACACGGAGCAATTCAACAATTGATGTAGCGTATTTTCATTGCAGGACAAATGAAACTCGTAGTATTTGGCATTTTTGTTCATGGTTACAGTTTTATAGGCTAATTTTTGAAGTTCACCAAACTGAATATCATAGAATGGTATATACCAGACATTGGAATTTATTACATTGCGTCTATCAACATTATATATTTGTAAAGGATGAGCATTAATGTCTACCGGACACATACTAATATCACCACCACCACCACCACCACCCAACATCAAATGATATTTGTTTTTAGAATTGTTTTCGATTTTCTTGTCACGTGTAAGTATCAAGTATTTTTCGAGCGTATTGTCATAGAGAAACGCTTGTATATATTGTTTACTGTTCAACAACAATAAAAACAATATGCTTTTGTCTGCTTCTATGTAATAATATCGATTAAAATTATTGGTATGTAGGTAGAATTGATTGACCATTAGAGGTTGTTGATTATTGTAGATTTTGACTTCTTCTTCGTTGCTCGAGTTATTGTCGTCGTCGCCATCACCGCCATCCAATTTGGTGTGTTTGATGTTGAGATTCTTTTGCTGTTGTCGTTCCGATATACCATTTAAATATCTAATGGCTGATTCACCATTTCCAATTAAACAGTCCTGATATCGTTTGTAGATGACAGCAGGATCGACATGATGCGCCAAACGTTCTTCCAATTGCTCAAGACATTCTTCACTTAGTTGCACCGATAGTATAGCATTGACAAAATACGTAGCTACAATATCGGGTAGTCCTCGTCGCACCAAAATCGCTATAAACTTGTCTGAATTTTGTTGTATAAAAGCCTTATGCCGATCCAAGAAATAACTCGAAGATTTCAAATTAAAAGTAGTATATTTGCAGACGCTCATTGTATGCATTCTGTATTGGCTTTTGGCTTGAAATTCACGACGATAAACGACAAAATTACAATCACGCAATGTAGCTGCTATGGGTTGCAGATGTACGCCAGTAAATGACACAAGAGTATCTTCAATGCAATTCAATGCTTCTATATATTGTTCCAATTGATAATCGAAAAATATTTCAAATGCTTGCGCTTCGCTACTTGATAATTCACAAAAAGTGTATAACCGATTGTTAATGGTTATGCTCTTATAATTGACCATTCTGCACTCATTGTCAAACCACAACTGATCTCAAAAGTTATCGACTATTAGATTTTAAAGGATTACAACATAACCTAAAAAATAGACCTACCTAATTTTCTCTCTAATAAGATTTGTTTAATTGTCTTGAAGAGCATTTGTTGCCGATATATATTTTTTATATTGTTTAATAAAACTCTTGCGATGGTAAGGATGAAATATCCAACCAATAGCTTCATTGATTAGATATATGCGTCTTTGAAAATGTAGACGGTTGCATAAATCTGTGTGCCAGTTTGACATTCTGGCTTTACGATATGCATAAGGCCATTTGTACATATATTGAATACGTACATGTTCATTAAAGTGCACTCGTTTAGTCGGTTTATTACTCATCTCTCTATTTATATAGCTTTGAAATAATTTTTCTAGATAAAATTCCAGAGTTGATAGATATTTGACTTATTATTATTATTATACTTGACTCACGTTCTGGTCTAGCCGTCAAATAACAACAAAAACAACAACAACAACAACAACAACAACAACAACAACAGGTACCACAAAAATTTCAGCAACAACAAGTATTTCAGCAACAACCACAACAACATACACCCTGAACGTCACCAAACTAACTAACCACAAATTTCTATACGATATCACAAATGATGCGTATAGAAATTTTTTGTATTAAATCAATGTGACGTAATTCTACATCGAAGTCACGTGACTTTAATCAGCCAATCAAAACGCAGACGGTCAATAGAACACCTCATCTCCAATTTAGAAAAATTAAAAAGATCAAATCAACTCAATCAAATACATTTCAGTGTTGCCATTGAATAAAAGAATAGTACTAAATAGTATTAGATATTTTCATAATGGTAAAAATAGTAGTAGCTAGTCCATATAATCTGAGTTCCTCTATTCTATAGTATCCAACACTTCCGGTCGATTAAAATAGAACCAAAATGACCAAACTGGTCGTTGAAACTTATACTATAGTACTATATTTGGTTCAGTGTTGCCACTGGGGCGATTGCGAGGTTATAAATATGGGTGCTTCATTTAGTGTGGCTCAGTCTGTATCTGGATGAGGTAGAGGTAACATCATGCTGCTAGAAGGGAATTAGTGCATATGGGTTGAATTATGGGAGCAGTCTACAAGTCAACAATGGTAATATCTTTTATTTCATAAGCAGTAAGGTTCTTGCAAAAATGGGGGATGATGATTCTAGATTAATGATGTTATTATTAGATGGGTATCGTAAGGAGAAAAAACCTAGTAAAGATGTTACCGAAAATGAGCTGGATACATCAGAATTAGATGTGTATTTTAGTAATGATGAGGACAAGACATTTGTGACTGTTCAAGCGTGTAGTCCGTTTGAGATGTGGACTCGTTTCGATAGCAGCAGCAGCAGCAGCAGCAACAACATGTTTAATATGAAGCTAAAGTTTCTGCTTTTGCTTGCTATACAAATGCAAAGTAATCCAACCGAATGTGAAGATGGTTATGAAAAGCGTATACAGATAATTTCAGACAATTTTCGCAAAATACGCTGGGAGCGATTACAGTTGAACTTTTATCACAACACAAACTTTGCAATTGCCCCACATGTGTTGGATATACTAAAAAAATTTGATGGAAAATTGTGCAGCCACAGTCACATTCTTGATATTATGAATAGCTATCAAGATGTTCTGAACAAAATGAGTGCAACACTTACACACCACTTGCAACAATATACCAGAAACATAATAGAGATGAAAAATTCATTTACCATAAAGTACTGTAGCAGCATTCGTTTACGAGAACACAATTTCACAACAATTGATGGTCTGCAGAAACGTATAGATTATATATGCCATTACAATTCCGATTTAAAGTACTATGAGAATAGCAATATACGTGTAGTCCAGATACCATTGCATAGGAATATTTTGATGGTATTCTTATGGAGCAAACAAAATCCACGCAAAAATACTGAAATTAGAGATCTTTTGCGTAGGTGTGGTCCATATGTACCATCTAATACACCATCAATGACTGCTGTAATCCATATTCCCAAAATAATACCGCGCAGTATTAATATGTACCACGTTGGTATTTCTACTGTTATCCTAGAGAGTGAAATTATTATTGATCAAAGTCGTTTGAAGAAAGGTGATTTACCAGCAAATGATGCCATCGAAAATGTTCTAATTGACTCGCCTTGTATCTGTATCCTCCATGATGTAGAATCAAACAGAATCATTTCCCTCATCAAAATTACAATATAGAAGATAAAACACCACATAAAACTCAAACACAAAAATTACTAAAATTGATATGAAAAAAAAAGACTAACCTGGACAAAAGTAAACTTCTATCAAGCAAAACAAATAGAAAATTATTTGAAAACCGTTTGGTTTTTTTTCTAAGCTATTTTTGCTAGTTCGCTGTTGGTATATTAGAGTGATGTGTTCTTTTGCAATCCATTCCAAAAAACGCATCCCTTTGAAGAGCATTATAGAGCAGTGTGGTGGTGTGTTGTACTTAAACTCTACTTCTTTTTTTTTCCTCTACGATATCTTCTAACTACGACACTTTTTTTTTAAAATAAAAAATAAAACAACACCATGTCTTCTCAAGAATCTTTCCTCAAGAACTTAGGACTAACTACATATAGGTAATAGCTCTATATAATTTTGTGTGTATAATTTAGAAAAATATTAAATGATTTTATTTTATTTTTATTTTTCAGTAAATTGCAATCTGTGAAAAGGAGACATTGTCCTACACCACGGCAAATTACTAATTTTTCAAAATCAGAGTTTGTTTCTTATCCACAAGTGGCTATAGAAAAGAAATTGAATAAAAAAACCGATAATGGCAGCAATAACAGATATGGATACAGCAGCAGCAGCAGCAGCAGCAGCAGCAGCAGCGGTAGCAGCAGCAGCAGCGGTAGCAGTAACAACGCAAATAACAACAACAACAACAAGAGCTGCGATAGTATAAAATATTGTTCACATGAAAATTGTCAGAAGAAACAAGCCAAACTACAATGTTATAAAAAAAAATATCAACTTTTGCCAAATTAAACGTACGCTAGATTATATTCCAATGTATACTTAGTGTGTTTTTGCTATTTTGTAATTTTTATCAGTTCAGTGTGTGGATTTCCAGTCTTGTAAAATATAGTGCAAGTCAGCAAAAGCTATACCCTAAAGCCTAACATGGAACTGAAAAAAAAAAGTTTTACGATGGTGACCTCTATAGCTGCGAAGAAAGTTTTTGACAGAAGTCATTAAATTATTATTAAATCGTAAACTTGCAAATATTTAATGAGAGGGAAAATTTCTTTGCCAGCAAGAAAAAGATAAAGACAATAATTATTTTCTTTTAATATGGATAAAATATATTTTATTTTTGCAAAAAATACAATTGGATAGATTTAATTGTTAGATATTGGAATTTTCAACATCTGATTCATCTTCGTCGTGGCCACCGCCAATATAGATTGGTGTCTGTGATGGTAGTTGTGGTGGAGATGGCGGCGGCGGCGGCAATAGCAAAGGTGGTGATGGTCCTCGATTGTTTGGAATGATGCTGTTTTGTAGATGTATACTATATTTTGATTGACAAAACCGGTTGACAAGAAGATCAGACCACCATTGACATTGATCTCCTGGTTCTAATATCGACATTCTTTGTATTATATATTCTTTGTGAAGACGCAACCGATCGACTTTTAGACGTAGATTAATTAGATGGTTCTCAAGTGTCCGGACATCTCCAATATGTTGTATGAACAATTTCTCCATTTCCATGCAAGCTTTCTGTGTATTTTCAATGGCCGGTAATACATTCTGCTGCTGCTGCTGCTGCTGCTGCTGCTCGTGCTGCTGTTTTTGTATATTATACAATTTGGATATTTCGTTTTTATTTTTTATAAAATGACCAATTAGATTCTGAGTTCGGTTATTTGCAATTGTCAATTTACTTTTGTGAGTGGGTAGTTTGTAATCGGCAATAGATAGTTTATTTCTTAAAGCTTCATGATCATGCTGTAAAGATGCAACAGAACTATTTTCTACGGTTAGAACTGGATAGGCTTCTGATGGGAATGGTGTTGTATCGATGATGATGCTGATGGGATCAGCTATCACAAGTGCCTTGTTTTTGGTTTTTCGTTTATGGTTGATGGTATTTAACGCTTCGTGTACACTTGGTAGCATTTTGTGTTGTGCCCAAAAGCAAAAGTTATCAATTTCAGAAGATGGGTGGATTTTTTTGACGCGTTTCAGAAACGTCATCAAATACATCTCCTTGATGAAAAAGTTATTCGGTCGTGGTGTTATGCTACCCAAAATGTATTTGACTTTTAGATTTTTGAAGAAAGCACGCTCTTCTGGTTTTGAGATTGTAAGCAAAGAATTTGATACATTTTGAAATTTCATGCAAACCATTAGTCTACATCCTGATATATAGACGAGATTTTTGTCATCTATGACTACACAATTGTCACGATCCTTGAATTTTAGATGCAAACTAGATTTATTTATCCTTTTGCGATATGGACGACGCCGACGTGTGATCTTTTGTTTAATCGGTTGTATTGATTGTATTAGTTTTATTTGTGGGTGTTCTTCAACGATTAATTCAGTAGATTGGTGTTCGTCTATTTGCTTTAGAGTTACTTCGATTTGCTTGATCAGTTTTTCATATTCGTCTGCTGCTGTTGTTGTAGTAGTTGGTATTTCCTTTGAGTCCTCCATATTGATGTGAGTTTGATGACAACGAGTGATCGGTAGTAATAGTTTTCACTTAATGAATTTTAATTATTTGCGTAGGCTCTTTTAAATCTCAAGACAAATGAAGCAGAGCTAATATGATTCGTCACGCTAGAAAAAAAAAAGTCTAGAATTGTTGCAAGTCTAGATTTGTAATTTCAATATAGTAGAGAGTGCAAATGTGCAGGTGTACAATAAACTATTGCATGGTGTCGATATTGTTGTGATTGAACACCATAATTACTTACTGTTAGTTTTCGAAGTAGAATCCGATAAGCGTTTAAGTATAGTTGGAATATTTGCGTGAACGGTAAATGAATTTTGCCGAATGTCCAGAGATTTGTTCGAATATAGTTTTTGTTAGTTCCGCCAGTATATCAAGGTATATCAAGGTAAAACATACGTGCGCAATCACAATAACCTGACTTTTTACGCGTTTTGATCGAATGACTCATCGATCATCAATAGGTTCACCCTTGATTGCGGTTACTGCAATCAAGGGCGAACCAGGGAGAACCAGATAACATATTAGCATTTTACCTATGACAGACACATCATGTTGTTGTGATGATGATGATACACACCTACACGTTCATGTACAGATTTGTTTTATGTTGGCTGTAAAATTAAACTGTGTGATGTGATCTTTTGTATCTGTTTTTACTTGATTGGACTGGTACTTGGACTCTTGCCATAGCGGTAAGAGTAGCAATAGGTGTATATAGATATCTGTATCACAAACAGGTAGTAGTAAAAAACAATAGATACAATCCGAATGTTTTATACTATACTACAAATAAAACATTCGGATTGTAAAAAAAAAATTCATTATTTTGTTCACTCATTTGTATATATATATATACTAGTCTTTAGTTTATTAACGCTTAAAGATATAATTGTAGAAGCATGATTTTAACATAAAGACAGATAACTTTGCAGGTAGTAGTATAGCAAAACTATGTAACCAAAATTTAAGCATCCACATCCATGATATAAAAAAGCCATCTGAATCATCCTGAGAACGTAGTATTGTATTGGCAAACTGCAAACTAAGCAAATTGCCACTTTTGTTTATTAAATCATAAAACGATACGACTGTGTGAGTATCGACCACCAAAGATCCGGATGGGTTTATAATCAGAAAAGTGACTGGATGGTGGTCAGTAGTTGAAGTGGACTCCTCCTCAGTAGGTCTCATGAGTTGAAGAAAATAAAGTTTATGAATAAAATATATTAAACGAAATTCTGTTTCATTTAAATTCCAAAAGTTATAATTGGCGCAGTCGTGGAAGGATATTTAAGTGTATATCCGAAAAAGAACCAGTGCTTACAAAAAAAAAAAATATTTCTGATCTAATTAAAAATGGAAAACATTATCAGTGTATTTAGTGAAACTCAAGTGGCATTAAAAACACTTGTGCAAGTGCAAGCAAATTTATTATCGAACCCAAGTTCGGTAAAAGAACGGATGTTGGTGGAAATCAAACACCTTACACCATTTAACGGGGAAAGTACCACAATAACTGCATTTATTCAAAGTGCAGAATACTACTTAAATCGAGTACAGAAGGATGAACTAAAAAAGTTTGCTGTGGCAACAATTTACTTAGAAAAGATTCAGGGAAAAGCCAAGGAAGCAGTACTTCATATTGAGGACATTGAAAACTGGGAAGATATAAAATCATCATTGAAACAGAGATTCAGACCGGAGAGCGTGCCAAAGGACGACCTATTCTTTCAGATTTCAAATCTGAAAGTTAAAACAGTAATCCTAATATTATTGCTGATGAACAACCTGAGTCTCATAACAGCAACGATTAATGTTCAACCAATATTAGATCAAAACGGATACATAGAAATTAATGGTAAACTTGAAGACATAGTTATCAAATCCGATTTAATTGTTCACATAATTAATCCAAGTGATATAGTTGATGTTTTAAATGAAATTAAAAATAATACTAGACCTTTATATACTGATGATCAAATAATAATCTTAAACGAAATAGAAGTTTTAAAAAATAAATTACATACTTTAGTTCCCAAAGAAACTCGTAAAAGAGGATTAATAAATATACAAGTTGGAAAAACAGCAAATTTCTTATTCGGAACAATGGATGACATTGATAAAGAAGATATAACTAACCATTTAGGTTTAGTAGAATCTAATCTACATAACACTATTACTGTATTAAATCAACAGGTCAAAGTAAATGAATACTTTAACAAATCAATAGAGCTTATTAAAAGGAACATATTCAATGAACGACAACTTTGGATAAACAGCCTTAATGCAGTAGACCAAGTATTAAAAAAAGTAGTTCTTCAAACGGTATATTTCGATAAAACTATACAATTAAATATGCTTAGAAATTTGATAGAAAATATTCAAGACAATATTGTGTCTGCTCAACATGGTTTAATTCATCCAAATATCTTAACTAATGAAGAGATCGAAACATATAAAATAGATTTAAACAAACTCAAATTTCTCAGGACTGCTGTTGTAGAATACAAAAACAATCTTTTATTATTTATATTAAAAGTTCCAAAAGAATTTTTAAAGATTCAAATTAGGAACATTATTCCAATACCTAACATTGAAATGAGAGAAATCGACCAGGAAATAGAATCAGTAATTGATTTTAGTAATCAAACGTACACTTACAATGAAAAGAATATATTAAATGAATTTAAATTAAGTAAAAACTGTGTCGTTATTAATAATTGTAAGACTATCGTTAATAAAAATGTTGAAATTCTAAAAATAGATGAAGAAACTATCATTCTAAAGAATGGAAACAATGTTAATTTAATACAAAATTGTAGTTCTAGAAATACAATTCTAAATAAAAATTATTTAATACACTTCAATAATTGCTCTTTCGAAATGTTAAATCACTTTTTCAATAACAAAAAAAATAGTTACAATGAAAAATTTATCATTCCTGTTACAAATAATAATGTGACATCATTTATTTCAAAAATTACTTTAGAAGACATAATAACAACGAATGTAGACACCATAAAACAGATTGAAGAATTAAAAACACATAAACATATTAATTATGCATTATCAAGTTTTGTTTTTGTACTTGTTATAATAGTGATTATAATAATTGTGTATTATGCTAAGAAAATCAAAATACATATTTTAAACGGTACGATTGTGTGAGTATCGACCACCAAAGATCCGGATGAGTTCATAATCAGAAAAGTGACTGGATGATGGTCAGTATAGTTGAAGTCGACTCCTCTCTCACTAGGTCTCATAAGTTGAAGAAAATAAAGTTTATGAATATATATTAAAAGAAATTCTGTTTCATTTAAATTCCAAAAGTTATAATTCCCATACAAGACTCAAAAAAATATATGCATGTGTGAGAAGTGAACAAACTAATCCAGCAGCGGTAGTATATGAGGGCTAAGTAGTATCAAGTTGGTATTACCTGGCAAATGCGAACCGAGGTTGAGCGAGGTTGGGCTATATTAACACCGAGTGACTGAGTCAGGTGTGTCGTGTGTTTGGTCATGAAAAAACCAACACATATGTAACACACAAATAGGATGAGGCGCCGCGCCACGCCCGCCAGAACGAGAGTCGAAAGAAAAAACAGAAAGGTAAGCTAGTTGGTGTTGTTTAGTTAGGAAGTGGTCGCCAGCGTTTAAGGTTGTGTGTGTTTGTGTTGTTCTGTCTATTTTATAGTCTGTTTTTGTAAAATTATTCGCTAGGTATGCGTATTGGAAGGAAAATAAAAATTTATTGCCGTTACATACAAATGCTGCTCAACGCCAAGCTTAACTATTTTGTTGCATCACTTCAACTTTATGCAGTAAATGTGTTCCAGTTTGTATATCTGCAATATCTACGCTTAAAGCCAAACACACCTTCAAATGAAATCAAGGTAGATTTTGATCATACTACTCCATCCAACACAAAACAACTCAATACTGACTCTGATCTCTGATGCAAATCCAACTACCGACTCTGATGTGGAAGATGTTTTACATACTCTCTACCGAGTAAATAAACTTAAAGATTTATAAATAAACGTTATTGATACATGTAATTAGAAGCATTATTGTTACGACCGCCTCTGGAAGCGTTACATCTTTTTATTTAACACCTATAGACACTCCTCAACTTAAACGTAAGTCCTATTTTTAATTTTATTCTATTTTTTTTTTTTTTTTAATTTTGTTATTTTTCTTCTTGCAGAATGAAGTACAAAATCAATTATATTACTAGAGACATGAAGATGCATTGTGCATTAACGACAGAAGAAGCCTACAAACTCTACAAATCATGGTGGCTGGTAATGAATGTGAAAAAGACTGATACTCTTTATAACGAGCGATGTAAACTGCGTAAATTGTTTGACAAACTAGGTGTTATCTATGTTCTAACACATAGGTCATATCATCCTAAATTCAATAAAAAATACCGTACAATGCTCAATCAATTGTCTACTAAAAGCTACGAAGATAATCGTTTACTGGCCCTTCCACCGTTAAAAATGTGCAAGAAAAATTCGATATCTAGTATTACAAAGATTCTGAAACAAGACATGGATTCGGCTACTCAATACGGTCCTTTTTTGCCCGAATCATTGAAACCGCTCTTTTCGGTCCCCCTAAAAAATGGTTCACTCAAAAAAATCCTACAAAGTGGCAAAAGTTATATGCGCAGAAAAATTCTATCACCTAAAGTACATGCTATACGTGTACAAATCATGTGTGATCCTAAACTACCATCAGACTGTATGATTCTACCAAAAAAGTTTGCCAAGTACTTGCAAATCAACAAATACAAACTAGTTCAACCGGGACAATTTAACTTTTACGATATGGACGACTTTCAGGAACTTAGATCAGATATTGCTGTACCTTCAAAACGAGATCCGGTTATACATGCTGCATCTATTATGCTAGTAAAGAAAATAGCCTTCTCCATACACGATGTCATGTATATCCCCAGCCAAATAATGGAAGCAATGCATGCCGATATCGATGGTGACGCACTTATAGTCTATATAATTCGTTCGGCTATGGCTGTCACCGAACTCAAACTCTTCTTAAATCAAGACTCTAATGTTATATTACCTAATCAAACGACACGACTTAATTGCCCCAATGGTTTTGCACTGTACATGTACAAACGAAAACTACCACCCGATCACAAATACTATCACCTATTTGAATTTGTTCGGCAATGTGTTCGCACCATCTACATCAACGACAAAGACTATATGGTTTCATTTGAAAAACTTAAAAAATACCATCCAGATTTGACTGACGATGACATAGATCCAATGTCGAAAATTCTAAAACATTTTTTTTATATGATTTGTATGATTGATGGTGATAATGCCGCTTTTGTCATGATCAATGAACTCAATACACTAATCTATGAACTGAGTATTGGTAAACGTAATGCCATCTATGATCCCAACCTGCCAATGTGTTATTTCTTTAGCGGATCGCTGTTGTGCAAAAACTTACGCGCTACCATATTGAGTGAAGCAAAGGGTAGTATTGATCACTTTTTGAATTTGACACAACGTAAAATTGACTATGACAATCAAATTGAATTTCAAATTCAACCCAAGGACAAGCCTGCAGAACAACATTGTCTTCAAATGGACAAATTCATAAAGATCATAACACAAATGGCAATAAGTTCAGAATCAGTACCTCGTCATGGCTATGAAACCTATAAGAACTCTAACGATTGGAGCAGTCTACAAGTCAACAATGGTAATATCTTTTACCGTGGTATTTGTTTGGGCAGTGTAGAGTATTTCTTTGCATCGCCACATATCTTTACACCAGATTTTGTACGTTACTGTCTAGAATTTGATCAATCTAATGTACCACCTGTTGTCTCTAGTAATTAAAAAAAAAATTTAAAAAAAAAACAAAAATTCATTTTTTATTTTTGTACATATATATGAAGTTGGTTTTTGTATCACTCTATAGAGGGATGTTGATTTACTTGCTTAGATGTATCTGGTATTGTTTGCGTAAATGTAGTTATTTGATTATCCATGTGATTTAACGCCACTGCATTCTCAGCAGACACACAATGGCTGATAACTGACGAGAACTGATCCATAGCACAGGTAGCAGTATAGTACTAGACACATTAGGAGCGATATAATTCATCTTTTATTGCATGCTAGAATACAAAAAACAAGAAAATATTATAAATTTAATATCTTGACACCCAAAAAACCCTGTAAAAGGGACACGAGTGTTTAAAATCTTAGAATAATGAGAGTCAGTCATAGGTAAAATGCTAATATGTTATCTGGTTCTCCCTGGTTCGCCCTTGATTGCAGTAACCGCAATCAGGGGCGAACCATTGATGATCGATGAGTCATATCTGTACATGAACGTGTAGGTGTGTATCATCATCACCATCATCATCATCATCACCATCATCATCACAACAACATGATGTGTCTGTCCTCACTGAAAGCTAATGACTAACTAACCACAAATATAAATACTCTACATCAAAAATACTCTATATAGAAAAAATCAATGTGACGTAATTCTACATCGAAGTCACGTGACTTTAATCAGCCAATCAAAACGCAGACGGTCAATAGAACACCTCATCTCCAATTTAGAAAAATTAAAAAGATCAAATCAACTCAATCAAAATACATTTCAGTGTTGCCATTGAATAAAAGAATAGTACTAAATAGTATTAGATATTTTCATAATGACAAAAATAGTAGTAGCTAGTCCATATAATCTGAGTTACTCTATTCTATAGTATCCAACACTTCCGGTCGGTAAAAGCCGGTCCAAAATGACGTTACTGGTCTGTAAAAACTTATACCATAGTACTATATTTGGCTCAGTGTTGCCACTGGGGCGATTGCGAGGTTATAAATATGGGTGCTTCATTTAGTGTGGCTCAGTCTGTTACTGGATGAGGTAGAGGTAACATCATGCTGCTAGATGGGAATTAGTGCATATGGGTTGAATTATGGGAGCAGTCTACAAGTCAACAATGGTAATATCTTTTACCGTGGTATTTGTTTGGGTAGTGTAGAGTATTTCTTTGCATCGCCACATATCTTTACACCAGATTTTGTACGTTACTGTCTAGAATTTGATCAATCTAATGTACCACCTGTTGTCTCTAGTAATTAAAAAAAAAAAAATTAAAAAAAAACAAAAATTCATTTTTTATTTTTGTACATATATATGAAGTTGGTTTTTGTATCACTCTATAGAGGGATGTTGATTTACTTGCTGCTGCTGCTACTGTTGAAGAAACCAGATTGAGCTGGAGCAGCCGTTTCCGTTTGTTGTGCACCCGTTGTTCCTCCCGTGTTTGCAGCTGCTGTTTTGCCATATACGCTGGTCTTAATGTTTGGCCACAAAATTACAACTACAACAATAAATACAATAGCAAGCAAGAGCATTACCATACCATTGCCTCTAAATAGATTATGGAACCAGCTACCAGGATCGGTTACCGAGTACATACGGTCTGAACTGAGTTTATTTGCGTCCATGCTGTCTTATCTATAGTTTGGTCTATATTTGGAAGTGATACACAATTGGTTATATTTTCCTTCTTATGTATATAGTACAAAAATTTATATTTGTATTTTGTTGAAGTGACGTCAATATAATTCTTGTATTTATTTTAGACTTTATTTATTTATTTTTTTTTTAAATTTGTACTTCTTTTGGCGTTGTAGATTCTTGTAGAATTTCTTGGAGTATACGAGCATCATTTGGTAAGAGAGTTACATGATCGGCTGTAGCATAATAGACTTCTTGAAAACGAATGGGAGATTTTAATTCGTAGTCTTCTGACACATCAGTCCAATCAAAGATATCTTTGTGAGCTAATCTCTGTTTAAAATGATAATCCATGAAACGCATACGAAAATAGACAATGTTACTATTGATGATTCGTTCGAGATCACTAATCGAACAATTATGTTTACTAATACCTAGATCATTTATAAAATTCTCAAGAAATTCAATCATAATTATTGAATGGTATGGTATAGTAGTGCTATATCTTCTTAATAAAATTTTATATTCCACTTACTTAAATATTTATTTTCTTAATTTACACGAACTACCGCTAGTGCTGGGTTTGCTATTGGCGTACTGTAAAAACAAATCACTGACTGCATCACGATAATATGTGTTGAAAGATCTCATAAAAAACTGATCGAAATATTCAAGGTATGCCGCCTTTAATACATCATTGTTGCGAATAGACATAATCATTTGAAAAGTTAATGTCAACATTGTAGCAGAAATGGCCTTCAATGAAGAAATTGGTAGACTGGGACGTAATCTATCTACAATTTGTAGTTGATCAATCATCGTTTGAGGAAGAATATATTCATTTTGTTCGAAAACATTCATCAATTGAAAATATTCTTCCGAATGGGGATGTTGTATTGCATCAGGTGCGATGGAAACGGTTGCCATAGTTACTTCTCTTTTGCCTAGTTATTTATTTTGTTAAATACAAACACACAAAATGCTTTAGATTATTATATTATTATTGTTATTATTATTATTATTCGTTATTTACTATACATTGATTTCATTGTAATATAATCAGACTATACAATTTTTTAAATCTATTTATATTTTATATATTCAAGAGATAGATTAAGTGCAATTGTATTTATAGGTATGTATATTGTGTTTGCGCATTACCATTAAAAAATTATAATTTGTAGCGTAGAGATTGTCAAAGGGTTTTCTTTTACTCTGGATTTGTATCTTTCGGGGGTTCTCACTTAAAGAAAAGGAATATAGGTCTTAATTAGTTATAGATCACTTTGTTTTAGTCTCTATGGCGCTGTATGCGGTCCGAAGTCCGCAGTACCACGTCGATAGGCACTACTTCAAAGGAATGTACAGTGGGTAAGTCATTTTGTTACAGTCTCTATGGCGCTGTATGCGATCCGAAGTCCGCAGTACCACGTCGATAGGCACTGTCTCAAAAGAATGTTCCAAAAAGGGAGAGAGGAAAAAATGATAACTCGGTTGTTTTTTATAAACGTTATAATATTATTGTTTATTTACTAAAAGAGAAAATTATTATAAGACAATTGGTTGGCAGAGTGCCTTACATTGAAAAGTAAAATGTTTCATACAAAAGGTCAATTAAATGTGGCGGAAGGCCTGCTTATTAAGAGTCTTTCGACTCTGCAAAAATATTGTACAACAAGTACAGTGCATAGGCACATGTACCTACCGACTGCTGATAGGCGCTTGTGTTAAACGTCGTACCAAACAGTTGGCAAGTCCATATGCCTTGCATGACTTCAATTTTATACCTTGGGTGGGCGCTGTTGAAGAACCACGTCGCACTTGGAGTACAAAACTAAAGTGATTTTACACTTTGTTTTAGTCTCTATGGCGCTGTATGCGGTCCGAAGTCCGCAGTACCACGTCGATAGACACTACTTCAAAGGAATGTACAGTGGGTAAGTCATTTTGTTACAGTCTCTATGGCGCTGTATGCGGTCCGAAGTCCGCAGTACCACGTCGATAGACACTACTTCAAAGGAATGTACAGTGGGTAAGTCATTTTGTTACAGTCTCTATGGCGCTGTATGCGGTCCGAAGTCCGCAGTACCACGTCGATAGGCACTGCAAAAATATTGTACAACAAGTACAGTGCATAGGCACATGTACCTACCGACTGCTGATAGGCGCTTGTGTTAAACGTCGTACCAAACAGTTGGCAAGTCCATATGCCTTGCATGACTTCAATTTTATACCTTGGGTGGGCGCTGTTGAAGAACCACGTCGCACTTGGAGTACAAAACTAAAGTGATTTTACACTTTGTTTTAGTCTCTATGGCGCTGTATGCGGTCCGAAGTCCGCAGTACCACGTCGATAGACACTACTTCAAAGGAATGTACAGTGGGTAAGTCATTTTGTTACAGTCTCTATGGCGCTGTATGCGGTCCGAAGTCCGCAGTACCACGTCGATAGACACTACTTCAAAGGAATGTACAGTGGGTAAGTCATTTTGTTACAGTCTCTATGGCGCTGTATGCGGTCCGAAGTCCGCAGTACCACGTCGATAGACACTACTTCAAAGGAATGTACAGTGGGTAAGTCATTTTGTTACAGTCTCTATGGCGCTGTATGCGGTCCGAAGTCCGCAGTACCACGTCGATAGACACTACTTCAAAGGAATGTACAGTGGGTAAGTCATTTTGTTACAGTCTCTATGGCGCTGTATGCGGTCCGAAGTCCGCAGTACCACGTCGATAGGCACTACTTCAAAGGAATGTACAGTGGGTAAGTCACTTTGTTTTAGTCTCTATGGCGCTGTATGCGGTCCGAAGTCCGCAGTACCACGTCGATAGGCACTGCAAAAATATTGTACAACAAGTACAGTGCATAGGCACATGTACCTACCGACTGCTGATAGGCGCTTGTGTTAAACGTCGTACCAAACAGTTGGCAAGTCCATATGCCTTGCATGACTTCAATTTTATACCTTGGGTGGGCGCTGTTGAAGAACCACGTCGCACTTGGAGTACAAAACTAAAGTGATTTTACACTGATGTTGTGGCTTCTTTTATACTCGTGGCACTAGAGCTTTTACTATACATTGATTTCATTGTAATATAATCAGACTATACAATTTTTTAAATCTATTTATATATTCAAGAGATAGATTAAGTGCAATTGTATTTATAGGTATGTATATTGTGTTTGCGCACTACCATTAAAAAATTATAATTGAGTATCTATTTTTTTGTATACTAACATTAGGCTTACAAACAGGGCAAGTGTGTGGATTAGATGTTGAAGACGACGATGAAGCTGCATATACAGTACCTGCTGCATTAGGATTTCTTGTAGAACGTTCGGCTTCGACTCGTCTAGCTTCTTCAATTGGTACTACGTTTGGATAAATCCATGTCTCTAATAAGTAGAAATGAAGCCTTTTGTAAAATATATTTATTAAAGTGTTTTTTTTATATATACAATGATTAGCACCAAAACTATATCGTGCATTTGCATTGTAGTGGTATTTGTAATTGCTGTATTTATACACAAGGCAACTATAGTTAAAGATATATATAAAAATACTGAGAAAACATCAATTCAACAACAAGCTCTCAACCAGCATGATAATGATAACTTAGATGAAACAAATACAATAGAGGAAATTCCTAAGCAACCAGATCAAGAAATTAAAATACCCGATGATAAACAGATGACGTCATCGGAAGTAGATGTAAATTTGGATAGGTTGTGTGAAAATTCAACACAGCAAATAGATTTTGCTATAATTAACCCGACACCAGAATTGCAAAATTTAGCCGATACTCAAATTCAAAAGTCTACTTCATCGATAGCATCAAATTTAAAAAGAATAACCTATAATATTTTCAATACACGCAGTAGAAAACTCAAGTCAAAAGCACCTCCAGTATTTATTGAAAAACTAAATGCACAGAAATCACTTGACTTTGTTAAAGAAAAAAAAAATAATGATCACAGCGACGACGCTACACTATCTAAAAAGTCAGACCACCGACCTAAGCGTAAACCAATAAATAAAATGTCCAGGTATATACAGGTAGTTTTTAATGTACAAACAAATGCTAGGCATTTAATTTCTCAACACACTGAAAATAATACTAATGAAAATAGAAACGAAGCAGCAAGTGATGATGATGATGATGATGCCGACAGTAATGGTGGTGATGGTGATAGTAGGGATAGTAGCGCTAGTGATTACAATAATAGTGACGGTGTAGATGTACATACAAGTCTTACCAATAGTAGTAGCAATAGCGATGACTCTGCAAAAGAGTCTAATGATAGTAATGAAAATCGAAGTGAGCGGCGTATAGTAAAACAAGAAAATGACAATGATGATGCTGCTGATGTTGCTGCTGCTGATGTTGTTAATAATGACGGCGATGTTACTAATACCACTAAACACAAAATATTAACTCCGACTATAGAGGTGATGAATTTAACACATACTGGAACATTTTCATTACATACCAATGCTGAACGTGCATATGAAAATGAAAAAATTATTCGTCTAACTAATACCTATTATCTACGTTTAAAGAATTTACAATTCAAAGATTGGAATATTCAACGAGAATACAATCATTTCCATTATGTCAGACCGAGTACAAATGAAAACAATACCAACAACAACAACAACAATACCAACAACAACAACAACAACAACAACAACAACAACAACAACAACAACAACAACAACAACAACAACAACAACAACAACAACAACAACAACAACAACAACAACAACAACAACAACAACAACAACAACAACAACACAAACAACAACAACAACACATTAGAATCAACAACTACTACATCAGAAATTGTTCATTTCGGAAAAATTGTTTTGACAGACGTTAAACTAAATGCGCATGTCTTTATGATTATAAAAGGAATTGAAGTACTGACTCTTAAAATTGCCAGTATAATTTTGTCGTGTTTGCAATCAATGTTATTAGACGAAAAATATACCTTAAAGATATTTCATATACAATTTGTGGATACAGCAAGAAAATACCTTGACGTTATTATACAGAACATCAAATTAATGATATCAAATCTATTTGATGCGCATTACAACGACCAGCTTCTAACCTTAACAATTTATCCTGTAAATTTAAGACTAAATCGAAATGAAAATTCTGTTAGCTTTTTGAGTTCGTTCAAGAGTTCTTACCTAGCAGATTTTCTGTTTATAACTAATATTGAATCGTCAGAGTTACAAAGCCAAATGTTTCTCGACTCAGTCAGAGACTATTTTATACCCACTGAATACTTTGGACATTGTCAATGTTATAACTCACCAGTCGGTAACAACCATCCCTTTATATACGGAAAAATTTGCCCAACTTCAGATTCTGACGAAACAGAAAATACTGGAACTATCCTAGAAAACGAAGACGACCAAATAAAAATTATAGACATAAACAACAAAAACACAATTGGACATATGATCAAAGATATTATGTACCGCTTTGCCATTACATAAGTCTGTTTCCTACCAGTTCTAGTGTATGTCTCTGTATATTCTCTAAGCCATTTGTAGCTTAAGTATTTTCTCAGAAAAAAAAATACTTGCATTTAAATGCATTGTATTCTTAATTTTTTTTTTTATCGTCTATTTATATATGTATACATATAATTGTATTACTTGTGTATATATTTTTGTTTGAGTTTGTATATAGTGAACTTAAAGATTGATATATTGATCAATTATATATGCAGCTTTGGCGCTATCAGACATGCGGATAAATGTTGATCTATTATTTTTTACGTTTTTGAATATTTGTAATGCCTCGTTGAACGGAATTAATGTACGAATCCGTTTATCTTTAGAAGCATATGCTCTACGGAATTGTTCGTCGTCATAAGATAGTATACTATCCATATCGCTGAACAAATTCTGAAACTCGTGATTGATTGCATTACTGCCAAAATCCATTTTGGAGCGTGTTGAGAGAATATGTGCAACAATAATCTCACTTATAGTGTAGTAATATCTCTACACATACAATATATACCTACTAAAACTAAATGTACATGTGTGTTATGGGGTTCACTTTAGAAAATTATTTTTATCAGATTTCTCGGCACATTTCACGGTTATTGTGAAGTTTTTGCTAATAAGCATTTTTCTCCTATATGTAGTTGTGTATAACTGCTGATTGTGCATTTTAAACAAACATTTTGCTAATTGCGCATTAGCTCTGTGTCGACGGCCGGCACCACCAAGTCACGTAATACTTTAATGTACTCATTTAATGTATCTGTATTTGCATTCAAGTTTAATGGTATTGGTGTAGTCAGGCCATAATTTTTTGAACTTGCATCTACTAAGGCGATGGCTTTGCGAAAACCACTTTCTAAAATTTCATCCAGGTCAGATTCCTCATTTAATAATAGATCTGCAGTAGTTTCAAGTTGTCGAAAACTATCTGGCAAAAAGTTTGAATTTGATAGATTATTTTGAATTGTTTGTGCCAACAATCTGTAATTATGAGCATATTTATTAAATTCATATATTGTATCGTTATACAATTTTGTTTCTAGCAATTTCAAGTTATATGCTATTGAATGTTGATAAATCAAATCATAGAAACGATTTTCATCTGCTGATATTTTCTGACCCATCATTTCAAAAATGCTTTGATTCATGCCATCGTCGAGCGGTAAATAATATTCAGTCAATCGAGATAAATTAATCAAATGATTTATGGGAAAAAGTGCTGCTGGTAGCTTTGTGCTAAAAAAATACGTCCCTATTAAGAAACCTATAACTCTACGTACAAATTCTTGTATTTTTGAAAGTTTGGGACTTTTATTGCCAGCAAGTAGATACATTTGGTGAATGCCAGTAACAAAATGTTTTTCTTTTACCACCTTTTCGGCCATTTCCAAAATCTTTGTCTAATAGACTTGTCTGGGTCTTATATATTTTTTAAAATTGTATTGCTGATGACGTAGCACTTTTTAGGTTGTTATTTTTTTATCATTTTCTGAATACTTGATGGTTGAATCGGATTCGAGAACGAAGAATTTCAACTCGGTCAGCATTAATGGAATGTCTTCGACATCATGACCATCATTAATACGGAACACAAGCGTGTGCTCATTCTTAATGAACATCTCAATACTATTGAGGACTGGTACAGTCACTGAAATATGCTTGTTGAGACGTAACCTATATATACTCTGTTGAGCATCCTTGTCGAGAACCTTGTCAATCTTTAGACGGAATGTCATCTTTAGTTGATTTTGGTCGATATAGCAACCGTAGATATTGGCATTTGCAAGCTTAGGTTTGGTTACAAAACGGAAGCTTTTACATTGTTGATTACGGCGAAGGAACACTGGAAAATCAGATATCTCTACAGTTTGCTTTGGTTTGCTTTCTTGAATTTTCTGAGAACGTGTGATATCGACCACTCTATTGTATTCGGCGTCGTCCATTTCACAAATTTCATAATACGATGGTATATCTTCATCTAAGGTCTGAGGTGTAGCTGATGCTGTTCCTGGATTAGTACCGTTCTTACCATAGTCTTCTTCCTTTTTCTTGGAAGAGAACGATTTAGATGATAGTTTTTCAGTTGAACTAGCTGGCAGACTCTTTTTCGATGAATCGGAGCTAGCGTTCATTTTCGTGTACATAATATAGATAACTACACAGGCGACAGTCACACCTGCTAAAATATAGATACGATTTTTACTTAGGTTGACCATTGTACGGAGCAAATAAAAGCTATCAAAGAAAAGTTATCTAGTTATATTTATGCTTGTTATATAGTGATAGTTGGAGTTGATAATATTTCAACTTATATATCTACATTATTTAGTAATCTATATCCTGATATACCAACACCAAAGACTGTTGCAAAAACAAATCTAAAAGATGCAGCAAACATTGTTTGTGCTATATTAGCGACCGTTTCGTTCATATATCCGTCAGGTAATAAAATATCTGATGAAAACAAATCCGTATAATTCAAATCACTAATGTCATCCATTTTTGTGGTTCTTATCTAACCGTACAACACAAAAAAAAAAATGAATAGGTACCTATATCAAATTGCAATTAAAGAACTTATGAAGCGTTAAACGTCAGGTTACTGTGATTGCGCACGTATGTTTTACCTTGATATACCTTGATATACTGGCGGAATAGTAATGGGTCCCTTGGCACCGCTTGTTAACATTATACTTTACATAGGTATAAATGCGTCGGGTGTCGGTTGGTGTCAAAAATTATACACCTATTGATGGTATCTCCGAGAATGATACTACCTTCTATATATACGCTATCTTTACTCTTCCCAAGAATGATACTACCTTCTATATTCACCTATTGATGGTATCTCGTCTGCAATTTCAACGTCAACAAAATTAGACACAAACAAATGCAATATGAGTAAAAAACTAGAACACAAGTCACGTGATATGAATCAACCAATCAAAACGCAGACGATCCTAAGACCTCTCAACTCGAAAAAACAAAAATCCAACCAAGTAAAACCAGATACAAAAGATCACATCACACAGTTTAATTTTACAGCCAACATAAAACAAATCTGTACATGAACGTGTAGGTGTGTATCATCATCATCATCATCACAACAACATGATGTGTCTGTCATAGGTAAAATGCTAATATGTTATCTGGTTCTCCCTGGTTCGCCCTTGATTGCAGTAACCGCAATCAAGGGTGAACCAGGGAGAACCAGACCTACAAAAGATCACATCACACAGTTTAATTTTACAGCCAACATAAAACAAATCTGTACATGAACGTGTAGGTGTGTATCATCATCATCATCATCACAACAACATGATGTGTCTGTCATAGGTAAAATGCTAATATGTTATCTGGTTCTCCCTGGTTCGCCCTTGATTGCAGTAACCGCAATCAAGGGTGAACCAGGGAGAACCAGACCTACAAAAGATCACATCACACAGTTTAATTTTACAGCCAACATAAAACAAATCTGTACATGATGTGTCTGTCCTCACTGAAAGCTAATGACTAACTAATACTAAACACAAATATCTATACGATATCACAAATGATGTGTATAGAAATTTTTTGTATTAAGCCAATCAAGTCATGTGACTTTAATCAGCCAATCAAAACGCAGACGGTCATAAGAACTCTCACCTCAAGAAAATAAAAATCCAATCAAGTAAAAACAGATACAAAAGATCAATCACATCACTACTAAAGTATTAAAAAGTATTATAAAATTGTCAAAAAAATTTTCATAAATAGTACTGTTTTAGCTCCATACAAAAATAGTAGTAGAAAATCACATATAAGTAGTGTATTTTGGGTTATTCTATTCTATAGTATCCAACACTTCCGGTCGGTATAATGTAATCCAATTACGTCACTATTGAGGTTTTACTGACAATTTCTACTACTATCTAGTACTATTTTGAACTTGGGGGTGTTCGGGGGGATTTTCGAGGGGGAAGTAATGTTAAATACAACAATAACAACTACCCCTAATTGCTTTTTAATGCCATGTATTTTGTTGTTGTTTCGTGTGTATTTTGTTATTGTAATTTTAAGTTAAAAATTGGATTAAGAAAAGCTTTAAAAGACACTGGTTATTCATTTAGTGTTTATTAGGTTGATGCTTGTTAACCAGTGCGGATGTTTTAGGGACAGTCAGGTGTTTATTTGTTGGTAGGTATGTATGTAGATTGGAAGTAGTGCATATGGGTTGAATTATGGGTATAGATTACGATCGCGGCAGGTATAGTTTGTATGTGAAATGTGTGAGTTAATTTTTGCGGTAAGAGTAGCAATAGGTGTATATAGAAGGTACTTGGACTCTTGCCATAGCGGAAAGAGTCTGTATAGGATTGTCATTATGATTGGTAATTGATATAAGTTTGACTTTTAGGTGTGTAGGAAATTTGAGGAGCGGAGAGGTGTAGTAAGACGAGGTAGCGTCATTCTCGGCTATACCATCAATAGATGTGTATAGAAGGTAGCGTCATTCTCATATATGAACGTACTTGGACTCTTGCCATAGCGGTAAGAGTAGCAATAGGTGTATATTGAAGGTAGTGTTCTGGGCGGTTAAACCATCAGTAGGTGTATATAGAAGGTAATATTCTGGGCGGCTAGACCATCAATAGGTGTATATAGAATATAGTATTCTTCTTGGAATAGTAAAGATAGCGTATAATTGGGATTAGTGCATGGGTGGAATTGGGTATAGATTACGATCGCTGCAGTTTGTATGTGAGGTGTGTGAGTTTATTTTTTGTGTATGTTAACCGCGCAGATATTTGATGATATCAGTGGTATCGAATCGACGGTAAGCACTTGTGGCATCAGCAACCAAGATGCTGAATGATAAACATGCAGCATTTGGAGTATTAAAGTTGTCTACGCCGCATAAATTTTTAATTTTATTCTGAAAGATATCTTTTAGGGTTGAATTACGCTGAATACAGAGTTTGGGTGTGACAAAAGGTTGATTTTTTTCTAAATAATTTGGTACTACTCCTATACCTTCGTGACAATGAACACATGGTAATTGTTTGTTGTTCTGAAAATTAACTAATGGTGCATTGCATTGACATTCGCCTGTGTCTTTGTTAAACTTGGGAATAGCCTTGTCTGTGCGATAAAGATACTTTGCACAATAATTGGTAAGCGGTTGAAATCTGTCTTCTAGATCGCTAGTAATTAATAAATTATTATGTGAATCTCGCAAATTGTCACATTCGTATACAAAACGATACTTTTGTTGTTTTTCATCAAACCATTTTCTATCGATATCTACTTCTAGATTGGGCGGTATGTAATCTACATAGACTTGATTGGTTTCGGTATTGCGTAGACGACCATCACATCCTATAATTTGATTATTACCTGCACCGCCAAAGAGCTTATAACGTGGAATACATTTCCAGCGTTTGTCGGGTCCCCAGATAATTTTTGATACAGAAAGATTACACGAATTGTATTCGGATGGAAGACACCAAGCACCAGGTCTTAGTTTTTCGTCATTAAAGACCACATGTTGTTTCTCTTCAAGAAATCTATATGTTACATCGGGATGATTGCACAAGACTTGACAATTCTCGAACTTTTCTTCAGGACCCAAAAAAAGACCCTTTGTTAGACATACACTATTTTCAATGCCTATATTATTGATGGGTAGACGTGGTACGTTTGTTTTACTAGCTAAATTGACGGTATCGTTGTTGAAACCTTCATCTGGTCTTAGATCTGGTTTAATTGCGTTGACAACATTAGAGATCTCTTTAACTGGCTGATAGAATGTACTATAAATTGTTAAGAAAAACACAACAAAGAGTATATTGTTTGCATTAAGCATTTCTATTTATTGTATTAAACTCTATATAATGATTTAATCTTGATAAAATTTCACTTAGTTCTTGTAAACAAATGTGTGGCTATTTATTCGCATTTTGTCGCCTTTGACAATAATTTTCGTTCGTTCGGATTAATTTCGAGAAGTTTGCTGCAGAATTGTAATAGTGTTTGCCTCTTTTTTCTATATAAAAGTGATTGCTCCCGAAAGATATACTGATGCCCGAGATTTCGAGATGGTGCACCATCACCATCAGTAGGTCGTTCGCGTGAGATATGTTCAAGCCGTCTTTGTTCTAATTCTCGATACCTAATTGTTTTGCGCTTTCTTCATGCGCAACTCTGCATCAGAGAACATTTTTTTATCTTCATCAGGCATTTCCATCTGAAAAAAAAAAATTAATAGGAACATCTGTTTAATTTCTTTTTTATATATATATTATTTAGACAAAGTCGTCCATACCTGCATTAGCATTAGCATTAGGTGGGGCAACAAATTCATTGTTTTGTTCAGGCCGAGATTGTTGAAGTGCTATATCGTCGGCTTCTGCTTCTTGTTGTGCTATTTGGCCGGGAGTAAGAGTGCCAACATTGGTGACTGCTTGTGATACGAAAAAATCGTAATTAACCAAGCCAAATGAACGTATTAGACTAATAATAGACGGGCGATATTTTCTGAAGATATCTTCATTGAGTTCGTCGAGTTGGGTAATGCGTTTATTGATCCCGTCAAGAATATTTTCATATTCTTCATTTACTGCACCTGAGATACCAGCTATGCGTGATCTATGAATACCATATGTAACGCCAAACATATCATTAACGGTTAGTTTACTAAGTTTGGGTGGTGCAAATTCATCTTTGTATATGGAGGGTAGATTGCGTATAAAGAGAGGACTATTTGAATAGGCTATATATGCTCGAGGATTGAAGAGTCTAGCAACTCGTACAAATTTTGTACCTCGTCTATTGCCATTGTAGACTGTACGTGACTTATAGGGATAGTGATATTTATTCAAGTTTAAACTATTACGCTGAGAATAAGCTAGCCCTATTTCCATATACTCCTTTTTTTGTAGAGGCGTTAGTCCAGTGTATGTATTTAGTTCTCGTAAGAAAGCAGGAGGTATATTTTGTTCATATCTACTCAACATTGACGTCATTTTTAGATGATTACTCCTCTCAAATATATTTTCCCAATAATAATAGGTGCAGTATGTGTCGTTTTATGCTGCTTATTGTGGGTACGAAAAATAAACAAACCAACTCAAGTATCTGATTCAACCGCGCATCAAATTTCACCAACTACAAAATATCCTATTCCACCAAAAACCATACCCATCATCAAGTCCGATGATCCCATTCAACCAAAACCTAAATTCGATCCCATACAACCTAAATTCTCATATTCAATACCTCCAATTTCTGCAAATGACCCATCCAATTCACCTACAATAATCGACCTCAAAATTAAAAACGATGAATTAGCAGATGTACGTAAAAAACAAAAGGGTATTATTGAAGAAACAACAACTGCCGAAATAAACAAAATTAATAATGAAATTGCAGAAGCTAAAGGTCAACATTCAAAATATATGCAATCGAAGCGAGATGCTAAAGCAGATTTACTTGAGAAACATCGTAAGGAATTAGCAGATGTAGATGCTGATCGAGATAAAGCAATAAAGGATCATACAACTGCTGCTATGGGGAAAAAAGATTCAGAACAAAAAGAACTAGTTGCAACTCATAAAAAAGAATTATTAGATAAAGACAATGAGTATGAACTATTAACTTTGACTAGCAATAAAAATGAGGTTAGTCAAAAGATTAAAGATCTTGAAGCTGAGCTAGTGACTCTTAATAATCCTAGATATGATGAACTGCAGAAACAACAGCAACAGATAGAAACAGCTATATCAGCTACTCTTCCACCACCTATTCAATCTCCTCTAGTACCTACAGCCCCTGCTCTACCAGTAGTACCTACACCCTCCGCTCCACCAGCGGTCTCAGCTCCACCAGCGGTCTCAGCCCCAGGACCAGCGTTACCTACACCCTCAGCTCCACCGGCAGAACCTTATGCTCCATTATCTGCATTGTATCCCAAATTACCAACTGAAATATAAATTGACTTAAACGACTCACCATTTTTTCGTTGACCTCGCTGGAACTTTTGATTGAACTCCAGAATGCAGGTAATTGTTTTTTAGACATTGCACCATAAGCTCGAACCAAAAAAAAAAAACAAATCATATTTTCCAGGTTGTCATCAAGAAACTGCCACAAATTCTGCAAAACAAAGAGCTTATCATGGGAAATGATATGGAAGAACTAGCATGTGCGCTTTGCAATGCTCTTCCTTATCCTAAATCTCCTTCGAGGAGCTCTCATACGGCCAGACCGTCTTTGGACGAGTGTAATGCATTACTTCTTCCTGCTATTGGCAGTTTAGTAATATACCATTTCTTTTCTATCTTCGGATATCAAATTTCGAAAGATCGATTCTGTAAAGGTGGTTATACGTTATACTGCAACTAATTAGTAGTCGAAAACATTAAAAAAAAACTTCACTGCGTTTTGTTTTTGTATTAAAAATAAACAAATAAATAAATTAACAAATAAATAAGTTAACAAATAAATAAATTAACAAATAAATAAATTAACAATTGAATAAATAAACAAATAAATAAATTAACAAATAATAAATTAACTAATAAATAAATTAACAATAGAATAAATGAGGATTGCAGCATAAACCTTGATTCGTCATATATTTCGGATCGATATATTTCAGATTCGAGCTGGGATCTAATCTGTTAAAAGAAGATAGTATTTAAAATCAACTCTTTCGTGATTAAGGGGGACAAGTCTTACATAATTGCTCATTCCAGCTTTGGTTAGGGAGTTAGCAATCATAGAGATGTTGATAAAGTTAATGGGAAAGCTCTCCAAGGCTGTGTTGTAGATAGGGACCGAACACCACCATCTAAAATAAAGAAAAACTTAATATCTAGGGTTTTCAATTGACGTCCTATTTTACCAACATTCATATGAACAGTTCTTCGCTAAAGTTGGCCCATGAAATCAACTCACAGAGTAACTCATATACGAAAGGATGACGACGGATGGTCCCATCGGCATCGAAGAGATCGCACAGATACGTTAACTGGTTAAACAGTCTGCCTTACGACTTTGGAGACCACCACACTGTCGACCTTTTTATAAAACAAATTTGAATTACTCTGTAAAACCATTTAGAATAACTCACCTTGAACATTTCATGACTAACGAGCTCTTTTATATATCCGAAGACATTCAAATGAACCGCCCGCACTCCAAACTGACCGTACTTAGCCATGACGTTGTCTTCTTCAGCCAAACTGCTACTTCTCAAAAGCATCCACGACAGCAACAGTGGTCCATTTTCTTGGTTGTGATACATCGTCGCGATGTCTTTGTCTAGTAGCTTAAAAATTTCGTCAACTCCAACTGCGTTACGTGGGTTACTAAAGTCAATACACCTCAGAAAGAGCGTCACCTCACTGAAACAATTTTTCTTGTCAATTGTTGGTGGAGTTCATTTCTTGGGTCGATATACAGCTGTTGTCTTCCGAACGAGTGTTGTTTGAAGCAATTGAATAGTTTTTGAAGTTGCTTATAGGCTCCACACCGACAATATCGAAGATCAGAAAAAGATAGTTTAAGAACTCTCCACCAATCTATATTGGCGGTGGCCACGACGAAGATGAATTACAATAATTCATATGAACAGTTCTTCGCTAAAGTTGGCCCATGAAATCAACTCACAGAGTAACTCATATACGAAAGGATGACGACGGATGGTCCCATCGGCATCGAAGAGATCGCACAGATACGTTAACTGGTTAAACAGTCTGCCTTACGACTTTGGAGACCACCACACTGTCGACCTTTTTATAAAACAAATTTGAATTACTCTGTAAAACCATTTAGAATAACTCACCTTGAACATTTCATGACTAACGAGCTCTTTTATATATCCGAAGACATTCAAATGAACCGCCCGCACTCCAAACTGACCGTACTTAGCCATGACGTTGTCTTCTTCAGCCAAACTGCTACTTCTCAAAAGCATCCACGACAGAAACAGTGGTCCATTTTGTTGATTGTGATACATCGTCGCGATGTCTTTGTCTAGTAGCTTAAAAATTTCGTCAACTCCAACTGCGTTACGTGGGTTACTAAAGTCAATACACCTCAGAAAGAGCGCCACCTCACTGAAACAATTTTTCTTGTCAATTGTTGGTGGAGTTCATTTCTTGGGTCGATATACAGCTGTTGTCTTCCGAACGAGTGTTGTTTGAAGCAATTGAATAGTTTTTGAAGTTGCTTATAGGCTCCACACCGACAATATCGAAGATCAGAAAAAGATAGTTTAAGAACTCTCCACCAATCTATATTGGCGGTGGCCACGACGAAGATGAATTACAATAATTAATCTTAAGCTAAGTAAATATTATATAAATTAAATTAAATTAAATTATTTTAACTAACTAATTTAAATTTTAATGGAATTACAATAATTAATCTTAAGCTAAGTAAATATACACAAAGGAAAATATATTTTATACATTTAAAAAAAAAATAAATGTCTTATTTTAACTAATTTAAATTTTAATAGAATTATTGATATGTTAAGTTAAGTTTTTAAGTTTATTCCAAAATAGATGAGTTTTTTATTAGAGTAGTGTTTTTTATCTAATAAATTTAAATTTTAATAGAATTATTGATAAGTTAAGTTAAGTTTTTAAGTTTATTCCATACAAATTAAGTGCTTAATGTGGTGGGGTGGCAAAGTTTGAAGCTAGACTTGAATGGTCAAAATTTAAAAGCCAGACTTTTACGCATCATGAGTGCCAGGGCACAGGGACATACCAGGCAACTTTATAGCAGACGAACTAGCCAAAAAGGGCACGACCACTTCCCTACGCTCAGAATGGAACAACATAGGTGTACCTATCGCTACATATAAACTCCTGCTTAGACAGGACGCTTCAAGGATAACAAACACTAGATGGACTGAGAGTAATACATGCCTTGCAACAAAAAAAGTTTGGTCGTGTGTGGACTCAAAACGATCAAAGAGTTTGTTGGCCCTGAATCGTCTGTGTCTAGATTCTACCATAGGTGTTCTTACGGGACACTGTCTAATAGGGAGACACGCCAAAAGACTTGGTGTGTTTTCCAATGATTTCTGCAGAAGCTGCATGGACGAGGAGGAGGAAGAGACCGTTCAACACCTTCTTTGCTCATGCCCTGCACTGCTTCATATGAGGAAGGCTCATCTCGGTGAATTCTTCTTCGATGATACTAGCGACCTAGCTTACATAGACCCTAAAAGTCTTTCAAAATACATTAAAAGTTCCACGTGGTTCGACTGGCAGGTGATTAACCGGCTAGTACCGTAATGGAAGATTAATAAGTGATCAACTCGTTAATCTTACATCGGGTTTCTGAGATCAGTAGGTGATTAACTTGCTGATCTCTGTGGGCCCTTGCGGCCTAAGTGTGTTAGGCAATGTAGTCAGTGGACTGGGTGGAAGTTCCTATCAAATCGGAACAGGATGGGATGTATGGTTGAGGCGATCTCATAGCAGAATATGAAACGAGTCGTCATTTGGAATCAAGAAAAGAAAGAAGGTTTTTTGATTGAATTAGAAAGAAGGTTTTTTTATTGAAGTTTAAGGCATAACACGTAAACAGTAACGAGTTAACAGGAACCGAAATAGATAAAGACACTTTATGTGAGAAGTAAACTCTCAACAGCACAACAGCTAAAATAAAAACTCATTCTCAAAATTAAAAAGTATTTTCATTTAAACAAAGAGGTGCATAACAATAACACGTAAACAGTAACGAGTTAACAGAAACCGAAATAGATAAAGACACACACAAGGACAACCAACAGCATCCCGAGCCGACAAAATGCGAGCAGAAGGACCTTAAATTTTCTAAGAGTCTCATTAAAATTTTATCCTTCTTAATTGGACTTGATAAAAAAGAAAGCGAAAATATTCAACTTTATTTCGATCAAAATCATCTCAAATCTCATGCTGGTTGATTCAATCAAAGAACTACAACAGAGAATCTTGATGGGATGTATGGTTGAGGCGATCTCATAGCAGAATATGAAACGAGTCGTCATTTGGAATCAAGAAAAGAAAGAAGGTTTTTTGATTGAAGTAGAAAGAAGGTTTTTTTTATTGAAGTTTAAGGCATAACACGTAAACAGTAACGAGTTAACAGAAACCGAAATAGATAAAGACACACACAAGGACAACCAACAGCATCCCGAGCCGACAAAATGCGAGCAGAAGGACCTTAAATTTTCTAAGAGTCTCATTAAAATTTTATCCTTCTTAATTGGACTTGATAAAAAAGAAAGCGAAAATATTCAACTTTATTTCGATCAAAATCATCTCAAATCTCATGCTGGTTGATTCAATCAAAGAACTACAACAGAGAATCTTGATGCGATGTATGGTTGAGGCGATCTCATAGCAGAATATGAAACGAGTCGTCATTTGGAATCAAGAAAAGAAAGAAGGTTTTTTGATTGAAGTAGAAAGAAGGTTTTTTTTATTGAAGTTTAAGGCATAACACGTAAACAGTAACGAGTTAACAGAAACCGAAATAGATAAAGACACACACAAGGACAACCAACAGCATCCCGAGCCGACAAAATGCGAGCAGAAGGACCTTAAATTTTCTAAGAGTCTCATTAAAATTTTATCCTTCTTAATTGGACTTGATAAAAAAGAAAGCGAAAATATTCAACTTTATTTCGATCAAAATCATCTCAAATCTCATGCTGGTTGATTCAATCAAAGAACTACAACAGAGAATCTTGATGCGATGTATGGTTGAGGCGATCTCATAGCAGAATATGAAACGAGTCGTCATTTGGAATCAAGAAAAGAAAGAAGGTTTTTTGATTGAAGTAGAAAGAAGGTTTTTTTATTGAAGTTTAAGGCATAACACGTAAACAGTAAAGAGTTTACAGAAACCGAAATAGATAAAGACACACACAAGGACAACCAACAGCATCCCGAGCCGACAAAATGCGAGCAGAAGGACCTTAAATTTTCTAAGAGTCTCATTAAAATTTTATCCTTCTTAATTGGACTTGATAAAAAAGAAAGCGAAAATATTCAACTTTATTTCGATCAAAATCATCTCAAATCTCATGCTCGTTGATTCAATCAAAGAACTACAACAGAGAATCTTGATGCGATGTATGGTTGAGGCGATCTCATAGCAGAATATGAAACGAGTCGTCATTTGGAATCAAGAAGGACCTTAAATTTTCTAAGAGTCTCATTAAAATTTTATCCTTCTTAATTGGACTTGATAAAAAAGAAAGCGAAAATATTCAACTTTATTTCGATCTCAAATCTCATAGCATCCCGAGCCGACAAAATGCGAGCAGAAGGACCTTAAATTTTCTAAGAGTCTCATTAAAATTTTATCCTTCTTAATTGGACTTGATAAAAAAGAAAGCGAAAATATTCAACTTTATTTCGATCAAAATCATCTCAAATCTCATGCTGGTTGATTCAATCAAAGAACTACAACAGAGAATCTTGATGCGATGTATGGTTGAGGCGATCTCATAGCAGAATATGAAACGAGTCGTCATTTGGAATCAAGAAAAGAAAGAAGGTTTTTTGATTGAAGTAGAAAGAAGGTTTTTTTATTGAAGTTTAAGGCATAACACGTAAACAGTAAAGAGTTTACAGAAACCGAAATAGATAAAGACACACACAAGGACAACCAACAGCATCCCGAGCCGACAAAATGCGAGCAGAAGGACCTTAAATTTTCTAAGAGTCTCATTAAAATTTTATCCTTCTTAATTGGACTTGATAAAAAAGAAAGCGAAAATATTCAACTTTATTTCGATCAAAATCATCTCAAATCTCATGCTCGTTGATTCAATCAAAGAACTACAACAGAGAATCTTGATGCGATGTATGGTTGAGGCGATCTCATAGCAGAATATGAAACGAGTCGTCATTTGGAATCAAGAAGGACCTTAAATTTTCTAAGAGTCTCATTAAAATTTTATCCTTCTTAATTGGACTTGATAAAAAAGAAAGCGAAAATATTCAACTTTATTTCGATCAAAATCATCTCAAATCTCATGCTGGTTGATTCAATCAAAGAACTACAACAGAGAATCTTGATGGGATGTATGGTTGAGGCGATCTCATAGCAGAATATGAAACGAGTCGTCATTTGGAATCAAGAAAAGAAAGAAGGTTTTTTGATTGTCATTCGTATTTGGGAAGGCAGAATCGCTGCCCGTTTGAAAATAAAAGTGAATAAAGAAAAAAAACGTAAAGTTTTTTTTAAGAAAAATTAAATACTAGAAATTTAACTTATAATATACATAAATGTATGTAAATATTCAACTTTATTTCGATCTCAAATCTCATGCTCGTTGATTCAATCAAAGAACTACAACAGAGAATCTTGATGCGATGTATGGTTGAGGCGATCTCATAGCAGAATATGAAACGAGTCGTCATTTGGAATCAAGAAGGACCTTAAATTTTCTAAGAGTCTCATTAAAATTTTATCCTTCTTAATTGGACTTGATAAAAAAGAAAGCGAAAATATTCAACTTTATTTCGATCTCAAATCTCATAGCATCCCGAGCCGACAAAATGCGAGCAGAAGGACCTTAAATTTTCTAAGAGTCTCATTAAAATTTTATCCTTCTTAATTGGACTTGATAAAAAAGAAAGCGAAAATATTCAACTTTATTTCGATCTCAAATCTCATGCTCGTTGATTCAATCAAAGAACTACAACAGAGAATCTTGATGCGATGTATGGTTGAGGCGATCTCATAGCAGAATATGAAACGAGTCGTCATTTGGAATCAAGAAGGACCTTAAATTTTCTAAGAGTCTCATTAAAATTTTATCCTTCTTAATTGGACTTGATAAAAAAGAAAGCGAAAATATTCAACTTTATTTCGATCAAAATCATCTCAAATCTCATGCTGGTTGATTCAATCAAAGAACTACAACAGAGAATCTTGATGGGATGTATGGTTGAGGCGATCTCATAGCAGAATATGAAACGAGTCGTCATTTGGAATCAAGAAAAGAAAGAAGGTTTTTTGATTGTCATTCGTATTTGGGAAGGCAGAATCGCTGCCCGTTTGAAAATAAAAGTGAATAAAGAAAAAAAACGTAAAGTTTTTTTTAAGAAAAATTAAATACTAGAAATTTAACTTATAATATACATAAATGTATGTAAATATTCAACTTTATTTCGATCTCAAATCTCATGCTCGTTGATTCAATCAAAGAACTACAACAGAGAATCTTGATGCGATGTATGGTTGAGGCGATCTCATAGCAGAATATGAAACGAGTCGTCATTTGGAATCAAGAAGGACCTTAAATTTTCTAAGAGTCTCATTAAAATTTTATCCTTCTTAATTGGACTTGATAAAAAAGAAAGCGAAAATATTCAACTTTATTTCGATCTCAAATCTCATAGCATCCCGAGCCGACAAAATGCGAGCAGAAGGACCTTAAATTTTCTAAGAGTCTCATTAAAATTTTATCCTTCTTAATTGGACTTGATAAAAAAGAAAGCGAAAATATTCAACTTTATTTCGATCAAAATCATCTCAAATCTCATGCTGGTTGATTCAATCAAAGAACTACAACAGAGAATCTTGATGGGATGTATGGTTGAGGCGATCTCATAGCAGAATATGAAACGAGTCGTCATTTGGAATCAAGAAAAGAAAGAAGGTTTTTTGATTGTCATTCGTATTTGGGAAGGCAGAATCGCTGCCCGTTTGAAAATAAAAGTGAATAAAGAAAAAAAACGTAAAGTTTTTTTTAAGAAAAATTAAATACTAGAAATTTAACTTATAATATACATAAATGTATGTAAATATTCAACTTTATTTCGATCTCAAATCTCATGCTCGTTGATTCAATCAAAGAACTACAACAGAGAATCTTGATGCGATGTATGGTTGAGGCGATCTCATAGCAGAATATGAAACGAGTCGTCATTTGGAATCAAGAAGGACCTTAAATTTTCTAAGAGTCTCATTAAAATTTTATCCTTCTTAATTGGACTTGATAAAAAAGAAAGCGAAAATATTCAACTTTATTTCGATCTCAAATCTCATAGCATCCCGAGCCGACAAAATGCGAGCAGAAGGACCTTAAATTTTCTAAGAGTCTCATTAAAATTTTATCCTTCTTAATTGGACTTGATAAAAAAGAAAGCGAAAATATTCAACTTTATTTCGATCAAAATCATCTCAAATCTCATGCTGGTTGATTCAATCAAAGAACTACAACAGAGAATCTTGATGCGATGTATGGTTGAGGCGATCTCATAGCAGAATATGAAACGAGTCGTCATTTGGAATCAAGAAAAGAAAGAAGGTTTTTTGATTGAAGTAGAAAGAAGGTTTTTTTATTGAAGTTTAAGGCATAACACGTAAACAGTAAAGAGTTTACAGAAACCGAAATAGATAAAGACACACACAAGGACAACCAACAGCATCCCGAGCCGACAAAATGCGAGCAGAAGGACCTTAAATTTTCTAAGAGTCTCATTAAAATTTTATCCTTCTTAATTGGACTTGATAAAAAAGAAAGCGAAAATATTCAACTTTATTTCGATCTCAAATCTCATGCTCGTTGATTCAATCAAAGAACTACAACAGAGAATCTTGATGCGATGTATGGTTGAGGCGATCTCATAGCAGAATATGAAACGAGTCGTCATTTGGAATCAAGAAGGACCTTAAATTTTCTAAGAGTCTCATTAAAATTTTATCCTTCTTAATTAGGGTTGCAAACGATACATCGATGTTTTCAAAAAATCGATGTTTTGGTCATAGACATCGATGTTAACATCGATGTTTTGAAAAACGATACATCGCCGATACATCGAAGGCAAAACTGAAAACATCGGCAAAAACATCGGCATCGCACATTCATTTCCTTGAACATTCCCTTCACGTTCAAAGTGTAATTCTTAAACAAAAAAGTTTTTTGATCACTGAATTGCAGCAACAATCTACCTACAAACGAAAAATAGCATAACCAAGAGCCTGTTGATCTTTTGTTAGTTAGTAGGTATGAAAACTAATTCTAAGAAAAGGGCAACCCGTTCAGTGAAAAATATTTTTGTAAGAATCGGCTCAAGGATTTATTTACATAGACATAAGACGTAACTGGTGATAATTGTAGTTTAATTATTATTAAATGAGTGCACTATTCCTTTTCAATTGTCGGCAGAAATAGAGAAATGCAAAGTACTTCATTCATGTTTTGTTTGAGTTGCGACTTGCGAGTTGTCAAAGTTACGTTACGCTTTTCATGATTCTGAGGAGTGACAGCCGCTTCTCGATTTGAAGTGAGAATAAACTCAAGAAGCACTAACACATGTTACTCAAATGTCAAAAAGAAAATTTTCTTCAAGGTATATTTTTTAAGAGCCATATTTTCACATATTCACTCACACAAAGGAAATTACGTTAATCTGAATAGACACAATTTTGGGTGTTCCATTGGTTTTTAAAATGAGTGCTTCCCCGAGTGAAACCAATGGAAAGCGACAAAAGTGTATTCAAAGAACATCATATGAAATTTGTTTTTAAAAAGCATGTAAAAATTGTAATGCTTTATCTTCCCATCGTTGCCACGTCTGTCTCAAGCGAGCGTTTGTTCTCGGGAGTTGGAGCAAGAATTACTCAGGACAGAAATAAACTTCTGGGGACAAGACTATCAGAGCTTCTTTTGATTCGATATCAAAATTATTGGATTTGGTTAAATAATTTGAATATTTGTAATATTAATTACGTTCAAATAAATGTTTTGTATCGCAATTTGCAAATGAATTCTGTCGATTTGAATTTGGAACTGGTAAGAATATTAAATTTCCATATTTAGCTACAGTGCACGTAAATAAAGCCAATTTTCGTCATTATTGATAAGATAATTAAAAAATCGGCAAAACATCGGAAAAACATCGATGTATCGTTGTTGACATCGATGTTTTTTTGACATCGATATTAGTCGGAGACCATCGATGTTTTACAACATCGATGTTTCTTACAACGATGTTGCAACCCTATTCTTAATTGGACTTGATAAAAAAGAAAGCGAAAATATTCAACTTTATTTCGATCTCAAATCTCATGCTCGTTGATTCAATCAAAGAACCACAACAGAGAAACTTGATGGGATGTATGGTTGAGGCGATCTCATAGCAGAATATGAAACGAGTCGTCATTTGGAATCAAGAAAAGAAAGAAGGTTTTTTGATTGAAGTAGAAAGAAGGTTTTTTTATTGAAGTTTAAGGCATAACACGTAAACAGTAACGAGTTTACAGAAACCGAAATAGATAAAGACACACACAAGGACAACCAACAGCATCCCGAGCCGACAAAATGCGAGCAGAAGGACCTTAAATTTTCTAAGAGTCTCATTAAAATTTTATCCTTCTTAATTGGACTTGATAAAAAAGAAAGCGAAAATATTCAACTTTATTTCGATCAAAATCATCTCAAATCTCATGCTGGTTGATTCAATCAAAGAACTACAACAGAGAATCTTGATGGGATGTATGGTTGAGGCGATCTCATAGCAGAATATGAAACGAGTCGTCATTTGGAATCAAGAAAAGAAAGAAGGTTTTTTGATTGTCATTCGTATTTGGGAAGGCAGAATCGCTGCCCGTTTGAAAATAAAAGTGAATAAAGAAAAAAAACGTAAAGTTTTTTTTAAGAAAAATTAAATACTAGAAATTTAACTTATAATATACATAAATGTATGTAAATATTCAACTTTATTTCGATCTCAAATCTCATGCTCGTTGATTCAATCAAAGAACTACAACAGAGAATCTTGATGGGATGTATGGTTGAGGCGATCTCATAGCAGAATATGAAACGAGTCGTCATTTGGAATCAAGAAAAGAAAGAAGGTTTTTTGATTGTCATTCGTATTTGGGAAGGCAGAATCGCTGCCCGTTTGAAAATAAAAGTGAATAAAGAAAAAAAACGTAAAGTTTTTTTTAAGAAAAATTAAATACTAGAAATTTAACTTATAATATACATAAATGTATGTAAATATTCAACTTTATTTCGATCTCAAATCTCATGCTCGTTGATTCAATCAAAGAACTACAACAGAGAATCTTGATGCGATGTATGGTTGAGGCGATCTCATAGCAGAATATGAAACGAGTCGTCATTTGGAATCAAGAAAAGAAAGAAGGTTTTTTGATTGTCATTCGTATTTGGGAAGGCAGAATCGCTGCCCGTTTGAAAATAAAAGTGAATAAAGAAAAAAAACGTAAAGTTTTTTTTAAGAAAAATTAAATACTAGAAATTTAACTTATAATATACATAAATGTATGTAAATATTCAACTTTATTTCGATCTCAAATCTCATGCTCGTTGATTCAATCAAAGAACTACAACAGAGAATCTTGATGGGATGTATGGTTGAGGCGATCTCATAGCAGAATATGAAACGAGTCGTCATTTGGAATCAAGAAAAGAAAGAAGGTTTTTTGATTGTCATTCGTATTTGGGAAGGCAGAATCGCTGCCCGTTTGAAAATAAAAGTGAATAAAGAAAAAAAACGTAAAGTTTTTTTTAAGAAAAATTAAATACTAGAAATTTAACTTATAATATACATAAATGTATGTAAATATTCAACTTTATTTCGATCTCAAATCTCATGCTCGTTGATTCAATCAAAGAACTACAACAGAGAATCTTGATGCGATGTATGGTTGAGGCGATCTCATAGCAGAATATGAAACGAGTCGTCATTTGGAATCAAGAAAAGAAAGAAGGTTTTTTGATTGTCATTCGTATTTGGGAAGGCAGAATCGCTGCCCGTTTGAAAATAAAAGTGAATAAAGAAAAAAAACGTAAAGTTTTTTTTAAGAAAAATTAAATACTAGAAATTTAACTTATAATATACATAAATGTATGTAAATATTCAACTTTATTTCGATCTCAAATCTCATGCTCGTTGATTCAATCAAAGAACTACAACAGAGAATCTTGATGCGATGTATGGTTGAGGCGATCTCATAGCAGAATATGAAACGAGTCGTCATTTGGAATCAAGAAAAGAAAGAAGGTTTTTTGATTGTCATTCGTATTTGGGAAGGCAGAATCGCTGCCCGTTTGAAAATAAAAGTGAATATATTAAAAAGAAAAAGTCTTTTTTTAACGTGCGTTATAATATTTTAATGCTGTGTTATACAGTACATTTGTTTTAATTTTAAACGTTAATTTATCGTTTAGTTCTATTCCATACATATGGGTATCTGAAAGATGCATGCGCAGTCTGCTTGGTCAATTCGTCGTCGTATTGGATTTGATTGTGTTGTGTGCAATTATTAAGTGGCTTAAAAAAAAACTAAACTAAATTTTATCCTTCTTAATTGGACTTGATAAAAAAGATAGCGAAAATATTAAACTTTATTTCGATCAAAAGCATCTCAAATCTCATGCTGGTTGATTCAATCAAAGAACCACAACAGAGAAACTTGATGGGATGTATGGTTGAGGCGATCTCATAGCAGAATATGAAACGAGTCGTCATTTGGAATCAAGAAAAGAAAGAAGGTTTTTTGATTGAAGTAGAAAGAAGGTTTTTTTATTGAAGTTTAAGGCATAACACGTAAACAGTAACGAGTTAACAGAAACCGAAATAGATAAAGACACACACAAGGACAACCAACAGCATCCCGAGCCGACAAAATGCGAGCAGAAGGACCTTAAATTTTCTAAGAGTCTCATTAAAATTTTATCCTTCTTAATTGGACTTGCTTCGGCAGAACATATACTAAAATTGGAACGATACAGAGAAATTGGACTTGATAAAAAAGAAAGCGAAAATATTCAACTTTATTTCGATCAAAAGCATCTCAAATCTCATGCTGGTTGATTCAATCAAAGAACCACAACAGAGAAACTTGATGGGATGTATGGTTGAGGCGATCTCATAGCAGAATATGAAACGAGTCGTCATTTGGAATCAAGAAAAGAAAGAAGGTTTTTTGATTGAAGTAGAAAGAAGGTTTTTTTATTGAAGTTTAAGGCATAACACGTAAACAGTAACGAGTTAACAGAAACCGAAATAGATAAAGACACACACAAGGACAACCAACAGCATCCCGAGCCGACAAAATGCGAGCAGAAGGACCTTAAATTTTCTAAGAGTCTCATTAAAATTTTATCCTTCTTAATTGGACTTGCTTCGGCAGAACATATACTAAAATTGGAACGATACAGAGAAATTGGACTTGATAAAAAAGAAAGCGAAAATATTCAACTTTATTTCGATCAAAAGCATCTCAAATCTCATGCTGGTTGATTCAATCAAAGAACCACAACAGAGAAACTTGATGGGATGTATGGTTGAGGCGATCTCATAGCAGAATATGAAACGAGTCGTCATTTGGAATCAAGAAAAGAAAGAAGGTTTTTTGATTGTCATTCGTATTTGGGAAGGCAGAATCGCTGCCCGTTTGAAAATAAAAGTGAATAAAGAAAAAAACGTAAAGTTTTTTTTAAGAAAAATTAAATACTAGAAATTTAACTTATAATATGCATAAATGTATGTAAATATGTATGTTGATAAGTGCTTACTAAATGTGTAAATATTCAACTTTATTTCGATCAAAAGCATCTCAAATCTCATGCTGGTTGATTCAATCAAAGAACTACAACAGAGAATCTTGATGCGATGTATGGTTGAGGCGATCTCATAGCAGAATATGAAACGAGTTGTCATTTGGAATCAAGAAAAGAAAGAAGGTTTTTTGATTGAAGTAGAAAGAAGTTTTTTTTATTGAAGTTTAAGGCATAACACGTAAACAGTAACGAGTTAACAGGATGATTCAATTTGGATGCAGCCTACAGGAAAGATATTGTTGCATTAATCATAAGTTGTGAAAAATAAAGTTTATGAATATATTAAAAAGAAAAAGTCTTTTTTTTTTAACGTGCGTTATAATATTTTAATGCTGTGTTATACCGACCGACCCTACAGCAGATGTTCCCTATAATGTTTGATGACCCATCAACTTAAAACAATCAAAGTAACTTGGACAAAAAAAAAAACAAAGTAGATAGTAGGTATATTTTTTTTTTTTGTAAAAAATTTACTGAATATTAAAGATGGCAAAGAGTTCATAGACTTTGTTGGAACCCATGCTGATTTCGTTAAAGAAGGCAGTTTTTACAAAAGTATCATTGACTATGACTCGCAATTCATTAATAACTTTGGCATCGAACACCATGTCACTGGTTATATTTAAAAATGGTGTCATTGGTAGATTTTGATATTTAGTGCTTTCATTTTTGTTTATTGTTGAGATGACTTCTTGTCTATGATTGGCAAAGTTGAGCTTGGGTTTCTTTGAGTTGGCGCGCTCACTCATATAATTCGATACCAACAAATGAAAATCTTCAGCAGCTTCCATTGTAGCTCGTATATTTTTCAGAAAACGTATCGTTGGCGCACGCAAATCAAGTTTGATGGTACTCGATAAAAATTGAGATATATTAACAATTGCAACTAGAACGCTATCCGGTACCAAATGACCATATATTTGCACCATGGCTACTTTATTAATGTCCGAGACAGTATCAAATAGCGTATGAATCAATGGGCTACATCCTGGATTGAATAGCAAATCCAACTGATATTGCAGAACCTTACCAAATACCAATGGTTCACGTGGATTCGGATCAAAGAGTAGACGTGCTAGTCGCATTAGCATTTTTTGTTCGTTAGCTGTAATAACAAATTCGGCTACACCAGTTGTAGCATTAATACTCTCCAAATCGACAAACGAATTTAGTTCGGTCTCAAATTGAACATCATCCATTTTGTAGGTATATTATTATTTACTGTGATTTACTTTAGACTTGTTTTTGTTCATTGATTTACTTTAGACTTGTTTTTGTTTATGATGGACATAAAAGCTAATATGATATTAATATGATATTTTGTTATATTGCAGTTGTATCCGGTTGATTAGTCTGTCAAGAGACCTAGTATATCACGTTTAGACATTGAAGTCACGTACTGAAATTTTGAAAATTGAAAATAAACAATACCGAGCGCATATAACGCCACAAATAGCAACACCACGAATTCAAACAACATTCAATATGACGGCATCGGCAAAGGCGACAATCTGTAATATTCACTTATCTCTTGACATAGTACCAACCGATGATAAATTTTTATTGTTGACACTCGACAAACTTATTTATCAGTTACGTTTGCAATTCTTCTCCAATAATCGACGACTGTACAATGCTATAGAAATTATCAAATGCTACCAATTATTTTTAAATAAAAGCGAGGATACAGATAATTATACTATGAATTTACTACAAAGACAACAATCTTTTCAGATTGTAACTTATTGTAAATTATCAAATTATTATTTCGACTATTCGATAGAAAATGTAGAATTCAGCAAACCATTATTGAAACAATCGTTTATTAAACTAATCCAAAATGGTCAACGCGCTGATTTGGTTGAGACACCACAACAAATTGATATATTATTGTTTGTGGAACTGGTGGCGACTGTTCAGAAATTTCTGGCAAAAGATCTCAAACACAGTCTTAATACACAAATGCATTCGTTGTTTGCATCATCGAGCTATTGTCGATAATAGCTTAGTTTGTAATATTCATCTGGGTCTCTGGTTCTGGTATAAATAGAGCGTCTCGGGCAATTGTATACTTCAGTCGTAATAAAATATTTAAAGTGTCTGGTCCTGTTTTCGAAACCTTTAAGCATAATGGAATTTTCTGAAGCTGCTCCTACTGCTGATGCCACCGCTCCTGCCGAAGCTGGAGAAATTCGCTCTCAGATTACTTTTGATTTGGAGCCCTTCAAAAAACTTATTACTAAAATTTTGGAATTTAATGGTCGGCAACTACTTGCAATGGATTTTGTTATTAAAGAAATAGACACAACATCATCTACCACATCCTCTAAACTTCGAAAGCAAGCAGCTAAGAGGAAACCAGCAAAGACCACAATAATTGCCGAAAATGAAAATGAATCTGAAACTACAACCGCAACCGCAGAAACTGAAGACAATGCCGCCGTTGCTGTTGTCATTGTGCCATCATCTAAATCAACTAAACGACATCGCAAACAAGAAGAACCAAAACGAGTTAAACAAATAGCAGCAGAACAACCCCAACCAAAACAACAAAAAACTAAAGACACTAAACAAAAAATATATAAAAATGATGGAGAATTGTCGCCAATGTCATCATCATCATCATCTACATTAGCACAAAAACAAAAGACAAAGTTTGCAGCACCACGCTCATCGAAAAAACCTCCAAAGAAAATTCTACCCAAACCTACTGCTGGTACTGATGCTGCTACTGCTGCCGCTGCCGGTAAAGACAAAGCAACACCTGAGCCAACTATATTTAGTACAATCAAACAATTGTATATACCAAATCCTACAATGACAGATTCATGCGATCACGACTATCATACCTTTGATGAAGCCAGGACTTCTGCTCCAGATGAAATTGCTTCTATAATGAAATGCTGCAAAAAATGCAATCAAAAAAAATTGTAATATAACTCTATGCTACAATTAAATGAGAAAAAAAAAATTTAATTTTTGTTTTGTTTGTAATAATTCTAATTTCGCTGTAGGTGGTTATTGATGTTGTTTATCCGAGTTTACAGTGAGCACTTGATTTATACAATCACAGACCACAATAAATATAGAGTATATAAAGAAAATACCAAACGTGCAGAGTTTCTTGCCTAGACTTATTTGAAAATCATTCAATATGATGAATGTTAATAGGCCCGGAACTAACAATAAACCAATTTTACGGAATATAGATTTAGATACAACACTAAATCGATTGAGGTTGGTGTTATTGGTATTTTCAGTATTTATGTCTAGGTTTTGATAGGGTGCTGTATTTTCAGAGAATTTACTTTGTTGATGTATTTGGCCAATGTCATAGGGAAGCATTTGTCCATCTAGTTGATTACTAGTGTCGGTAATGTCCTCTATGGTTGTTGATGTTTGTGTACTACGCTTGGAACGTGACAAAGTGGATTCGCTAATGTTGTTGTTGTTGTTGTTGTTGTTGTTGTTGTTGTTGTTGTTGTTGTTCTTGTTCTTGTTGTAGAATTCTGGTAGAGTCATACGACTAAAATCTAGATCAGGGCCACGCGTCTTCCAGTCGGCCACATTTAAAGGCATTATGTGCTTTCGAGTCTGAAACTCATTGTACATCTGAAGTATAGTTCTTAGATCGGCCATAATGTAAACCTGCGGTCTTTCTATAGCTTATTTCATGGAAGATATACAAATTGAAGATGTTCCAGAAGTGTGGTATACGCGGTATACCTATAGTTTATGCATAGGTTACTGGTATTTTTTTTAATCATCAACATTAGTTTCTAGATCACGACCAATGTCATGAAAATGATATGCAAATTTAATATGACTACCAGCATCCAAACCTGTATGTAAACTCCGAATTATAGTTGTTATTCGTGGATCGAAATAGTAAAGAACCTTGCGATCCATATTACGTCCTAGATTACGCAATCGACCAGTTTTTGTATTTATACAAAGTCCCAACTCATATTTACCCGATTCATTATCATCATCTATACCCAAATAGTAATCGCGTGGATTGTCACAAGAAGGAATCTTGTCTGTAGACGGGAGTATACCATCACGTTTAAATGTACTAATCTGATAGGTTGACCAATCTATTTCTTTTAGGTCACTGTTCTTTTCGTAGGCCTTTTCATGCTGATAACCTGGTGTAACATTTTTGAAATATTCTAAATTGTCAGGCAACGGATGACGAAATATAAAATGAGGTTTTTCTGAAAATATACTCTTATTGTATAATGCGCCCCAAATAGGAGTCTCGCTACCGTATTCATTGTAATAAAATACAGTTAGTGGTGTTGGATCATCTTTACGCAATACCTTAATCACACCATTCGAAAAATGACCATTGTTATTTTTCAAATAATCTGTATTGGTTTTTGTTGTGATGTATTCGCCGCCTGTTAATTTTAATGGGACACAAACTGCAATATCATTTATGAGCATTATACGAACATCTGATTGAGTTGTCGTATCATTACCAATACTATTCATTTTACATGGATCTGGTATCTCCTTAATAGTTTCAGGTAGAGTGACAGCAAAATCATTATTAATATACTTGCTATTACGGTCTAGAGTAGGTGCTTTACCAATAATATCTGACCACGATGTAACATCAATACCCTCGAATTGGGTATAACGACAAATGGGTGCCCCTTTAACATCTCTATCTGGAGTATAATAGTTACTGAGGCAGGTGCATTTACCAAAAATCTGTGGATCCTTATAGTTGTCATTGATGTCAATCTCTACCTCTAATAAACCGTCTGGCTTACAACCAACTTTAATGGTACAATCATCCAGTGGACTATTGTTTGTCATTAAAGCTGGGTATTTACACTGACACACTAAATGCGAGCCAGATGGACCGCCATTGGTTAAACTTTCATAATTGGACACAACCAATACGGCTTTACCCAACGATGGAGTACATTTGAAGTTTTTGTAGTTGTCATAACTGGGCAGGATATATCCAGAACTTGAATCATCTGATTTGTGCAATTCATGAACTTTTGTATCCATGCCATTATTGACTTGTATGTTATGATTTAGAGGGTGGCAATTGGGATCGGTGCCTACATTACATTTGCTAAAAACTTCATTGAATGTGATTGGTTTGATATAATTAAATTTTTTCAATTGATACGCTCTATTGCGAATCAATTCAGGCTTATAAAGAAATTGTTTTGAAATTAATTCATATATAAAAGCTAAGAGTAATATATACGCGAATATCATTTTTTGAAGGGTAACAACGACTTATCAACCACATACAATTATGAAATATTCCTTACATATTTATTTTTACACAAAAATATTAAATTTTGCACACAAAATGTACACATGTTTTGCAAAAAACATGATGTGTCTGTCATAGGTAAAATGCTAATATGTTATCTGGTTCTCCCCTAGTTCGCCCTTGATTGCGGTTACTGCAATCAAGGGCGAACTAGGGAGAACCAGATAACATATTAGCATTTTACCTAAGACAGACACATCATGTTGTTGTGATGATGATGATACACACCTACACGTTCATGTACAGATTTATTTTGAAATTAATTTAGACAAAAGTATAGGTCTTTTATTTATCGGAACACATTTTTGATACATTTTCTTAAGTGTATACCATTGACTCTGGCGTATACGTACTATTTTTTTTTAAATTTATTCTGATAACAAATTGTAACTACTTTCAATACATTTTATATTTAAGAGTTCAATGAGAAAAATTTTAGTTGTTGATTGTTGCTGAATTAATTTCGTCTGTGATTTTATCAATTCAAATTCATTGAACTTATCCCTCAGTGACATAGACTTATATTTCATTCACATATTTGCACGAGAACGGAAGATACCCTCATTAAAGGAGTTGGAAATGGAAACTTAGAAACTACTGGACAGATTTCAAAAATTCTTTTGGGGGTAATTCCTTGATGACGACTTTGTCTGTATGATCGACAATTTGTAGATCAAAGCCTAAAGCGTGGCAGTTAGCGTCGCGTCGGCGTCGGTTGCTACATTGCATTTGCTAAAAATACAATTAAACTCTATGTATGGGTTGGACAAAATCAAATTTATCTAAATGATAAGTTCGGTTTTGAATAATTCAATGTTGATGCAAGTATTGTGTAGAAACCAATTCATAAACAAAAGCAATAAGAAGCAAATAAGCAAAAAGTATCTTATTTAGAATGGATGATCGTAATGCGTCTGGGTTTCGAGCTCAAAACAATTATCGAGAATTAGAACAAAGACGGCTTGAACATATCTCACGCGAACGACCTACTGATGGTGTAATTGATGCTGATGATGACGATGATAATGATGAGGAGGAGGAGGAAGATGAAGATGCGATTGATTCAGACATGAATGAACAAGAAAGCCATGACGAACTTGAACAACAACAAAATCAACAAAATACACAACAACAAAATACACAACAACAAAATCAACAAAATACACAACAACAAAATACACAACAACAAAATCAACAAAATACACAACAACAAAATGAACAAAATCAAAAAAATACACAAAATACATCTGGACCTGATACAGCTGGAGTACAGCATATGCAAACACAAGTACCTCAAGCGTTTCCTACTTTTCCTCCAAAGAATCATCGACGCTATCAAATCCATCCATGGCCAACTGGTGGCAGTGATATATTTCAGCCAATTATTAGTGCAAAATCATATGCTGTGAAACAAAGTATGTTGCGACGCCATTTGCCTAAAATGGAAAATGGCGGCACAATAGAAGATTTTCACAATTTAATTAGAGAATTCTTGCGTGCTGGCAAAACAGTTCAATACTGTAACAAAGTATGTAAGACATTAGCTGCACATTTTAAAAAACATCAACCTTGTTATGTGAGTCCATTCAAGAATAATAGTCGTTTGGTAAGCAATGCATACTCAAATGCTACCAAGATTATAAATCGTGATGGTACCTATTACACAGATAACGGTGAAGTTGTAACCGCTGATCATTATGCATTGTTTAAGATTAAACAACGTAGTCCCATTCCGCTTGAGGAGCTCGATCAAATGTACTACTATGCACGCAAATATTTAATACAATTGTCGGCAATACCATTAAAAATTCAACCAATTAAATGCATTCGACCACCAGAACTACAATATGAAATATTAAATAATAGCATTCAACCAACAGCCAATAGTCTCTGCACCAAAGAACTCGGCAATATAAACCATGCAGAATGTTGTCTTTTGATATGTATATTGTTTGAGATTGGCGCTCGTAGCCACGAAGTCTTGAGTCTATCTATACCAAAGACACAAGAGTTACTTGAACGAGGCGTCACTCAAATGATGTGCAAGAATGGCATGCAAGACTTTTATATAAATCACAATGCCAAAGAATTTATAAGAGGTTTTCTATCCAGACGTAATATAGTCCAACAGGGCTATTTGTTTAATCAAAAGTTTAGTAAATTCAATCGACCCAAAACCTATAAAGTTCTAATGGCCGAATTCAAGAGATTATATCGTAAATTATTCTTCAAAACTATGCCCAACAATACAGGATTTCATTCGTTTAGATACTACTATTCTGTGCGACAAAACAAAGAAACAGCACAAATGATGATGCGTCATAACTCTGCACAAACAACCGATCGCTATCGAAAAGTCTATGGCAATGCGTTCCATATGCAGCAAACAGAACAACAACAACAACAAGTCTAATAAAAAAATATCTATATAAAAAAATACCTATAGTATATAAAAGAAAAAGTATCGAAATCAAAACCTATAACTCATTACAATAAAAGAATCAAGCATTTATTTTTTTTCTCTATTAGTCTATGTCTTTCTATTCGATCTATACATTATGTCTATTCGATCTATATATGCTCTATTCAATATAGCAGCATGATGAAAGTTAGACACAAACAAATGCAATATGAGTACAAAACTAGAACAGAAGTCACGTGACATGAATCAGCCAATCAAAACGCAGACGGTCGTAAGAACACCTCATCTCCAATTTACAAAAATTAAAAAGATCAAATCAACTCAATCAAATACATTTCAGTGTTGCCATTGAATAAAAGAATAGTACTAAATAGTATTAGATATTTTCATAATGACAAAAATAGTAGTAGCTAGTCTATATAATCTGAGTTCCTCTATTCTATAGTATCCAACACTTCCGGTCGGTAATAGCCGATCCAAAATGACGTTACTGGTCTGTAAAAACTTATACCATAGTACTATATTTGGTTCAGTGTTGCCACTGGGGCGATTGCGAGGTTATAAATATGGGTGCTTCATTTAGTGTGGCTCAGTCTGTTACTGGATGAGGTAGAGGTAACATCATGCTGCTAGATGGGAATTAGTGGGTGGAATTGGGTATAGATCTATTTAGACATATATATATATATATATATATATATATATATATATATATATATATATATATATATTAGAACATCCGAGAATGACACTACCTTCAATACACACCTATTGATGTGTCTGTCATAGGTAAAATGCTAAAATGTTATCTGGTTCTCCCTGGTTCGCCCTTGATTGCGGTTACTGCAATCAAGGGCGAACCAGGGAGAACCAGATAACATTTTAGCATTTTACCTATGACAGACACATCAATAGGTGTGTATTGAAGGTAGTGTCATTCTCGGATGTTCTAAAATCAATCATCTGTGTAAGATTCTCTAGTCTGACAACGAAAGATCGAATTATGTGCGCAAAGAGGAAACAAAAAAAACACCTTAAAATCTCTCAGCATCGATGGTGTTGACAATAACGGCGGGAGTCGGAGTAGCAGTAACAACAACAGCGGCAGCAACAGTAATAATAATAAGAGTAAAGGAAGCGGAATATTTATCAACCATGCTCTCACTAAATTTACTCAAGCGCTCTTGATGAAGACAAAAGAAGCTATGATGAAAGCAGGCGGAAAATATGTATGGTACAATAATAATCAAATTTTAATAAGAAAGGTTGAGGGAGGAAAAGTTATTTCTGTTAAATCGTTCAATGATCTTGCACTTATTTAGTGCCTTTAATATTGCAAAATGAGTGAATCGGACTGGGACATCTTTTTGAACGTTGCTCAAAAAGTCAGTCTTAAATAGTCCTCAGTATTTTACCAGACTGGTATATAGAAGCCAGTCATAGGTAAAATGCTAATATCAAATCAAATCGATTTAATTTAATCATAATAAAGAAAAATTACCAGTTCACATGCGAACCATTTGGTATTCCTTAAGACCCTCAATCAAGCAAGCGGTAAGAGTAGCAATAGGTGTATATTGTGTCGTGACTGTGCGGTAATGGTCAGAATGTCTTCAATTTACGCGGGTGTTTCAGTTTAGAATCCGAGTGATAAAACGATATGATTATTTAATTAATATTTGAATTTAATGGAGGTATTTACAACTAAAGAACTTAGTTATACTCCTCACATCGGTAAAACGGATCTCAGTATTTTACCAGACTGGTATATAGAAGCCAGTCATAGGTAAAATGCTAATATCAAATCAAATCGATTTGATTATAACATAATAAAGAAAAATTAAGTGAGAAATACAGACATGTCAATTATGAAATGTATATTTTGTATATGCAGCCCACTTTGAAGTTTTAACAAAGCGGTCGTCCAAAAAGCGGTCGTCCAAAACCCAAAAGATACCTACATCTTTGTGCTTTGCCAAGTATTCTGCACGTCAAGTATTCAGCAGTCTCATATATGAAGGTACTTGGACTCTTGCCATAGCGGTAAGAGTCTGTATAGGATTGTCATTATGATTGGTAATTGATATAAGTTTGACTTTTAGGTGTGTAGGAAATTTGAGGAGCGGAGAGGTGTATTAAGACGAGGTAGCGTCATTCTCGGCTATACCATCAATAGATGTGCGGCTATACTCCTCACATCGGTAAAACGGATCTCAGTATTTTACCAGACTGGTATATAGAAGCCAGTCATAGGTAAAATGCTAATATCAAATCAAATCGATTTAATTTAATCATAATAAAGAAAAATTACCAGTTCACATGCGAACCATTTGGTATTCCTTAAGACCCTCAATCAAGCAAGCGGTAAGAGTAGCAATAGGTGTATATTGTGTCGTGACTGTGCGGTAATGGTCAGAATGTCTTCAATTTACGCGGGTGTTTCAGTTTAGAATCCGAGTGATAAAACACCTCAAACTCAAAGCAGAATGTAAAGACTAGGTACTACTAACACTTAAAAAAAATTTAAACCCCCATAACAAGCGCAGGTCCTTATGTTAAATATCATTTGATATAAATACAAAAAAATCACCCAAACATCTTAAGCCCTGGATATCTACATCAATTGTAAATAAAGTTACGAAGAAAAATAAAATGAGATTAAGATGCAAAAAGAGTCCCGCAAACCAACGTTTAAAAAAGAAATATAAAAAGCTGTGCATGGATCTCAGTATTTTACCAGACTGGTATATAGAAGCCAGTCATAGGTAAAATGCTAATATCAAATCAAATCGATTTAATTTAATCATAATAAAGAAAAATTACCAGTTCACATGCGAACCATTTGGTATTCCTTAAGACCCTCAATCAAGCAAGCGGTAAGAGTAGCAATAGGTGTATATTGTGTCGTGACTGTGCGGTAATGGTCAGAATGTCTTCAATTTACGCGGGTGTTTCAGTTTAGAATCCGAGTGATAAAACACCTCAAACTCAAAGCAGAATGTAAAGACTAGGTACTACTAACACTTAAAAAATTTAAACCCCCATAACAAGCGCAGGTCCTTATGTTAAATATCATTTGATAGGAGTTCAAAAAAAATTTAGGCCTTTAGTGGAATTAGAAGTTGCAGGGATTATTCTGAAAGGACTAATGAGTTCAAATAAATCTAGGCGATCAGTAAAATGAGGAGTATTCAGGAAAGTGATAACTCAATTAGAATGCCTCTGTCAAAAAACTCTGAAGAATCTGATTTTAACAAATTCAGTCAAATTGCACAAAATTATCCCCGTGCATCGAAAAATAGAGAAGAAGAGTATATTGTGTCGTGACTGTGCGGTAATGGTCAGAATGCTCTTTTAAGTGCTAAAAGAAAATTGGAATCGGTTGGACAGCAAAAACAGGACCATCAGATGACAACACCACAAAAAGAGCATAAGCATGTGCTCAAGATACATTATTTTCAAAGGTTAGTATCATTTTTTATTTTTGGTGTCAGTTTTCTACTTTTTCAATTGAATATTAACAAAAATTAAGTGAGAAATACAGACATGTCAATTATGAAATGTATATTTTGTATATGCAGCCCACTTTGAAGTTTAAATAAAGCGGTCGTCCAAAACCCAAAAGATACCTACATCTTTGTGCTTTGCCAAGTATTCTGCACGAGTATAGCAGTCTCATATATGAAGGTACTTGGACTCTTGCCATAGCGGTAAGAGTCTGTATAGGATTGTCATTATGATTGGTAATTGATATAAGTTTGACTTTTAGGTGTGTAGGAAAGTTGAGGAGCGGAGAGGTGTATTAAGACGAGGTAGCGTCATTCTCGGCTATACCATCAATAGATGTGCGGCTATACTCCTCACATCGGTAAAACGGATCTCAGTATTTTACCAGACTGGTATATAGCAGATTATAAACATAATTATGCATCTCTTTAACCAGCAAATATTAAGCCCATTAACGACTTTTTTCATATGTATCTACTATAATTGGTCTGGCACGTGCCGTGTTCCAGCTGTATGCCAATATGCTCACATAAATTGGCATTCATGGTACTCTAACTATCAAGTTATTGGATGATTATTTTTATTCTCCTACACTATGTATTTATACTTTTTATAATTGTACTAATAGTACACTGAGGTGGAGTTTCAAGCATGAAAATGTTACAATCGATTGTCTTTTGTGCGGATTTCCATGCGCGCATAGTATACATTGCCAGTCATATGTAAAATGCTAATATCAAATCAAATCGATTTAATTTAATCATAATAAAGAAAAATTACCAGTTCACATGCGAACAAATCAAAGCTATAGGTACCATGAAGATAAGCAAACAGCCTTCGCAAACAATTACAGCAGGTCAAATCTCATGCTGGTTGATTCAATCAAAGAACAAAACTCAAACTCAAAGCAGAATGTAAAGGTACTACTAACACTTAAAAAAAATTTAAACCCCCATAACAAGCGCAGGTCCTTATGTTAAATATCATTTGATATAAATACAAAAAAATCACCCAAACATCTTAAGCCCTGGATATCTACATCAATTGTAAATAAAGTTACGAAGAAAAATAAAATGAGATTAAGATGCAAAAAGAGTCCCGCAAACCAACGTTTAAAAAAGAAATATAAAAAGCTGTGCATGGATCTCAGTATTTTACCAGACTGGTATATAGAAGCCAGTCATAGGTAAAATGCTAATATCAAATCAAATCGATTTAATTTAATCATAATAAAGAAAAATTACCAGTTCACATGCGAACCATTTGGTATTCCTTAAGACCCTCAATCAAGCAAGCGGTAAGAGTAGCAATAGGTGTATATTGTGTCGTGACTGTGCGGTAATGGTCAGAATGCTCTTTTAAGTGCTAAAAGAAAATTGGAATCGGTTGGACAGCAAAAACAGGACCATCAGATGACAACACCACAAAAACAGTCTTAAATAGTCCTCAGTGAAGAGATAAAAGATTAACAGTCTGTGAATCAAAACGTATAGTTAGCGACAATGCTAATAAAGAAAAATTACCAGTTCACATGCGAACAAATCAAAGCTATAGGTACCATGAAGATAAGCAAACAGCCTTCGCAAACAATTACAGCAGGTCAAATCTCATGCTGGTTGATTCAATCAAAGAACAAAACTCAAACTCAAAGCAGAATGTAAAGGTACTACTAACACTTAAAAAAAATTTAAACCCCCATAACAAGCGCAGGTCCTTATGTTAAATATCATTTGATATAAATACAAAAAAATCACCCAAACATCTTAAGCCCTGGATATCTACATCAATTGTAAATAAAGTTACGAAGAAAAATAAAATGAGATTAAGATGCAAAAAGAGTCCCGCAAACCAACGTTTAAAAAAGAAATATAAAAAGCTGTGCATGGATCTCAGTATTTTACCAGACTGGTATATAGAAGCCAGTCATAGGTAAAATGCTAATATCAAATCAAATCGATTTAATTTAATCATAATAAAGAAAAATTACCAGTTCACATGCGAACCATTTGGTATTCCTTAAGACCCTCAATCAAGCAAGCGGTAAGAGTAGCAATAGGTGTATATTGTGTCGTGACTGTGCGGTAATGGTCAGAATGCTCTTTTAAGTGCTAAAAGAAAATTGGAATCGGTTGGACAGCAAAAACAGGACCATCAGATGACAACACCACAAAAACAGTCTTAAATAGTCCTCAGTGAAGAGATAAAAGATTAACAGTCTGTGAATCAAAACGTATAGTTAGCGACAATGCTAATAAAGAAAAATTAAGTGAGAAATAGAGACATGTCAATTATGAAATGTATATTTTGTATATGCAGCCCACTTTGAAGTTTTAACAAAGCGGTCGTCCAAAAAGCGGTCGTCCAAAACCCAAAAGATACCTACATCTTTGTGCTTTGCCAAGTATTCTGCACGAGTATAGCAGTCTCATATATGAAGGTACTTGGACTCTTGCCATAGCGGTAAGAGTCTGTATAGGATTGTCATTATGATTGGTAATTGATATAAGTTTGACTTTTAGGTGTGTAGGAAATTTGAGGAGCGGAGAGGTGTATTAAGACGAGGTAGCGTCATTCTCGGCTATACCATCAATAGATGTGCGGCTATACTCCTCACATCGGTAAAACGGATCTCAGTATTTTACCAGACTGGTATATAGAAGCCAGTCATAGGTAAAATGCTAATATCAAATCAAATCGATTTAATTTAATCATAATAAAGAAAAATTACCAGTTCACATGCGAACCATTTGGTATTCCTTAAGACCCTCAATCAAGCAAGCGGTAAGAGTAGCAATAGGTGTATATTGTGTCGTGACTGTGCGGTAATGGTCAGAATGTCTTCAATTTACGCGGGTGTTTCAGTTTAGAATCCGAGTGATAAAACACCTCAAACTCAAAGCAGAATGTAAAGACTAGGTACTACTAACACTTAAAAAAAATTTAAACCCCCATAACAAGCGCAGGTCCTTATGTTAAATATCATTTGATATAAATACAAAAAAATCACCCAAACATCTTAAGCCCTGGATATCTACATCAATTGTAAATAAAGTTACGAAGAAAAATAAAATGAGATTAAGATGCAAAAAGAGTCCCGCAAACCAACGTTTAAAAAAGAAATATAAAAAGCTGTGCATGGATCTCAGTATTTTACCAGACTGGTATATAGAAGCCAGTCATAGGTAAAATGCTAATATCAAATCAAATCGATTTGATTATAACATAATAAAGAAAAATTAAGTGAGAAATACAGACATGTCAATTATGAAATGTATATTTTGTATATGCAGCCCACTTTGAAGTTTTAACAAAGCGGTCGTCCAAAAAGCGGTCGTCCAAAACCCAAAAGATACCTACATCTTTGTGCTTTGCCAAGTATTCTGCACGAGTATAGCAGTCTCATATATGAAGGTACTTGGACTCTTGCCATAGCGGTAAGAGTCTGTATAGGATTGTCATTATGATTGGTAATTGATATAAGTTTGACTTTTAGGTGTGTAGGAAATTTGAGGAGCGGAGAGGTGTATTAAGACGAGGTAGCGTCATTCTCGGCTATACCATCAATAGATGTGCGGCTATACTCCTCACATCGGTAAAACGGATCTCAGTATTTTACCAGACTGGTATATAGAAGCCAGTCATAGGTAAAATGCTAATATCAAATCAAATCGATTTAATTTAATCATAATAAAGAAAAATTACCAGTTCACATGCGAACAAATCAAAGCTATAGGTACCATGAAGATAAGCAAACAGCCTTCGCAAACAATTACAGCAGGTCAAATCTCATGCTGGTTGATTCAATCAAAGAACAAAACTCAAACTCAAAGCAGAATGTAAAGACTAGGTACTACTAACACTTAAAAAAAATTTAAACCCCCATAACAAGCGCAGGTCCTTATGTTAAATATCATTTGATATAAATACAAAAAAAATACCCAAACATCTTAAGCCCTGGATATCTACATCAATTGTAAATAAAGTTACGAAGAAAAATAAAATGAGATTAAGATGCAAAAAGAGTCCCGCAAACCAACGTTTAAAAAAGAAATATAAAAAGCTGTGCATGGATATCAGTATTTTACCAGACTGGTATATAGAAGCCAGTCATAGGTAAAATGCTAATATCAAATCAAATCGATTTAATTTAATCATAATAAAGAAAAATTACCAGTTCACATGCGAACCATTTGGTATTCCTTAAGACCCTCAATCAAGCAAGCGGTAAGAGTAGCAATAGGTGTATATAGAAGGTAGTATTCTGGGCGGCTAGACCATCAATCAGCAAGGATTTGACGATAGCGATAGAGATATGCTTCAGGTGATGCTAGAGCACCTGGAAGATAACTGGGTAAAGCTGCAAAAGAACATTGCGAATTGGACAGCGAGCAAGCAAGGGGCAGAAGGTGTGAACGAAAAGATGCAGAGAGCCGAGAAAATATATTTCTAGGTGTGTAGATAGATAGATAGATAAGTAAGATTTTATTAGACATCTTGAACGCATGAAAAACGAAAAAATAAAAAACACAAGAGTAAAATTAAATTCAGTGGTTTTACGGCCATTGATGCGGTCGCCACCTATTTATACGTCACACATTTATCATGTATAGTATGAGCGCAAAGCAAAAATCCAGGTAAAATCCAAGGTAAGATGCTAATACCTATTTCATACCCAAAGAAGGTGATCGAGTATATCTCAATTGCAATGATCAAACGGATGAAAATTTCGTCGATCTTGCCGGTGAGATTAAAGCGTAAGGATATCAAAATTATAGATAAATCAAAAAAACCGGTAATTGTATGGATGATACCTTTCACAATTAGTATTCCACATATTAGATAAATTAAAAAGAACAAGTAATGGATAAATTCAAGCGTAAGGATATCAAAGATGATTTTATTAAACATCTTGAACGCATGAAAAACGAAAAAATAAAAAACACAAGAGTAAAATTAAATTCATTCTTGATCATTTGGCTGGCTTGTGCTACAACAAGTGGGTGTAACAAATATAGATAAATTAAAAAGAACAAGTAATGGATAAATTCAAGCGTAAGGATATCAAAGATGATTTTATTAAACATCTTGAACGCATGAAAAACGAAAAAATAAAAAACACAAGAGTAAAATTAATTTCATTCTTGATCATTTGGCTAAATTTGATCCACAAGCTGCAATGAGTTTTAAGATCTTAAGAACAGTTTCAATTTTGCGCTCCGCTCAAGCAGTCAAGTTGTGTTTTGTGAAAAAGAATTATTTGTTTTCGAGAGTTTTATAATTTTTGTGATTTGCAACATTAATAAAGGGTGTTTTCTTAGACTTGTTGATTTGAAGAAGAAATAAAAGAACAAGTAATGGATAAATTCAAGCGTAAGGATATCAAAGATGATTTTATTAAACATCTTGAACGCATGAAAAACGAAAAAATAAAAAACACAAGAGTAAAATTAAATTCAGTGGTTTTACGGCCATTGATGCGGTCGCCACCTATTTATACGTCACACATTTATCATGTATAGTATGAGCGCAAAGCAAAAATCCAGGTAAAATCCAAGGTAAGATGCTAATACCTATTTCATACCCAAAGAAGGTGATCGAGTATATCTGAATTGCAATGATCAAACGGATGAAAATTTCGTCGATCTTGCCGGTGAGATTAAAGCGTAAGGATTGTCATTATGATTGGTAATTGATGTAAGTTTGACTTTTAGGTGTGTAGGATAAGGTAAAGTGGTGTCGCGGATCGACATTGCAGATCATCCGCCGGATTCAATAATTGTGTTCAATGCGGATGCGGATGCCTTGCGGATCGGATGAGATCCGCGGGAGTAGACTTTTGCGGATTCCATAATCGACATGAATATGTTATCTGGTTCTTCCTAGTTCGCCCTTGATTGCAGTAACCGCAATCAGGGGCGAACCATTGATGAAAGACTATTCATCCAGGTACAACTAACACTTAAAAAATTTAAACCCCCATAACATGCGCAGGTCCTTATGTTAAATATCATTTGATAGGAGTTCAAAAAAAATTTAGGCCTTTAGTGGAATTAGAAGTTGGTGGAGAGGAAAATGCGGCACATTGATTGTCCTTACTCTGTGCTCGAATTTAATTTCGATTTTACAACTAAAGAACTTAGTTATACTCCTCACATCGGTAAAACGCATCTCAGTATTTTACCAGACTGGTATATAGAAGCCAGTCATAGGTAAAATGCTAATATCAAATCAAATCGATTTAATTTAATCATAATAAAGAAAAATTACCAGTTCACATGCGAACCATTTGGTATTCCTTAAGACCCTCAATCAAGCAAGCGGTAAGAGTAGCAATAGGTGTATATTGTGTCGTGACTGTGCGGTAATGGTCAGAATGTCTTCAATTTACGCGGGTGTTTCAGTTTAGAATCCGAGTGATAAAACGATATGATTATTTAATTAATATTTGAATTTAATGGAGGTATTTACAACTAAAGAACTTAGTTATACTCCTCACATCGGTAAAACGGATCTCAGTATTTTACCAGACTGGTATATAGAAGCCAGTCATAGGTAAAATGCTAATATCAAATCAAATCGATTTAATTTAATCATAATAAAGAAAAATTACCAGTTCACATGCGAACAAATCAAAGCTATAGGTACCATGAAGATAAGCAAACAGCCTTCGCAAACAATTACAGCAGGTCAAATCTCATGCTGGTTGATTCAATCAAAGAACAAAACTCAAACTCAAAGCAGAATGTAAAGGTACTACTAACACTTAAAAAAAATTTAAACCCCCATAACAAGCGCAGGTCCTTATGTTAAATATCATTTGATATAAATACAAAAAAATCACCCAAACATCTTAAGCCCTGGATATCTACATCAATTGTAAATAAAGTTACGAAGAAAAATAAAATGAGATTAAGATGCAAAAAGAGTCCCGCAAACCAACGTTTAGAAAAGAAATATAAAAAGCTGTGCATGGATATCAGTATTTTACCAGACTGGTATATAGAAGCCAGTCATAGGTAAAATGCTAATATCAAATCAAATCGATTTAATTTAATCATAATAAAGAAAAATTACCAGTTCACATGCGAACCATTTGGTATTCCTTAAGACCCTCAATCAAGCAAGCGGTAAGAGTAGCAATAGGTGTATATTGTGTCGTGACTGTGCGGTAATGGTCAGAATGCTCTTTTAAGTGCTAAAAGAAAATTGGAATCGGTTGGACAGCAAAAACAGGACCATCAGATGACAACACCACAAAAACAGTCTTAAATAGTCCTCAGTGAAGAGATAAAAGATTAACAGTCTGTGAATCAAAACGTATAGTTAGCGACAATGCTAATAAAGAAAAATTAAGTGAGAAATAGAGACATGTCAATTATGAAATGTATATTTTGTATATGCAGCCCACTTTGAAGTTTTAACAAAGCGGTCGTCCAAAAAGCGGTCGTCCAAAACCCAAAAGATACCTACATCTTTGTGCTTTGCCAAGTATTCTGCACGAGTACAGCAGTCTCATATATGAAGGTACTTGGACTCTTGCCATAGCGGTAAGAGTCTGTATAGGATTGTCATTATGATTGGTAATTGATATAAGTTTGACTTTTAGGTGTGTAGGAAATTTGAGGAGCGGAGAGGTGTATTAAGACGAGGTAGCGTCATTCTCGGCTATACCATCAATAGATGTGCGGCTATACTCCTCACATCGGTAAAACGGATCTCAGTATTTTACCAGACTGGTATATAGAAGCCAGTCATAGGTAAAATGCTAATATCAAATCAAATCGATTTAATTTAATCATAATAAAGAAAAATTACCAGTTCACATGCGAACAAATCAAAGCTATAGGTACCATGAAGATAAGCAAACAGCCTTCGCAAACAATTACAGCAGGTCAAATCTCATGCTGGTTGATTCAATCAAAGAACAAAACTCAAACTCAAAGCAGAATGTAAAGACTAGGTACTACTAACACTTAAAAAAAATTTAAACCCCCATAACAAGCGCAGGTCCTTATGTTAAATATCATTTGATATAAATACAAAAAAATCACCCAAACATCTTAAGCCCTGGATATCTACATCAATTGTAAATAAAGTTACGAAGAAAAATAAAATGAGATTAAGATGCAAAAAGAGTCCCGCAAACCAACGTTTAAAAAAGAAATATAAAAAGCTGTGCATGGATATCAGTATTTTACCAGACTGGTATATAGAAGCCAGTCATAGGTAAAATGCTAATATCAAATCAAATCGATTTAATTTAATCATAATAAAGAAAAATTACCAGTTCACATGCGAACCATTTGGTATTCCTTAAGACCCTCAATCAAGCAAGCGGTAAGAGTAGCAATAGGTGTATATAGAAGGTAGTATTCTGGGCGGCTAGACCATCAATCAGCAAGGATTTGACGATAGCGATAGAGATATGCTTCAGGTGATGCTAGAGCACCTGGAAGATAACTGGGTAAAGCTGCAAAAGAACATTGCGAATTGGACAGCGAGCAAGCAAGGGGCAGAAGGTGTGAACGAAAAGATGCAGAGAGCCGAGAAAATATATTTCTAGGTGTGTAGATAGATAGATAGATAAGTAAGATTTTATTAGACATCTTGAACGCATGAAAAACGAAAAAATAAAAAACACAAGAGTAAAATTAAATTCAGTGGTTTTACGGCCATTGATGCGGTCGCCACCTATTTATACGTCACACATTTATCATGTATAGTATGAGCGCAAAGCAAAAATCCAGGTAAAATCCAAGGTAAGATGCTAATACCTATTTCATACCCAAAGAAGGTGATCGAGTATATCTCAATTGCAATGATCAAACGGATGAAAATTTCGTCGATCTTGCCGGTGAGATTAAAGCGTAAGGATATCAAAATTATAGATAAATCAAAAAAACCGGTAATTGTATGGATGATACCTTTCACAATTAGTATTCCACATATTAGATAAATTAAAAAGAACAAGTAATGGATAAATTCAAGCGTAAGGATATCAAAGATGATTTTATTAAACATCTTGAACGCATGAAAAACGAAAAAATAAAAAACACAAGAGTAAAATTAAATTCATTCTTGATCATTTGGCTAAATTTGATCCACAAGCTGCAATGAGTTTTAAGATCTTAAGAACAGTTTCAATTTTGCGCTTTGCACCAGTTTAACGGAAATTGCAAATAAATAATTATCTTGAAAATATTGTCAAGTAAAAAACCATTGTGTGAAATATTTCAATTTCCCTATCTCCATCATAAAAAGTTTCAATTTTGCGCTCAAGCAGTAAACATGTGAAAAAGAATTATTTGACTACAGAAAATCAGTCAAGTCGACTCAAAGATGTTTTTGAATATAACTTTGCCGAAGTCGAATAAAAAATTAAATGTTTGGCTGAGTGTGGATTGAATGAGTCGTATATTAAAACATAAACCGTAAAACATTAACTGTTTATCAAAAACTGTAAAAAAAAGTGTAAAACTGTGGCCGATACCGCACGTTTTTTTTTTTTATTAACTATCTTATCCAATACAGCAAGTTGCAGTTTATAGTTTTTCTGATAGTGTTCTGAAGAAGTCTGACGGCTCTTTAAAAATACAATTTGATTACATCTCGCTATTTTGAAATTTAGTTCAATAGCGTTTTTGTCTAATGTGCAACTTTATAAAAAATTTATAAAAAATATCGTCCATAGAGAAAAACAGATTGGGTCTCGTATAAAACAGATCTGGAAAACTCTCTTAAAGACAAAATCCCAAACATTAATAGCAAAGTTAAATTAGATTTCTTTGCGGACTACGCAAAAAACTCTATCATAACTGCCTTTGAGGACAACTGCCCTCTGAAAACAAGAACAACCTCAAGAAATTGAGATCGAAAGTAAGGAAACTTTTCAACAAAGCAAAACGCAATGATGACTGGCAAACTTACTCTACTGCTCTCACCAAATACAATAATGAAATTAAAAAAGCCAAAAAGGCCTCTTTTAAACAATTTGTAGAAAGCATCTCTGACGTCTCCTCTCTAGTTGCAGACTCCACAAAGTTCTCGCGTCCGACAAGCCGGCAAACCTAGGTACCCTTACTAAGGAAAACGGCTCTCAGACTAAGAATAAAACTGAAACTCTGCAACTCCTAATAGACACCCACTTTCCGCAATCTATCATTATAGACCCAGCAATAAACCTATCTCCCCAAAGGGAACAGCATATGTTTCCATCCTAGGGAAGACTACACCAATGTCATCAAATGGGCTATCTCTTCATTGAAGCCATTCAAGGCCCCTGGGGAAGACGGCATCTTTCCGGCCCTACTGCAGAACGGGGCTGCCATAATTGCTCCCATTTTATCAAAACTGTTCACTTGCAGCCTTGCTTTTGGTCACATACCAGAAAGCTGGAGAAGAGTAACAGTTATCTATTTGCCAAAAGCAGGAAGGAATCTGGATCCAAGCCCTAAATCCTTTCGGCCAATCAGTCTAATGTCATTCATTCTTAAATGTATGGAGAAGGTCATTGATAGACACATCCGGGATAAGCAATTAGCTACCCACCCACTATCCACATCACAATAAGCATATCAACCAGGGAAATCAACGGAAACCGCGTTGAATGACCTAGTTATTAGGATCGAACTCTCTATCGATAAAAAGAAAATTTGCGTAGTGGCATTTCTTGACATAGAAGGAGCCTTCAACAACACTTCCTTTGTGTCTACAGACCGTGCTCTAAGGCACCACAACGTTCCACAAGTTATTCGCAAATGGATAATGTCAATGCTAAACAGCAGAATTATCCACAGCAATATCGAAGAAGTGGAAATCTCAGCACTAACAACAAGAGGCTGCCCACAAGGTATAGTTCTCTCACCACTCATCTGGTCAATAGTTGTAGACAGCCTACTAAGATTACTTGCAACCCAAGGCATCTATGCAGTGGGCTTTGCAGATGATCTAGCAATTGTCATACAAGGTTCATCAGAAACACTAATATCAAGAAGACTTCAGACAGCTCTGAACACAGTACAAACCTGGTGCTCAGATGAAGGTCTCTCTGTCAACCCACGTAAGACAGTTATTGTCCCTTTTGTATTTTGTGAGAAAATTAAAATTATTTGAAACAAAAAAAAAAAAAGGAAAATCTATGTAACTAATACCGTTTTCACACTGCGCCGAAATCCGGATTTCGAGCGAAAAAAGTAGTAAAAAGCCGAAATCTCAAAAAAATCGACTAGTTTCTCCATACTCTTGTAACCATGGCCAGCGTATCCGGGAAATCATTATGCTTTCAATTTCCTTCGGTATACCTCAACACGATCACAATAGTAGTAACACCTTTCATATCAATAAAACCTCATCCTTCAAGGCAAGATATGGTCTGGTATACGGACGGCTCAAAAATGGAAACTGGTACAGGTTCCGGCATTTTCAGCGACTGTCCCAGAACGAACTTCTCAGTAAGTATGGGCAGTCACTCGTCCATTTTCCAAGCCGAAGTCTTTGCCATCAACGAATGTTCGAGAATAATATGTTCATCGAACACGAAAAATAAAACAATATTCATTTTTTCAGACAGCCAAGCTGCACTAAAGGCGTTAAGCTCACCTGTCATAAGATCCAAACTAGTCCAAGAGACAGTCTTGTCGCTCTCTGAACTAGCAAATTAAAAACACTGTAATCCTCCACTGGATCCCAGCACACAGAGGCTATGATGGTAACGAGAAGGCAGACATCTTAGCTAAAGACGGCGCATCTAAACCATTCGTCGGTCCTGAACCCTTCTGCGGTGTAAATAAAAGCACCTTCAAACATACTGCCAAGAACATCCTACTGGAGGCATCAAATAAAGCTTGGAGTAACTCATCTGGCCAAATTTTTTCAAAATACTTTTTGCCAGAATATACCGAAAAAACATCAAAATTCCTACTGAACCTCAATAGGAAAACCCTAAAAATTTGCACTGGACTACAACCGGTCACTGTTCCTTAAACAAACATCTTCACCAAGAACGTTTGATAGCCGAACGTGCAATGAAACAAATTGAATTCATAAATGAAAAAAAAAAAAAAATGAACAAGAACTCAACTTACTACAAGAAAAAAATTTTAATTTTTTTTTTAAATATTGATATGCAGTCTTTCTTTAACAGCTTACGACTTCTTAAATTCAAAATTTAGTCGAGATCGTGTAAGCCAGTAACAAGAAAGTTGGTTTAAAAAAAACGGTACTATTGGAGGTATCGTTTTTAGCCTTTTTCCAAATTTTTTATTTACATCATAAGAAAGACAATTAAAAATGAATCTCTCACACAAAATTTTATCGAAATCGTTGGAGCCGTTTTCGAGAAAAATAAGTATTATCATATCGGTTGTATGGCAGGTACCGTTATTTCAAGACCTAGAGACTCAATTCCAAAAACACCTCTGTAAGCTGCTCCACAGACCCTAACTGCAAATTTTGAAGAAAATCGGTCTATTAGTTCAGGCTGTAGATTCATATACAGACAGACAGACAGACAGACAGACAGACAGACAGACAGACAGACACACAGACACACAGACACACAGACACACAGACACACAGACACACAGACAGACAGACAGACAGAATTGCAGGACCCACTTTTTTCGTATTCTCTATCATCGTAATGCAATAATTAATTGTTATCTCAAAATTTTTTTTCTGCACGATTGCAAGACTTGGCTTATAGTACCTATAATCGCAAGTAAAAACTAAACATTAAATTGAATACTACACCAAAGGCATCTACGGTGTTCAGTAGCCCAACATCTTTATTGTGTTCGGGAGCCTAATGCGGTCTATTATATCCCCATTACCTAGATGCTCACCATCCAAGTCTTCGGCAAGATTTAAACTTAGACCATCCAACAGCTCACCCCACCACTGAAACTAGGTACCTCGTATCTATGGTGAGATTGGATTTCTAAGGATTGTACTATTGAGAAGTCACAACCACCCAGCGATCCAACCTAACCTTGGCTGTCACCGTCTGACATCGTACAGACACTGATAAGTATATGTAGTGACATTGCCCGCCCGGCACCCACTTGGAGGGTTCGATCGAGGATTTTTGCCAGGCTTCTATTAACGGTAGAATGACATGATAGCGTACATACGCTATCATATCTTCAAAAAAACTTACCTGGTCGCTACTGGTGGTTACTTGCCAAAAGTATGCATCAAAAATACTCTATATAGAAAAAATCCATATAACATTGTCCTACATCAGACTATAACATAAATACTCAATATAGAAAAAATATTAAACAACAACAACAACAACAACAACAACAACAACAACAACAACAACAACAACAACAACAACATTCACCTATTGCTACTCTTCCCGCCTATTTAAATAGTCTGCATCAAAAATACTCTATATAGAAAAAATCAATGTGACGTAATTCTACATCGAAGTCACGTGACTTTAATCAACCAATCAAAACGCAGACGGTCGTAAGAACACCTCATCTCCAATTTACAAAAATTGAAAAGATCAAATCAACTCAATCAAAATACATTTCAGTGTTGCCATTGAATAAAAGAATAGTACTAAATAGTATTAGATATTTTCATAATGGTAAAAATAGTAGTAGCTAGTCCATATAATCTGAGTTCCTCTATTCTATAGTATCCAACACTTCCGGTCGATTAAAATAGAACCAAAATGACCAAACTGGTCGTTGAAACTTATACTATAGTACTATATTTGGTTCAGTGTTGCCACTGGGGCGATTGCGAGGTTATAAATATGGGTGCTTCATTTAGTGTGGCTCAGTCTGTTACTGGATGAGGTAGAGGTAACATCATGCTGCTAGATGGGAATTAGTGGGTGGAATTGGGTATAGATCTATTTAGACATATATATATATATATTAGAACATCCGAGAATGACACTACCTTCAATACACACCTATTGATGTGTCTGTCATAGGTAAAATGCTAAAATGTTATCTGGTTCTCCCTGGTTCGCCCTTGATTGCGGTTACTGCAATCAAGGGCGAACCAGGGAGAACCAGATAACATTTTAGCATTTGAACTATTAATGATCGATGAGTCATTCACTAACTCTTTTTGTTTACTCTTCCCAAGAAGTATACTACCTTCTATATACACCTATTGATGGTATCTCGTCTGCAATTTCAACGTCAACAAAATTAGACGCAAACAAATGCAATATAAGTACAAAACTAGAACACAAGTCACGTGACATGAAGACAGATAGGCAACCAACAATTAAAACTACTTTGCATATTCTTAAGCAAAATATCTGATAGGCAGCTTGTGTGTGGATTTCTATGTCGTCTTCTCTTCTTGTTTTGCCTTTGGGGTAGCTTTTGCTGCGTTTGCAGAATGGGGATGGATTGGAAGACTTTGTTGCGCGTTAATGTATTTGGCGTTAACTTGCATATTGTACTGTACTATAACGTTTATTGTTTGATGCCATCGTGTATGATTTTGTCTTGTTTGTATCTCATATATATTCATCTCGTGCTACTTTGGTTCGGAAAATAATTCAGTGTGCTACATAAAAGCTAGTGTAATCATTTTGAACAATCATTTAAGACTTGTCTCTCAATCGTACAACAGCACACTTTCCAAAGAGAGAATTTGATTTATTTATTAATTTTATGCAAACGCGAATATAATGGCAATGTTTAAAAAATTCGATTTAATGGCTAATAACTTTAGTGAGTTGATGCCTACTCATCCGTATAGTGAGATGATACCTTTTACCGAGTTTGCACGCAGTTCTTTAAAAAATCAGTGTTCGGCTACCGACTTGGAGAACTTTTACAATTTACCCAATGATAAAGATGTGACGATTTTACCAAGGATGTTGAACTGGATAGGATTCGAAGGTGACTTTAGTGCAAAGAAGAATAGTTTTGAACGTGTCGCTCATAGTCTTTGTATAAAGTCCTATAAAATTAGAGTGTCGAGAATCAATCGTTTGTGTGAAGTGTTAACTGGGAAGGACTATAAACGTGTTGTTTTGGCTTGTCCGACACCAAAAGCCAGTGAAATACGCAACCACTTTTTGGAGCTGCATACCATCGCTTTGTTGTATGACAAATATCAGAGTCGTTTCGAGACGGCTCTGCGTCAATTGCGTGTCCAAGCAACTATGTGTAATGTCGAAGCAGTCACCATGCTCGACTCGTACAATTATGACAAAAAGAACAACACTCTCAATATGTTTATGGCTAGCGAAATGCCATATCAAGAAGATTATATTGATGATATGGATAGATCCAAACCTACCACTTCTCGTTCATCCAAGAAACCCGATGATGAATTGCATGGAACTGCAAATGTGGTAATTGCCAAGAAACCATTGCGATCACGTAAACGTAATAATAAAACTAAGGCTGCTGTTATCAGTACATTACCTTCTCTATTGGACCAAATGCCACAATCTCCATTCATTAATAATACTCAAATTCCATTCAACAATAATACTCAAATTGTGGTCGAACGTGAACAAATTTTATTACCTGAAGGTAAAAAACCGAGTTTGTATATTGAGCAAGTTTCAAAAGAAGGTGCAGATATATCGACTGTCATCAAAATTCAACCTCATCCCATGTCGGTAGATTTTAAAGCAGAATTAAGCGAAGAAATCATGAAACTAGCTGGGGGGCAGGAAAAAGTATCACTAGAAGCTTTACCAAATCCTCCATCACCAAAATCTTTGACACCAGTAATAAAAACCACATCATCTAAGCATATAATGCCAAAAACTGGATCGCAAGGTAAAGCTATGCGTTCAGCTCTTTTAACATCATCTTCATCAGATGATTCCTCTTGTTCTTCTTCTTCCTCATCATCAGGATCGTCGTCATCATCGTCATCATCGTCGTCATCGTCTGATGATGACGATGATGAACATCGACGTAATAAAAAACATTTTAAAAGATCACCAAAAACTCCATCACAACCACCACCATCATCTTCATTACCACTACACGACTTGAACCAAGATATTTTATCTCCAGTACCAGCAGCAGCTAACCTCAATGCATCCATCGCCAATCAAACCAATTAAAGTGCATCGTCACAAATCTCAACAGTAATCAACAATTGCTCGAAAACACGTTTAGATTTTGAAGAAGATATGACTATACTTTTTGGACAACGATCTCCATATAACTTATCAATCGAATCCGACCTATAGCTTGTTTCAGTTTAAAAAAACAATTGTAAATTGCTTTTATGTGTTTTTTTTTCTTTATTTTACATATATGTACTTTGAAATATACACTTGAGTTTTAAAAAGAAAAGTGTAAAGTGCTTTCATCTCGCAACAGCACCATTTATTTACAGAAGTGAAACGAAAATAACTTTGCTTATCAATAGGGATAGTATATAATATGTTGTTAGTTAGCCAATAAGCCTATTATTTTTGATTTTTTGTTTTTATTTTTGAAGAATCCATTCCAAACGATGCAAACTAATGTGAAATAAAATGTTTTAATTAAAAAAGAATAAGCAATTTTATATTTTAATTTTTTTACCAAACAGTGACAAGAACGTAGACTTTTTCGTCTTATCCAGTTGACTTTTTCGTCTTATCCATCCATATCTTTGCCATTTCTTTATCAGCTTCATGAATTAGATATTTATTGTCGACATAGTATTTGACCATTTCACAACAAGCGGTGCAATCTATGTCAAAAACTTCAGGGTCCAATTTTTCACCTCTTCCAACTGCAGCAATTTCCTCATCCCATGATCGTCCTCCTGGATGATCATGAACATGAATTGGCCTATTTGGATTCATCCATTTTCGAGCAGCAATACAATCAGCGCAGAATTTAGTTTTTTCACGAGATGGATAGATGATACACGCCTCGCAAAATAACCAATAGCATGAGCTGCAAAATTCCGCTACTTCGGCACATCTACTACAAAGATAATATTTTCCATTGCAACGTGAAAAGGTAGTATCACTTGAGTAACACTCCACACAATAATTCTTTAATGGTTGTAAGACAGGATGCGATGCCGGAACAGGTTGCGATTCCAATACTCCCTTTTTTCCATCAGCTTCATAAATGAGATGTTTATTGTCGACATAGTATTTGACCATTTCGCAACAAGCGGTGCAGTTTAAAAAAAAAACTTCAGGGTTCAGTTTTTCACCTCTTCCAATGGCAGCCATTTCTTCATCCCATGATCGTCCTCCTGGATGATCATGAACATCAGTTGGCTGATCTGGATTTATCCGTTTCTGGGCAATAATACAATTAGCACAGAATCTAATCTTTTGACGAGATGGGTAGATGACACACGCTTCGCACAAATTTGAATAGCATGAGCTGCAGAATTCCACGTATAGTATACATCTACTACAAAGATAATATTTTCCATTGCAACGTGAAAAGGAAGTATCACTTGAGTAACACTCCACACAATAATTCTCCAATGGTTGCAAGACAGGATGCGATTTTGGAACAGGTTGCGATTCCATGATAATAGATACTACTTGTTGTACGTTTCAAAAAAAACTGATTCTTTAGTGAAATTTAAAACTGCTTTTATACAAAAATCTCTGCTTACACTAATACCACACCGACACTAATCACCACCGACTAATTCTTCCACTATAGCTACTACACTACAGCACATTGACTTTGTAAATAAAGTCAATGTGGTATAGCTAGTAGAAGAAGTGAAGGGGAAGAAGACCTATAGGGTACCTACTATAGTAATTGGCGCTTTGTATCCGGCGTGTTTGCTAAAACAGCGAGTTATCCAAATGTAAATACTCGCCAAAAACACCCAAAGTGGATTATCTGTTATAAAGATAATCAACATAAAATCATGGATAATGCTATATATCCACGAGTAATTACTCGCAAATAACGCGCCATTATCCTCATTCCGTTCAATTTGTTTTGAATAATATTTAGCATGACCCATTAATATGATACGACATAATGTATTGATGGACACTCTGAAAAATTCCATACAAAAATATTGCCAGAAACAGTAAAGGATACCCTAAAGCCAAAACAAACAAGATAGCGTATACCCTAACGCCAAATACATTAAGCGCAGTCAAAATCATTTCCCATCAATTCTGCAAGTCAGCAAAAGCTAACCCTAAAGCCTAAACAAACAAGAGAAGACGACTTTGTTGCTTTTTCATTATCTAACCCCTTACGCCAGCCAAATACACTAAGCACAGTCAAAATCATTTCCGATCAATAAAGATCAATTTCTTTTGCGCTATCTCGATTCTGCACGTCAGCAAAAACTAACCCTAAAGCCAAAATAAACAAATCCACGACTTTGTTGCTATTTGATTATCTTTCTCCATTCTGCAAGTCAGCATAAGCTACCTTAATTGTTTAAAGCCAAAACAGCTAAACACACAAGAGAAGACGACATATAGGCATCGTCTTAGAAATAATAAAAATAAATTCACACTCAAGATGATAAAGAACGATCGCATATACCCAAACACCAAATACACTAAGCACAGTCAAAATCATTTCCGATCAATAAACATCAATTGCTTTTGCGCTATCTCGATTCTGCACGTCAGCAAAAGCTAACCCTAAAGCCAAAATAAACAAATCCACGACTTTGTTGCTATTTGATTATCTTTCTCCATTCTGCAAGTCAGCATAAGCTACCTTAATTGTTTAAAGCCAAAACAGCTAAACACACAAGAGAAGACGACATATAGGCATCGTCTTAGAAATAATAAAAATAAATTCACACTCAAGATGATAAAGAACGATCGCATATACCCAAACACCAAATACACTAAGCACAGTCAAAATCATTTCCGATCAATAAACATCAATTTCTTTTGCGCTATCTCGATTCTGCACGTCAGCATATCGCTGTACCTAAAGCCAAAATAAATAAATCCACGACTTTGTTGCTATTTGATTATCTTTCTCCATTCTGCAAGTCAGCATAAGCTACCTTAATTGTTTAAAGCCAAAACAGCTACCTAAACACACAAGAGAAGACGACATAGAAATAATAAAAATAAATTCACACTCAAGATGATAAAGAACGATCGCATATACCCAAACACCAAATACACTAAGCACAGTCAAAATCATTTCCGATCAATAAACATCAATTTCTTTTGCGCTATCTCGATTCTGCACGTCAGCATATCGCTGTACCTAAAGCCAAAATAAACAAATCCACGACTTTGTTGCTATTTCATTATCTTTCTCCATTCTGCAAGTCAGCATAAGCTACCCTAATTGTCTAAAGCCAAAACAGCAAAACACACAAGAGAAGACGACATAGAAATAAATCCCCCCACAAGATGCTAATACATAAATCCACACACAAGATGCTAATACATAAATCTTACACTAGCCATACCGCCAACAAAAATATATACAACCCCACCCGCAAAACCACACTAATATCACTATCAGGCAAACCACACTAATATATCACTATATCAGGCAAACCACACCAATATCAATTCTGATTGGCTAAGAACTAAATGCTGTGAACTTTCGCAATTTGTTACACCCACTTGTTGTAGCACAAGCCAGCAAAATGCTCGAGTATGATTTGCAATATACATATGTAGGTATCAGTGATCTCTAACAAAAATCCCCACTCGAAAATAATCAGCAATCCCCACTCGAAAATCGATCGTGACAAATTCTCTACTCATACAATTGGCTATAGAATTCTCCGACTAAAGAATAGTTTGCCAAAAGAGATTTTTTGAAGCAATATTTAGTTTTGTTTAAACCTCCAGCTCAATCAGTTCTTAGTTCAGCTCTAATTTTAAATTCTCAAATTTATATAAAGTGTTTTTGTTTTTTGTTGTCCCAAATTTTAAAAAATGTTGTCTAATATGTGGAATACTAATAGTGAAAGGTATCATCCATACAATAATTACCGGTCAGCGAATATAGGATTTCACTTAGATGATGACATTTTCAATATCGGATTTCACTTGCCAACAAGAGCATCTCCTCTTGACATTTTCCGGTCATCGAATATGGGATTTCACTTGCCAACAAGAGGAGATGATGACATTTTCCGGTCATCGAATACGGGATTTCACTTGCCAACAAGAGATGATGACATTCACCGGTCATCGAATATGGGATTTCACTTGTCAACAAGAGATGATGACCAACCTCTTGATTTGACAACAAGAAATGTTGACCAACCTCTTGATCTGACCGTCAACAGGTTGGCAACAAGCTATGATGACAACTTTACTGGAATAGATCTTACCGAAGAGGATGTACAAGCACTCGATAGAATGGTATCAATGCTGAATGAGGACGAAGATGATAATAGTCTCGATATATTATTATCAATGTTTGCCGATGAGGATGAAGATGAGGATGATGATAGTAACATGACTTCAATTTTTGTACCATCAATGTTTGGACGCTCAGAGAATCCAGTAACAACAATCCCAGCTACAACAACTGAACCAGAATTGCCAACAACTAGTAAAAACGCACTAGCTACAACAACTGAACCAGAATTGCCAACAACTAGTAAAAACGCACTAGCTACAACAACTGAACCAGAATCGCCAACAACTAGTAAAAAAGCACTAGCTACTGTTGCTGCTCTATATCGGTCCCCAATCAACGATCCAGATCATGATGATGATGATGATGATGATGATGATGATGATGATGATGATGATGATGATGATGATGATGGTGATGTTGCCGACAGTAATGGTGGTGATGGTGATAGTAGGGATAGTAGCGCTAGTGATTACAATAATAGTGACAATGGTAATGATGACGATGATGATGAGGATGATGATGATGATGGTGGTGATGACAATGGTAATGATGACAATGGTAATGATGACGATGGTAATGATGACGATGTCGAGCTGATTCCATCACCGGTACATGGCGAATCAGTTCCAGTACCGTTATTAGTACCATTTTTAGAAAGTAGGACTCAGTATAGCGAAGATCTTACTTGCAAATTGTGTTGCAATGCTAAGATAGCGTTTGTGTTAGACCCTTGTGGTCACCTATATTCGTGTATAAAATGTCTCAGAAAAATAAAAAAAAAAAGTTGCGCAATTTGTAATGGTAGCATTAATAAGGTTATTAGATTGTACTATTAATTTATTTATGTAATATTTGTTTTTAAAATATACTTTAAACTTTTTAATAAAAATTAAAAAAAAAATTCAAATATCTTTTACTTATGGAACTTTTTAGCTGGTTGTTTTCTGTTGCTTTTTAGCTGGTTGCTTTTTAGGTTTGGTTTTGTTTTTTTTTTTTAATAGGAACAACTACTACATGTGGACGAATGTTATGATTGGATATCATTTTTTGACCAGGAGAACGTGGTTTTCCGGCTGATTACCATAGTCAGGAGTATGGCGCTTGTTTACTGGCTGTGTGCCAAGGGGTAAGAACCAACTAACGTGTCCGAACTTAGGTCTTTTCTCGGTGCAATCAACTTTTATGGCAAATTTGTGAACGACATGCGACAACACAGAGGATAGAGGATAGCATTCTATCGAATACTGCTTGTTCATCCTCTTCGGTAAGATTTATTCCAGTTAAAAAATCAGTTAAATTGTCATCATAACTTGTTGAAAAACTGTTGACGGTCAGATCAAGAGGTTGGTCAACATTTCTAGTTGTCAAGTCAATTGGCATCGATGACCGGTAAATGTCATCATCTCTTGTTGTCAGATCAAGAGGTTGGTCAACATTTCTTGTTGTCAAGTCAATTGCCATCGATGACCGGTAAATGTATGGATGTATGGATACCTTTCACAATTAATATTCCATATATTAGATAACAATAAATATAATTGTTAATATTTCTTTTTTGTTCTTTTTTCAATTTTCTGTTAACAAAATATAAGGTTTATATTTTATATTTATTGTTATGTAATTTGTTAAAATAACGTGTTTAATTTCTTAACGTAAGTCTACCTATTCAATGTAAAATCTCAAATTTGTTCAACTAATTTTATGTTCTCAATAAAGATCCCCTGAGGAAGACAGCAAACCCTGTCGAAACGTCGGGAAAGAAAATATTATAAATTTAATATCTTGACACCCAAAAAACCCTATAAAAGGGATACGAGTGTTTAACATCTTAGAATAATGAGAGTCAGTCATAGGTAAAATGCTAATATGTTATCTGGTTCTCCCTGGTTCGCCCTTGATTGCAGTAACCGCAATCAGGGGCGAACCATTGATGATCGATGGATCATATTCAGCATCCATTATATTTAGTCAACACAATAAATTACCTCAGTAATATATCTTCACAAAGCATGGAAGAAGTTGAAAGTTTTGCAGACTATAACGAATCTATAAATACTCTACATCAAAAATACTCTATAAAGAAAAAATCAATGTGACGTAATTCTACATCGAAGTCACGTGACTTTAATCAGCCAATCAAAACGCAGACGGTCATAAGAACACCTCATCTCCAATTTAGAAAAATTGAAAAGATCAAATCAACTCAATCAAAATACATTTCCGTGAGTGTGTGAGAGGGAGCGAGAGAGAAGATATAGTGCTATCTCTTTAACACAGAGGCTGGATTCTTATACTTAATTTAACGTCAATCTGAAAGTCGGCCTTTGGTGGGTTGAGTGGGTGTGGCAGATTGAATTGAATGTGTTATTTTCGTATTTGGATTTGATTTAGTATAGATCTACTAGTAACGGTGTAGACATCATGTCTAATAATAAAATTTTGTTAACTCCTTATCGGCTTTACGCGCAAGTGGCTCGTCGAGGTAAAGCGTTAAAATGCTTAAAGTGTGAAAATTTAGTTTTGCCTAAGGAAATGCTAAAACACATGTCTGAGAAGCATTCAGATGTAGAAAATGCTTGTCCGTGGTGTTGGAATGAATCGTTCGAATCTAGAGATAATGTTTATTATTTGCATTTATATCGTTGTTTACGAATTAAAAAAATATTGGTGCTGGGTTTGGAGAAAACGGATCTAACGAAGCGTTTAACTGAGATTAATAATGATTATGAAACTCATATAAAAAGATTTAAACCGACGGAAAAAATGTTTGATGTAAACAAAATTCTGAAGCGGATGAATGTTTTGCAGGAACCTGATGTACCACCAGAACCAAAAAAAATTAAACTAGATGCACCAACAACGCCATCTAAGGCACGTCCTGTAACGTGTGCGCCTTCGGAACGAACTATACAATGTGCACCTTCGGAACGTCCTATAGAGTGTGCAGCACCTCCTATGGATGAAGATTACTTTTCAGATGAGGAACAAGTTTACAAAGTAGCCGAGACAACAGGGAACTACTGTAATACTAAAGTATGTCAGGCATATTTTGAGAAGGGTGGTCTTTACAGAAAAGAACGAATTTTATTGAAGAAACCTTCAAACTTAGATGCATCTGAATCTTTCTTTTTGGAGCTTAATTCTGGGGATATCCCTGAATGGATAACAAATATAGATGGAGTTAATGACAAGAATATACCATATTTCTTAAACAAAATACCTGTTGACGAAATTACTGGCATTAATACTTTATGGCATTTAGCGTATATCTATAAAACTACATTAGCCTGGTGCCACATAAGTATTCGCGTGCAAGCATGGGATGATTTTCTGAGATGGCGTAACATTTGTGGTGAAAAAATTTACTTTTTACCATATTCGTGCCTTTGCAATGGTGGTAAAAGTATTCATAGACACATGATAATGGTTGTTTTGACGACGAATAAAAACGAAATCAAAAGTCAATACATGTCTATAATTAAATCGAGCCGCAGTGAACTAACTAAATTTATGAGGTGGATGGATCATATTCAGCATCCATTATATTTAGTCAACACAATAAATTACCTCAGTAATATATCTTCACAAAGCATGGAAGAAGTTGAAAGTTTTGCAGACTATAACGAATCTATAAATGTAACGGAATTTCATGGATTAAGAAAATTCAAAAATAAATCGAAACGTGGTAGTTGTCATTTCTATATATTTAAATCGATAATACCTTATGCTGAGGTGTTTCAAGCTTTGCTAACACCCGAGGGGGTTAATCATTTGTTGAACGCTAAATGTAAAAACAGTTTACCTCTACTAGGTGGAAGCATAAGACGTAATAAAAAAAGTCGTCGCTGGGAAATTCTCATTAAAGAATTATATCGGAAACACACAAGCTTAGTTTTTCCATTGCCGAAAAATTGTTTATTAAAATATCTATGTGAAATACAGAATTTTGGTACTTTTGAGTACGCGGGTGCATATTTGTTTATCGGCACTACTGTTTTTACATATGAAATCAATGAAGAGTTGGTAAATTTGAATCGTCTGGAGTGGAATCATCGTCAAATAGCGGCCGACAATCAGTTTTTTGCCAATGCTAAAAATCAATACATCATGCTTGGAACACACGGTCAACAACTCATGAACATGTCTGGTAAATTGATGAGAAATTTTCAGCACGAGATGGCTAAAAATACTTTGGCTCTACACAATCTACAAAACAAGATGGAAGAACAGGCTGAAGAACACAAAAAAGAGTTTGAAGAATACAAAAAGCAGACTAGAGAACAGAGAAAGCAAGCTGAAGAGCATTTCAAGAATTTAGAAAGCAATCTGGAGAACAACTAAAACTCATTCTTGATCATTTGGCTAAATTTGATCCACAAGCTGCAATGAATTTTTACCATTGCACAGTCTCAATCTATAACAATACAACACCCGAATCAAAGCAACTTGAAAAAACTAAAAAAAAAAAATAAATAAATAAAAAATATAAAAAAATTGTTGTTTGTTTTTGTTTTGTTTGAAAAGAACCAACAAGCTGTGACGCAGTCAAGTTTGGCGCTTCTTATTTATTTATACAATTTTGTCTCTAAACCAAAAGAATACATCAAAAGAGATAAAAGCCGGGAGTAAAATATGTTATCTGGTTCTTCCTAGTTCGCCCTTGATTGCAGTAACCGCAATCAGGGGCGAACCATTGATGAAAGACTATTCATCCAGGTACAACTAACACTTAAAAAATTTAAACCCCCATAACATGCGCAGGTCCTTATGTTAAATATCATTTGATAGGAGTTCAAAAAAAATTTAGGCCTTTAGTGGAATTAGAAGTTGGTGGAGAGGAAAATGCGGCACATTGATTGTCCTTACTCTGTGCTCGAATTTAATTTCGATTTTACAACTAAAGAACTTAGTTATACCCCTCACATCGGTAAAACGGATCTCAGTATTTTACCAGACTGGTATATAGAAGCCAGTCATAGGTAAAATGCTAATATCAAATCAAATCGATTTAATTATAACAATCATAATAAAGAAAAATTACCAGTTCACATGCGAACCATTTGGTATTCCTTAAGACCCTCAATCAAGCAAGCGGTAAGAGTAGCAATAGGTGTATATAGAAGGTAGTATTCTGGGCGGCTAGACCATCAATAGGTGTGTATATAGATATAGAAGGTAGCGTCATTCTCATATATGAAGGTACTTGGACTCTTGCCATAGCGGTAAGAGTCTGTATAGGATTGTCATTATGATTGGTAATTGATATAAGTTTGACTTTTAGGTGTGTAGGAAATTTGAGGAGCGGAGAGGTGTATTAAGACGAGGTAGCGTCATTCTCGGCTATACCATCAATAGATGTGTATATAGACTAAATTAAAATGTTAAAACGATCTTGCTAAATTTCATAAACATAAGAAAAAATTAGCAAGTCAGAAACATAAATTGTAAAAAAAAAAAATAACAAAATATGTCATAATTTCTTTTACGATAACTCACTGAAGCTACCAACATTCATCCAAATTATAGATAAATTAAAAAGAACAAGTAATGGATAAATTCAAGCGTAAGGATATCAAAGATGATTTTATTAAACATCTTGAACGCATGAAAAAACCTTCCGGGATTGCAATCCCTATTTCATACCCAAAGAAGGTGATCGAGTATATCTGAATTGCAATGATCAAACGGATGAAAATTTCGTCGATCTTGCCGGTGAGATTAAAGCGTAAGGATATCAAAATTACAGATAAATCAAAAAGAACAAGTAATGGATAATAGTCAACATTCATCCAAATTATAGATAAATTAAAAAGAACAAGTAATGGATAAATTCAAGCGTAAGGATATCAAAGATGATTTTATTAAACATCTTGAACGCATGAAAAACGAAAAAATCAAAAACACAAGAGTAAAATTAAATTCAGTGGTTTTACGGCCATTGATGCGGTCGCCACCTATTTATACGTCACACATTTATCATGTATAATATGAGCGCATAGCAAAAATCCAGGTAAAATCCAAGGTAAGATGCTAATACATAAATCTTACCTTACACTAGCCATACCACCATCATAATCAACATCACCATCAGCAGCAACTACAGTCATCGGGTGGATCAACAAATGAAGTTGAAATTGGCCGAGCAGTTGATAACCAATATAGTTTTGTAGGTATAAACGAAAAGTGAAAAAGCTAAAAAAAAAAAAGAAATCAAATCGTGAATGGTAAAATCCAAGGTAAGATGCTAATACATAAATCTTACCTTACACTAGCCATACCACCATCATAATCAACATCACCATCAGCAGCAACTACAGTCATCGGGTGGATCAACAAATGAAGTTGAAATTGGCCGAGCAGTTGATAACCAATATAGTTTTGTAGGTATAAACGAAAAGTGAAAAAGCTAAAAAAAAAAAGAAATCAAATCGTGAATGGAGACATCAAGACACAGGTACTAGATTAAGTTTATCTCCATTTAAACAAAGCAAAAACAACAATGAAGAATTTAAGTGATGGATAAATTCAAGCGTAAGGATATCAAAGATGATTTTATTAAACATCTTGAACGCATGAAAAACGAAAAAATAAAAAACACAAGAGTGAAATTAAATTCAGTGGTTTTACGGCCATTGATGCAGTCGCCACCTATTTATACGTCACACATTTATCATGTATAGTATGAGCGCATAGCAAAAATCCAGGTAAAATCCAAGGTAAGATGCTAATACCTAATACATAAATCTTACACTAGCCATACCGCCAACAAAAATCTATACAACCCCACCCGCAAAACCACACTAATATCACTATCACGCAAACCACACTAATATCACTATCAGGCAAACCACCACCAACCGTCACACGCTACTTTCCTGACCAATCAATAAAGTAGCGTGTGACGGTTGGTGGTGGTTTGAATTTGTTTTTTTTTTTTTTTTGCTTTAAGATAGAGAATTTGTCACGATCGATTTTCGAGTGGGGATTGCTGATTATTTTCGAATGGGGATTTTTGTTAGAGATCACTGATACCTACATATGTATATTGCAAATCATACTCGAGCATTTTGCTGTCTTGTGCTACAACAAGTGGGTGTAACAAATTGCGAAAGTTCACAGCATTTAGTTCTTAGCCAATCAGAATTGATATTGGTGTGGTTTGCCTGATAGTGATATATTAGTGTGGTTTGCCTGATAGTGATATTAGTGTGGTTTTGCGGGTGGGGTTGTATATAAGTTATATCAGAGAACACTTGTGCGCCTCCACCCTAATAAAAAATGCAATAATAAAATAACCCTAAGTCGCTTTACGACAAGTAATAAAATCTATAATTTATTGCTTAAGAAATCAAGGCCAACCATTGCATTCTTTGCCTTCAGCAAAGAATAACAAACAGAATAATATAAACAATAAGTTGGATCTCAAACCAACACCTGAACAAACAATGAAATTGTGAACTCAAGGCCAACCATTGCATTCCTTGCCTTCAGCAAAGAATAACAAACAGAATAATATAAACAATAAGTTGGATCTCAAACCAACACCTGAACAAACAATGAAATTGTGAACTCAAGGCCAACCATTGCATTCCTTGCCTTCAGCAAAGAATAACAAACAGAATAATATAAACAATAAATTGGATCTCAATTAAAAGAAACCAACACCTGAATAAACAATGAAATTGTGAACTCAGGTTAGACTCTGAGTTAGTATAAAAGCTCAGTCCATTAGAATAAGAGTTCAGTTTCTTCTTAGACGTTAAGACAACTACATCTCTTGTGGTTCTAATAAAGTGCAAACACTTTTTAAAAACGTCTTTGATTTAATCTCAAATTTAAATTATATTTTTGTTGGCGGTAACTGTGTCGGCACTCAGTCTAACTTTAACACGGCGCGATTTTGGATGTTCTATGAACATCGCAGCGGTTGTCGAGATTTTGAGTGAAGTTTTTCAAATTTTAACTTTTCATCCTAACATATCAAGTTGTATCAAGTGATTTCTATTCACTGGTTATATTGTAGCTGGTATTTCTATGCCATTAATAGTTCATAATAAATTCTTGCCAATAAAAAAAAAATCTCAATAGAAATAAAAAAAAAAAATCTAGCTAGAAGTGAACTAAATTAAAATTAACCAAAACAACAAATTATAACCGAATTAAGTGCTTTTATTTAACCGAATTCAGGGACAAAAAAAAGTAAACTTAGTCTAACAAAAATGAATAGACAAAATTCAGACCGATTTACGAAAGATCCATGGCGCGAACGTGATTATGAAATGTCTTCTGATGAATCGGAAGAATTTTCTGATTCTGAAGATTGTGATGCGTCAAAATTTCCCGATGTTGCGAAATTCAGTGAAGATTCTACAGTGGCCGACGTATTTCAAAATGGTTTTATAAAACTAACAGATGAAGATAAAATTGATCTTCGTAGAAAAAAACTTACAATCCCTGAAAATTTTGATGATCTTATGCCTAAAATGGAACACACTCCATGTTTAAATATCAAAGAATTTTGCCACGTGTTTAAAGTATGCCAAAAAAAAAAGGATGCAATCTTTTGGATGTTACTCGATCAAAAAATAGTTGCCATTAATCATGATCTAGTCAAATGGCTAAAATTTAGAAATAAGGGCCCGCGATCACGAGACAAATCATATCTTCTTGCGCAACTTGTGCGTTTACTCAAAAAAGAAAATATACCTATTCGTAAATTTAACGACAAGAAAGGCTCATATGTGCAAGGTAGATATATACTTGAAATAATTCAGATGTTACGAACTGACAGAAGTCGCAAAACATGCCAACTCATCCAACAATATCGGACTTGCATGTCGGCATTTGTTCAATATCAAGCTCAATTTGAAAAAACCAGAGCAGAATTGAATATTAAAAATTGTGAATTTAAAGTTCAAGAGCGTTTAGCAGCCATGAATAGAGAAACAGACAATCAGTATAACAAAGACAATTACGTCAAAATAATTGAAGTCAAAACCATGAAACCACCTGCGGGTATTATTCTTGAAGAGCTACCTACCGGTGACGAAGAAAGTAATTTCAATGCATTCACTCAACCAAAACCTAATAATTTGGTTGAAGTAAATGTGCATTTTTCCCAAACAGAAGCTCCAATTACTACATACTCCATAATGGAGCAAGATGATGGCAAATCAATTGTAACTGTTCCTTCGTGTTCTAATTACACTTTTGAAAACGAGTATATAACATCAGATCCAGTACCTAAAAATCAAAGCGAAGCTAAAGATTATTCAAAAGATCAATCTTTAACTTTAGATTTATTTCCGGTAGAAGTCACAGAATATATTACATCAGATCCAATTATTATAAATGGTAACGAATCTAAAGAGTTTCTAACAGATTCATACTCTCAAAGTGAATATATAATACCAGAATACATGCCTATTATAAAACAAGAAAAAAATCTTAAATCACAAGAAAACTCAAGGAAAAAACCAACTGATGAGCTAGAAACAAGTGTAATAGATCAGCTAATAAATTTAGTACCACCAACTACAAATACAATAGAGGAGTCAACAAGTGTAATCGAACAAACAAGTTTACTACCCCAGGAAAATACAAAAACAAGATTAATCGACCAACCAAGTTTAATCCAAGAAATAATGGAAGAATCAATTCGAGGACTTACATCTAATGAAGACGACGCAAATAATGAAAAAACAAATTTAGAATTAATATCAAATGTATCATCATATGAAAATGCATATGAAGAAGATGAAAGTTTCTTCAATCCAAACACAAAAATCTCTAATGATTATCCTACCACCATCGAAGTAGATGATGATAATGAACATGTTATTCCCAGTTTGGAAGATAAAAATATTTTGTCATTACCACTGAAGGATGAGAATAATCAGAAGAGCATTCTTGAGAAAGCCTTTCAACATCCTATAATAATGAAAGATATGAACGATTCCTTTCCTACTTTAAATGAAGATATGCAAAAACAAAAGGAATATCTCGACAAAGTGTATCGTTCTATCAACCCATCAGAGATCAGCAAAGCAACACCAGTAGAAAATACTTCTGGAATTGGCAAACAACCGTAAGTACAAATATCTATTTTTATATTCTCTTCCATTCTAATTTTTTTTTATTTATTTATAGAATGGCTATATACGAAGATATATCCATAGAAAGTCAGAAGGAAGAGTTTGAGAATAAGATACAACAACCGCAAATAATAACGTATCAAACCCAATATCCATCAACCCAATATCAACCAGTACAATTTGTCTCAACTCAATATCATCCAACGTCAAACTATCAGAGTCAACCACAAATGTATAGTCACCCTTATCAAGTACCACAGCACGTCCAAATACATCATCAGGTATCTCCGCAAATACCAATGATAGTACAATATCAATCCCATCAAGTACAATATCCCCAATTTACCCACCAGTATCAACAGATTACCCATCCACCGCCACCGTGGCAAAAGCATTATCTATGATATTAATTATTACGAGTAGTATAAGTAGAATTTTGTGTCTGCATTCGGTACGGTGCGGGTGCATAACTTCACAGGTCATAACTTCACATGGGTCATAATTTCACCTATAGTGGGTTATAATTTCACTTTTTTCGGGTGAAGTTATGTCCCACCTTAGGTGAGCAACAATTTCACCTGAAATTTGTGTGAAATTATTTCCCACCTACATTGTAAAAAATCTTTAGAAATCCAATCAGTGAAAAGCCAACAAAAATTATAAATTGTAATCAATTTATTGAAACATTTTTATTAACAAAAAATATCAAAAACTGTTATTTATAAAAAAAAAAAATTATTCTTATGAAAGGTACTTTATATCATGAGCAGAGAAGGTTCTTGGTTGATGGAACATTCAACATTGTTCCAACATCCACTGGCTACAAACAATTATTAATTGTGCACTTTGCATACGCAGAACATGTGAGTTCATATTTGAACATATTTCTAAGTTTTAATTTATATTGTGCAGTATAACGGAACATGTATAAGATTTTGTTATAAAAACTTATGCATTGCCAGTTTTTATGATTAACTAATAATTTTTGAAGATGATTTCAAAAACTTACAACCACTTTGAAAAGTAAACAGCCTTAAATACTCACATGTTCTGCGTATGCAAAGTGCACAATTAATAATTGTTTGTAGCCAGTGGATGTTGGAACAATGTTGAATGTTCCATCAACCAAAAACCTTCTCTGCTCACCAGAAGGAATATTTGAGTTTATTCAGTCCACAATAATTTCTTGTAACTGTAATAAAAAGTGAAATTATGTCCCACCTTGTGTGGGAAATAACTTCACCCGAAAAAAGTGAAATTATAACCCACTAGAGGTGAAATTATGACACATGTGAAGTTATGACCTGTGAAGTTATGCACCCGCACCTTCGGTACAGCATAATTATGAAAGCCCTATTAGTTATCACTTAATGGCTATGAAAAAATATAATGAAGTAGAATTTGCACATTCTCATTCGCAATGTAATGTAATTGTATTGTTAAAACAATGGTTAAATTTTGACGAAACTACTGTCCAAAAAGTAAAACATGATTTAATGTGTCAAAATATTGTTGCTCATAGAGGATCTTTTATTCTACCACCAAATGTACAATATCCTCAACAAATTAAAATAATTGATAATGTGATCAATACTTAGATATTGATACTTAGAGATCTTTTCTCAAATAAAAATTGTGATTATAAAATAAAAAACTTGCACCAGTTTAACGGAAATTGCAAATAAATAATTATCTTGAAAATATTGTCAAGGAAAAAACCATTGTGTGAAATATTTCAATTTCCCTATCTCCATCATAAAAAGTTTCAATTTTGCGCTCAAGCAGTAAACATGTGAAAAAGAATTATTTGACTACAGAAAATCAGTCAAGTCGACTCAAAGATGTTTTTGAATATAACTTTGCCGAAGTCGAATAAAAAATTAAATGTTTGGCTGAGTGTGGATTGAATGAGTCGTATATTAAAACATAAACCGTAAAACATTAACTGTTTATCAAAAACTGTAAAAAAAGTGTAAAACTGTGGCCGATACCGCACGTTTTTTTTTTTTATTAACTATCTTATCCAATACAGCAAGTTGCAGTTTATAGTTTTTCTGATAGTGTTCTGAAGAAGTCTGACGGCTCTTTAAAAATACAATTTAATTACATCTCGCTATTTTGAAATTTAGTTCAATAGCGTTTTTGTCTAATGTGCAACTTTATAAAAAATTTATAAAAAATATCGTCCATAGAGAAAAACAGATTGGGTCTCGTATAAAACAGATCTGGAAAACTCTCTTAAAGACAAAATCCCAAACATTAATAGCAAAGTTAAATTAGATTTCTTTGCGGACTACGCAAAAAACTCTATCATAACTGCCTTTGATGAGGACAACTGCCCTCTGAAAACAAGATCAACTAAAAGGCAAACCCCTTGGTGGAACAACAACCTCAAGAAATTGAGATCGAAAGTAAGGAAACTTTTCAACAAAGCAAAACGCAATGATGACTGGCAAACTTACTCTACTGCTCTCACCAAATACAATAATTAAGACCTAGAGACTCAATTCCAAAAACACCTCTGTAAGCTGCTCCACAGACCCTAACTGCAAATTTTGAAGAAAATCGGTCTACTAGTTCAGGCTGTAGATTCATATACAGACAGACAGACAGACAGACACACAGACACACAGACACACAGACACACAGACAGACAGACAGAATTGCAGGACCCACTTTTTTCGTATTCTCTATCATCGTAATGCAATAATTAATTGTTATCTCAAAATTTTTTTTCTGCACGATTGCAAGACTTGGCTTATAGTACCTATAATCGCAAGTAAAAACTAAACATTAAATTGAATACTACACCAAAGGCATCTACGGTGTTTAGTAGCCCAACATCTTTAATGTGTTCGGGAGCCTAATGCGGTCTATCCATTACCTAGATGCTCACCATCCAAGTCTTCGGCAAGATTTAAACTTAGACCATCCAACAGTTCACCCCACCACTGAAACTAGGTACCTCGTATCTATGGTGAGATTGGATTTCTAAGGATTGTACTATTGAGAAGTCACAACCACCCAGCGATCCAACCTAACCTTGGCTGTCACCGTCTGACATCGTACAGACACTGATAAGTATATGTAGTGACATTGCCCGCCCGGCACCCACTTGGAGGGTTCGATCGAGGATTTTTGCCAGGCTTCTATTAACGGTAGAATGACATGATAGCGTACATACGCTATCATATCTTCAAAAAAAACTTACCTGGTCGCTACTGGTGGTTACTTGCCAAAAGTATGCATCAAAAATACTCTATATAGAAAAAATCCATATAACATTGTCCTACATCAGACTATAACATAAATACTCAATATAGAAAAAATATTAAACAGCAACAACAACAACAACAACAACAACAACAACAACAACAACAACAACATACACCTATTGCTACTCTTCCCGCCTATTTAAATAGTCTGCATCAAAAATACTCTATATAGAAAAAATCGATGTGACGTAATTCTACATCGAAGTCACGTGACTTTAATCAGCCAATCAAAACGCAGACGGTCAATAGAACACCTCATCTCCAATTTACAAAAATTGAAAAGATCAAATCAACTCATTCAAAATACATTTCAGTGTTGCCATTGAATAAAAGAATAGTACTAAATAGTATTAGATATTTTCATAATGGCAAAAATAGTAGTAGCTAGTCCATATAATCTGAGTTACTCTATTCTATAGTATCCAACACTTCCGGTCGGTATAAGCCGATCCAAAATGACGTTACTGGTCTGTAAAAACCTATACCATAGTACTATATTTGGTTCAGTGTTGCCACTGGGGCGATTGCGAGGTTATAAATATGGGTGCTTCATTTAGTGTGGCTCAGTCTGTTACTGGATGAGGTAGAGGTAACATCATGCTGCTAGATGGGAATTAGTGGGTGGAATTGGGTATAGATCTATTTAGACATATATATATATATATATATATATATATATATATATATATATATATATATATATATATATATATATATTAGAACATCCGAGAATGACACTACCTTCAATACACACCTATTGATGTGTCTGTCATAGGTAAAATGCTAAAATGTTATCTGGTTCTCCCTGGTTCGCCCTTGATTGCGGTTACTGCAATCAAGGGCGAACCAGGGAGAACCAGATAACATTTTAGCATTTGAACTATTAATGATCGATGAGTCATTCACTAACTCTTTTTGTTTACTCTTCCCAAGAAGTATACTACCTTCTATATAAATAATGGGTGAAAACCAAACAAGGTTATTATAAAAAGTGTTTGCTAATTGATCAGTCATGCCTTGTTGTCGATTCTGTAAAAAAAGTGATTTGTTTGTTGAAGCTGTCGGGAAAAACATACACGGTGATTCCTGGGAGGCTATAAAAAAAACAATCAAGGATTGCTACTGGTGTGAATTCAAAATGGAATGTAGTCATTGTGCCAGGTATATAACTGGACCCGAAGGTGTATGTTATGGTAATCGTTTCAAGAAATGCGAAATTCTTTGTCATCGTTGCTTTCAATACGAATATCGATGCTACAAATGCAAAGTCTTAATGTGCGCAAACTGTGTCAGCGGTCCATTGGGTTATTTAAGTCGAAAATGGCACCGTGTTTGTATCAGGAATATACTTTGTGCAGATTGTAATTTGCAAAACTTTTCAAAATCATTCTACAAAATTAATCAGACGCCTTACACAACACTACCCGAATATCTGGATGCGTATTTTAAAGCAGCAGACGACAACGATGATGATGCAGTCAACGCCATTGCTACTTGCGATCATTTACCACCATATGGTAATTTATTTTATGTAAAAGCTGACGAATATGCTAAAACTTTTAATCCAAATTGTCATGTTTGTCTTTTAAAATGTATTGAAATTGCTGGCTGTAATTATGAAGTATATGAACAAGTTTTGCGCGAGTTTAAAGATGTACACCTGAAAAAAAAAAACCTTAACAAATAAAATTATACCATATAAACAAAATAAACCAAAAATGCTTTTTTCTTTTATATTTTATAACAAAAGACTAGACTGTTTTTGGTGTAATGTAATGCAAGTGTGCAGCACCTCCTGCAAAAACTATATTGCCACAAAAAATGGTATTTGTTATGGCAATCGTTTTAAGAAATGCGAAGCACTTTGCCACCAATGTCTAGCCGAATATGAACGCGAACGTTGCTACACATGCAATGTGCTTATGTGCGACAATTGTGTCACCAGCTCTACCGGATACCCTTATACTACTATACTTATACCTACCTACTTATATGTGTACCGACTCTGCATTCTAAAAAGAACTTTTGAACTTTACAACAAAATTCATCATTCATTTCCGGCGTATATGGGATGCTTCTCTTTCATGTCATCACCATCAAAATCATGAGTGATTGTGAACATCTTCCCACTTATATCAGAAACTTTTACTTCACAAAGCGAATAAATTGTTAATTGCGAAAGGTAATTTTGCCGAGTACTTTTCTTATGTATGACTGTTATGCATGTTTTCTCAAGAGTATCTTTATATTGACAGTCGATGTGATTACATTGAAGGTAAGGCACAATAGAAGCATAGGTTTCATTAAAGATTGTATTTAGTTCTTAAGTGAGTTCATTTCCCAAAAACTGGATATGATCCACGACTGGTGACAAAACTGATTTACAACTATCGTGCTTTGCCAAGTATGTAGATTAAAGCAAACAAATTTTGTTCAGGAACCTTATACCGTTGAAAATTATAAGGTAATCATTTTTATTACATACAAAGACTAGAAATGTTGTTGATATAGCAATTAATTGACCAGAAATGTTGGGATACTATATGTCGTCATAAAGTGAAAAGTCGAAACGAGTCATTCTGTTAACATTCGTTATCGATTGCAGTTCGTTTTAGTTATAGCTCCGTTTACGTGTAGGTGGTATAGAGAAAAATGTCTGATATCACAGAGATTACTGAGCATACGATGACTGAACAAGAAATTGAGAATGACACAGCAGTGACTTCATCTCAAGGAGAAACTATAGCAGCTAAAGAAATAGCATCAGAAGAACTTAAAGCTACGACTACCAAAACAGCCCTACAACAACGTTATAGTTTGTGCAAGTCAAAATCCAATGTATTGCTCGTTTGTGGCCGATGTAGCGAACCTAATATTAAAGTCAAAGATATGGAGAAACATATGCGTCTTCATGGAATACCTTCGTATGAATTGTGTGTTTGGTGTTTAAAACACAGTGGTTGTGGTCTCTCAGATAAAAAACAAAAATACTATGAATTTCTTAAACATCGCCATGAGTGTCTTGTGCAATTCTTGAAACGGCACAAATCAAAAGCTGTTGTCGCTGTCGACGCAACATTACCCGAGACATCTATTAATGTAAAAATCAAAAAAATCCAAGTGATGTATTGGTCGTATAGGAAAAACTGCAAAACTCTACTTGCTTGTTTAAAATGTTCGCAAAAGTTCAAAGCCATTGAAATGGACAATCATATGAAAACGCATCATGGTATTAATGTTCAAAACCTTTGTATCTGGTGTTTAAATTTCAGAAGTGATTATGTGGCTCGCGAACGTCATATATCAAATAAAATTTTATATTTTGATTTTTTGAAACATATCAATCAATGTGTTCGTGATTATTTGCAAATACAGCGAGGACCTCGCGAAATGAAACGCACTATTGATAGACGTAACCTACGCTTGTTAAAACTAAAACAAACAAATATCTCGACAAAGTGTATCGTTCAATCAACCCATCAGTGATCAGCAAAGCAACACCAGTAGAAAATACTTCTGGAATTGGCAAACAACCGTAAGTACAAATATCTATTTTTATATTCTCTTCCATTCTAATTTTTTTTTTTATTTATAGAATGGCTATATACGAAGATATATCCATAGAAAGTCAGAAGGAAGAGTTTGAGAATAAGATACAACAACCGCAAATAATAACGTATCAAACCAAATATCCATCAACCCAATATCAACCAGTACAATTTGTCTCAACTCAATATCATCCAATGTCAATCTATCAGAGTTCAGAGTCAACCACAAATGTATAGTCACCCTTATCAAGTACCACAGCACGTCCAAGTACAACATCAGGTATCTCCGCAAATACCAATGATAGTACAATATCAATCCCATCAAGTACAATATCCCCAATTTACCCACCAGTATCAACAGTTTACCCATCCACCGCCACCGTGGCAAAAGCATTATGATATTAATTATTACGAGTAGTACAAGTAGAATTTTGTGTCTGCATTCGGTACAGCATAATTATGAAAGCCCTATTAGTTATCACTTAATGGCTATGAAAAAATATAATGAAGTAGAATTTGCACATTCTCATTCGCAATAGAATGTAATTGTATTTAGTTCTTAAGTGAGTTCATTTCTGAAGTTTAAATAAAGCTGAAAAAGTTTGTTTGGCGAGAAGTTAAATGGTTGCGATTTACTAATGATTTTGAAACTATACAAAGACTAGAAATGTTGTTGATATAGCAATTAATTGACCAGAAATGTTGGGATACTATATGTCATCATAAAGTGAAAAGTCGAAACGAGTCATTCTGTTAACATTCGTTATCGATTGCAGTTCGTTTTAGTTATAGCTCCGTTTACGTGTAGGTGGTATAGAGAAAAATGTCTGATATCACAGAGATTACTGAGCATACGATGACTGAACAAGAAATTGAGAATGAAACAGCAGTGACTTCATCTCAAGGAGAAACTATAGCAGCTAAAGAAATAGCATCAGAAGAACTTATAGCTACGACTACCATACCAGCCCTACAAAAACGTTATAGTTTGTGCAAGTCAAAATCCAATGTATTGCTCGTTTGTAGCCGATGTAGCGAACCTAATATTAAAGTCAAAGATATGGAGAAACATATGCGTCTTCATGGTATACCTTCGTATGAATTGTGTGTTTGGTGTTTCAAACACAATGGTTGTGGTCTCTCAGATAAAAAACAAAAATACTATGAATTTCTTAAACATCGCCATGAGTGTCTTGTGCAATTCTTGAAACGGCACAAATCAAAAGCTGTTGTCGCTGTCGACGCAACATTACCCGAGACATCTATTAATGTAAAAATCAAAAAAATCCAAGTGATGTATTCGTCGTATAGGAAAAACTGCAAAACTCTACTTGCTTGTTTAAAATGTTCGCAAAAGTTCAAAGCCATTGAAATGGACAATCATATGAAAACGCATCATTGTATTAATGTTCAAAACCTTTGTATCTGGTGTTTAAATTTCAGAAGTGATTATGTGGCTCGCGAACGTCATATATCAAATAAAATTTTATATTTTGATTTTTTGAAACATATCAATCAATGTGTTCGTGATTATTTGCAAATACAGCGAGGACCTCGCGAAATGAAACGCACTATTGATAGACGTAACCTACGCTTGTTAAAACTAAAACAAACAAAAGTCAAAATAGATAGTACAAATGTTAAGAAACAAAATCGTATAGAAAAAATATACGAGGAGACTTTAAATCCTGAACAAATAATCCAATTACAAGAAGTACAACAACAGCGACAAAATTTAACCACTGAAGTGGATGTTGATTTCTTGATACCATCACAGACGACATCATCATTTGCGGCTACGTCTACTTCGTCGCCGTCGTCGTCGTCTCTTCCTGCTGATTTTAATTGTAGTCAACAAGATGATACCATAGATAGCTATGTGTGTGATGTAATTCAAGATGCTGCCAATTTTGAAGATGATTCTCGTAAGCTAGAAGAAATAATAATGGAACAACAAGGTTCTTTTGACAAGAAAACTGTAAATTTTTTTAAAAATCCACCAGTAAACGAATTGACCACAAAATATGATTATCTTAAAAGACATGAAGAATTTTATCCGGGACTATATTCAGATCTCTCTGAATTCATACTTCAATCATATCAAGAAGACAATGAGAATTGTATGGCACCTCCACCATCGTCAGCATCCTTTGTCAACGAAATACCAGATTGGGTCATCAACACCGAAGGTATACGTCCGGGTAAAAACTACAAACTATATCATACCAACTTTGAATTGGATAAAGCAATGAATCTGGATATGCGTTACTTGCGAGCTTTCTATTGGAAAGAGAACTTAGTATGGTATCATGTGAGTGTTCGTGTGTCGGCTTGGAAATCATTCTGTGAGGATTTTTTGGCCGTTTATGGCTACAAGATGCATTTTCTACCGCACTGGTGTTTGTGTAATGGTGGTCGCGAAGAACATCGTCATATGATATGTGTATTGCGTAGTGTCGACAAGTACATCATGACGGTTAAATTTAAAGATGCCGTCGTAGGTACACCAACACCATTTCATCCTGAATTACCAGAAGATTCGAATAGTGGTATTGATAGACGCCTAAATGCCAAATTCAAACGTGAAATAAAACGTACATTTCCACTCCAGCTAATCAATACTATAAACTATGTATCTTCCACACAAAGTTCCTGCTTAGCACTAATGGATCGAATTAGTGATATTAATAAAGCCACAAACATATCAGAATTTTTGGGCTATAAACCATTTTTATCACTAGCTCAACGTAAAGCAAAAAACGACACTTATACTGCTACGCAACTAGATGATTCAGATTGTGAATTAGATGTTGATGCCAATGATGCTGGCGATTGTGGTAGTAATGATGGCTGTACTGCTGTTTATGATCCAAAGACTAGGAAAAATAAACGTGGAACATGCCATTATCATATAAACAAATATTTGGGACCCTATTGTCGACTATATGCGGCCCTCATCCATCCACGAGGTGTTAATATGTATTTGGAGTTGCAATACAAGCAGTGGTTGCCTGGGCACGAAAAGAGTTTACGTCGTGAAAATAACAAAAAACGAGGACGTTGGATGATTAACTGTCGTGACATGGCATACGAAAAAAGTCTAGTATGTCCGATTCCACGCAATCACATGTTTGAAAAAGTCAATAATACTCGAGAATTGTGGCTGCAACTTAAAAAAAAGTCTGAAACATATCGTGAACCATGCATTGGTTATGTTTTTGTTGGATTAACAATATTCCGTGTTGTTGAGAATAATGCTCTTTTGTTATTAAGTGACAAAGAATGGGTGGAATTTCAGATGCGTAATGGTAATATATTTTTTTTCAATATGGGTCAAGAGAGTTTTTTTCTGGGCAAAAAAGCACAAGACTTTTTGAATCGATACGATGATGAAATTAAATTATGTGTGAAAATAATGCGACAACGTGACAAGACCATAATGCAGCTTGATGAAAAAATAAAAGAACAACGCTCATTACTCGATAATCAGGATGTTAAAATGAAAACAATGTGTAACGAAATTGAATGTCTTCAAAGAGAATGTCAACATTTCAAACGTCTACACCAATTAAATCAGCATTTCGAGCAAGATTATTTAAAACAAATGCATTTGGCTCATATTAACCAAGCAGAAATAACTCAGCGTGATAATCAAATCAAGTCATTAACAGACGAACACAAAAAACTTCAAGCAGTTATACAATCAATTAAAATTGAACAACATAAGCAAGAAATTGAGTGGACTGAACGTGAAAATTACTATTTGCAACGCGAACAGTATCGTTCTAAATAAACTATTTTTGTAACTACAATTATTGTATACAAAACAAATATAAATAAAGAAGAAATTTTCTTATTAAGTATTCAGTGGTACTTTGTAACTTATTAACGTACGTTGAACCCCAACATCTTTATTGTGTTCGGGAGCCTATTCATTGAGTTCATCATCACCATCATCGAGGCTATCATCATCATCACCTCCACAAAGTTCTCGCGTCCGACAAGCCGGCAAACCTAGGTACCCTTACCAAGGAAAACGGCTCTCAGACTTAGAATAAAACTGAAACTCTGCAACTCCTAATAGACACCCACTTTCCGCAATCTATCATTATAGACCCAGCAATAAACCTATCTCCCCAAAGGGAACAGCATATGTTTCCATCCTAGGGAAGACTGGACAACGGCCAGACAAATCTGCAACACCAATGTCATCAAATGGGCTATCTCTTCATTGAAACCATTCAAGGCCCCTGGGGAAGACGGCATCTTTCCGGCCCTACTGCAGAACGGGGCTGCCATAATTGCTCCCATTTTATCAAAACTGTTCACTTGCAGTCTTGCGATTTTTCAAACAGTCATACCTATAAACTAACAAAGAATGTAATACTAGAAATAAAAGGAAAAAATAAAATACACAAGTAAACAAAATTAAATGCAAATTTTTTTTTATTTGACAGAAGTTTTTTTTTATTTGACAGTAGTTTATTTTTTTAATACAACATGAATAGAAAGAAATTATATGATGAGTAGGAGGAAATTAGAAAAAGAAATTACGAAAAATATAATCGAATTGTAGCTTGAAGTGGTTTTCTGCATAGTGGACATCTGGTTACTGATGTAGCACATTTAGCACATGCGACAACATGACCACAAGGAAGAAATGTGGTGTTATATTCGTTAAGGTAGCATATTTTGCAGAGTTTACCTTCAGGTATTTTATAAATGTTGCTGATATTAGCCGGAGGTATTTTTGCTGTTGCTGATGATAATTCTGAAGAAACAGTTCGTTTGTGTTTACTTAAAATTGCATCAATGTATTCTTGTCCTTTGATTAATTTAATGTATTGACATTCGCTCAACCATAATGCATGTTTTTCCCAGGGATTATCGTTTGGATCCCAATCTTTTAGACCGCCACCACAGCTAAAACAATTTACTCGATCTCCTATACCGGTATAAAAAAATCCTGCCGCAGCAAAATCTTGTGCTGATTGCTTCATTGTTTTAGGCGATTCAAGAAATGATTCCCAGCGTGAAGATTCAATAGCGTATTCAGGAAATGAACACTCGAAATTTTTATATGTTGATACATTATTTGAGGTATTTGAGCTGTAAGAATCGGATATATTAAAGGTCTCTAAGTTGGGTATCAATCCTTCTGGGTTATACATATTAGATCCTGGGTTAGAAATAGAACCTTCTGGGTAGGCTGTCGGGCGTACTTCTTCAGTTAGACGATCTGATAATTGAATAGGAGGTGGAAGTATACAATTCAGTGACTCAACATTAATAGGAATATTATTTGTGAGGCGACGACGTAATAGAGGGCAATTAGATGAAAATCTAATATGTTCGCTAACCGGATGATCAATTTTTTCCCATCGTCCGATCTCTACCTCGCAAAAGTAACATTTCACTATGTCATTTCGTCTTGTATAAAACATGCCCGTTTGAGCTAAAACATGCTTATCGATAAAATCCAGAGGCCAATTGATGAAAGTCGCAAGGCGTTTCACCTCAAACCTATACTTATCATTGTTTAGGGTGAAAGATGGAAGAATAAAATCTTCAATAGTTTCCTGATTGACCATTGAATTGTTCAACATAGTAGCAATCTGAGAATAAAGTAAAAATTATAGCGTCTATATTTTAGAATTGTACCTATACATATACGTACATTTCAAACTTATTCCGATATAGATTTTTATTCAACTGATGTTGTTGCCTGATGTAACGCTGGATATTGACTGAAATAATTAGAAACAGAACAATAGTTGGAAACTAACAATAATTGTATAGTAACCAAAGTCTCTATCAGAATTTTCATATAAAAGCAGGCTCAGTACTCATATAGAATCAGTTTGTCTTAAAAACTTGCAACGCTTTCCAGCAGTTAAACTGTTAAATTCAAGCTAAACTAAAGCCAAAATATCCGCAACCTTAAAGATATATATAATATATTTTATTCATTCTAATATTATAGTCTTAATCAAAGTTGTGTCATATACAATGAGTTGTCCAAAATTGCATAATCTGATGGCTAAACAATTCTTTTCTCAGGCGGTAGATAATGAATGTTTGGGTTGTCATATAATTAAAACGTGCTTCAACTGTTCTTCTAAAGCTAACATAGATGGTATCTGCTATGGGAATATGCATAAGGAGTGTGAGGTTATTTGCAATAAATGTATGGCAAGTGATGCTATGCGATGCAAAATATGTTCCATTTACATTTGCGATGAATGCAGCGAACCAGTCAATTCTAATGCACCCCTATGTGGCCAGTGTCTGAAGGAAAAATTAGAAACATTCTCAGCATCTGATCTAAATCAACATACGGGAGAACATACTGATTTTGACGAAAATTGTGCTGCTTGTGTCAATGAACAATTTAGTATCTCTACAAATTTTTACAAAGAATATTAAAAAAAATATAAAAATAAATTTGTCAACATATCTAGCACAAAAATTGTTGTTTATATAATTTTCTTTTCTTGTATTGCTATACTACTACCTGTATCACAAATACTCTATACCTATAGAAAAAATCCATACCTATAACATTGTCCTACATCAGACGATATCACAAATGATGCGTATAGAAATTTTTTGTATTAAATCAATGTGACGTAATTCTACATTAAATGCACGCGATTTTACGTTTTACGCAAAAAAAGTGCACTGAACGTCGCTAATATTTATATGTAAAATGAACAACAATTGAATGCCCGTAGACATCGGTCAGAAAACTAACATAAAGATCTTCTTGTGTATCCATTTTTATATTATAACAAAACTAAAACATGCTCAATCAGCAATTCAATCAGCATGTTTTAGTTTTGTTATAATAAATAAATGGATACACAAGAAGATCTTTATGTTAGTTTTCTGACTGATGTCTACGGGCATTCAATTGTTGTTCATTTTACATATATATTAGCGACGTTCAGTGCACTTTTTTTGGCAGTCTGGTTATACTTCACAAAGACACAACAACCACAAGCAGATATCGTTCAGCGTCAATTAAATAACCAACAACAACAACAACAACAACAACAACCGAAACAATTACTATAAAAAAAGTTAATATAAAAAAAAAAATAGAGTGCTCTTATGGAGATGATGAGTGAAACTAAAGTTGAAGTATCAAGTACACCAGTTAAGGCTAGTACAAGTGTCGCGGCCGCTACGTCACGTGCTAATAAAAATCCAAAGTCAAAAAAAAAGCGCGTTACCATACGTGATACACCAGATATTATTGATGATGGTGCTGCTGCTGTTGCTGCTGCCGGTGATGCTGAAGATGATGGCACAATCGCAGATTCTGCTTCTGATGGTGCTAATCCGGACTTTTCATATTTATTCAATATCAGCAACGCTGGTGCTCAAGAAAAGGTCGATTCTGTCATTAGATCGGCTCTTGAAAATGACGAATGTCTCGACAGTGGTATCCGTGAATTATTAAAACTATATTCAATAGATACCAATACGTGTATAACTTTGGTGTCGATCAATGCTAAATTCAGTCTTCGAATTAGTGCTACAGATTATGAACAAATTGCAAACTATCTTTGGATCGCTTATTCGATGTCATTGAAATTGAATAAAACATTAAATGCATCGTTGGCAGTGTGTGATCCGTTACCATTCTCTAAATTCTATATAGATTTAGATTGTGAAGTGTGTCATTCGGCAGCAAGACAATCGGACTACTCCTCGAGTAATTGTTCAATTCGAAGCCATTATGAACATGCAGAAATTAATGGACGATCGGCAGTGTTGGAAATTATACGAGAGATGCAACATTTCTTTCCACAACATCTGGACTTTATTGTTGCTACCAAATCCAGACGTCCCTGGTGTGGTATACATTTGTATCTAATGGTGAATCTAGATCTAGTGATGCGAAAACTAATTTTTAATCATTTGTTGAGATTAAAATTTAAGGTACATAAAATTGACATTACACATAATGGCATATTACCATTTTGTCGCTACTATGATATGTTTTTTGATTCGATGCTACAACCAGTTGTTGCTGATGAAAATCTTATGAAAAAAGTAAGACACTCTATAAATTAATTTTTTTTTTTTTGTTTTTCCAATTGTTTTCTTATTATTATGTCAGATATCTTATATTGATGTTTGGAGAAAATATCCCACTCATTATTATATGGATGCTATGACTGAAGACGAAGTAGCTGGAACTGTAACTGATGAAAACAACCAAATTGAACCAACACCAAGTAAACGCCTATGCAAAGGTATAAACTCTATGCTTGAAGTTCATCTGATGGCCAATCACAATCATGTAAAAACGTTGTACTTTGGCTTGTGTCGTGGTATTAAGTATAATACCGAGGAAACAGATACGTATCGTGAACTTATAGCTACTAATCCTTCTTTTACTAATTTAATTTTTAAGAATTCAAATAGTTCAAGAGTTGATATTAGCATTAACGATATTAATAATTTTACAAAATTTACTCAACACAACAACACCAATAGTCAGATTATATCACTTGCAAAAATAGAAGAATACTACCAGCAAATAGTTCCCATATCAAAAATTAACTATACACCTAAAATGATTTACGATACTGAGGATGAGCTATCTTCGATACCATCGGCATCTGTGTGTGCCAAAATACGCAAACCTACGCGTAAAGTTCGTCAAGCTCCGACTGTAATAAATTTTCGCGGTACTGCTCTAAGACCTGACTTTGATGTTGAAGAAGAAGAAATACAAAGTTGTACCGATTATGTAGAAATAACAAATCGTAATGTACAAGTACTGGATAGTATCCTTTTGGATGAATCTATCAATGATGATCTTTTGTGTACGGTGTTTGAAAAAGTCTTTGCCTCAGAAACTGTATCATTGTATGATATTGTTATATCAATGGCTGGACTAACTTCAGAAATTCCACCGGAATTAATAGAGCTATGCAATTCTGATATACAAGATAGTGTGACTAGTCTTGAAAATGTAGTACCAGTTGTTACTACTAACCATCACAACAACAACAAAAAAGGTAGTGCTAAAATTCCCCCAAAACCATCACCGCATGCTGTGCGTCAACATTTCGATGGTCATTTCTCGACAATATATTTATTTTTCAAAGACTTGATTTGTCATGCCTTACTGCGCAATCACACTTTAGCAATTTTGTCATATATCCAGCAAAATTCTGCAATTAGTAGCAAAGTCTTGTTGAAAATTTTTGCTCAGATTCTATGTAAAGAATGGTCTAATGATACCTCTATTTCTACTCAAATTAGCATACGTAAAAGTATGAAAATAATTTTGGGTTTGTATGATTGTGATGAATCGTATGCTCATGAAAATCTAACGAAATCTTTTGATGGTAATGAGATGTATTTTGCTGCATGGAATTTTAAGCCTACCCATGGTTTAAATGATATGTACACAATTATTAATTCACGACTACACAGTCTACAAATATCAACCAACACTAGCCAATTCAAGTATTATTTTATTGAGAATATAATAAATCCGAAATTAGTAGGTGATCGAATTCAATTTTTTAATGGAAAATATCGAGAGATTAACGAACAGGCTGCATTTTCAAGGAAATTTCTGTCTATTGATCATATCTGTAACTATGTACAGGCAATATCTAATTGTTGTTCGTATCAATGCTTTGCATATTATAGTTCAATTGGTCTAGTTCATCCGACATTGCGTGTTGTCGAGAGACCAGGGCCTTTTCTACTCAATAGAATATACCGTGACTTTGGTAAACATCTTGAAGATAAACTTATCTATCCAAATCCTCAATCATACCTTTTTATGCGTGATACTTTTTTCAAAATTCATTCATACATTCAGCATATGCGCAGCAATGTTATTGGATTTATATTGTTATCACCAGTAATTCACACTAATGTTGATCCTAGTTGCTATCATTTCAAGTCAACAATGCGTCGTCCAGTCATCGATACTGTAAATGTATTAATTACCGACCTTTCAATAATCTACAATATGTCTTGGTCACCTAATTTTATAAAGGAACTGCAATTCCAAACTACTCAGCATACATTGTTTGGACGTATGTGGAATTGTTGGTTGTCGTTCATGATAACTCTTCGTCGAACATATCAATTTACATCAGATTCGACACGTAGTGATCCCATGCGTGTAATAACAAATTTGTTTGGTTCTAACGAACATCAGGGTTATATTGCTCGCAATATTGATAAAAATACAGTAGAATTTAAAATCAGTGACAAATGTATGAATATGACTGATCCAAATAATACATATGCCATTAATTCTGATCTATATAATGATCCAGCGGATGGTATGTCGCTATTGCCTAATGGTGAGGCATTATTTTATCATCGAGTCAAAAAAATTATAGATAAAAAAAAAAATGAATACATTAATAGTTGGGATATGAATAGTATTGAGAATACATGTTCGAGTAGTTCGTTTAGTTTGAGTACGCATTATGAAATTGAGAGTCAAAAAATTCTGACACAAGTTAATTTTGCTGAATGTTTTATGGCGGCTCAGTTTAATTTCGATGCTCCACCACCGTTGAACTTTAGAGGTGTAGCGCCTAATTTTGAACCGGTTCCAAACGATTTTATCAAATTATGTTTTATATTGTTTTCGTGGCTGATACGAATGGGTGATACGCATAGATATACTAAAGTTCCATTTATGGAAAAGATTAGCAATTGTCGTAGTGATATTTATGACGGTATGAATAAATGTGTCTTGAAATATTTCAATATCGGATATGTGAACAAAAGTGCACAAAACCATGCAGATATTTTGCGTGAATATTGTGAATCAGTTCAATTAGATTATAGTAAACTAGATTTGCCCGACTTAAATGAGGTTCCATCGTTTAATGGTCTATTTTTTGATGATGAGACACAAAATGTATTTTCTTTAGATAATCAATTGACCAAGGAACATAAGAAAGCCGTATATTCGGCATTTAGTGATTTGGTAGTTTTCTCTAATTATGATACAGATTGTTTTGTAGATTTATGCAAACTAGTTGCTGGTCTCGAGTTTTCAAGTAACTATCTAAAACGAATGAATATGTTTTTTGGGAGATCATCGGGTGGTAAGAATGTGTTTTTGGATAAACTTAAACATGCATTCAATTGTTGTGACAAAATCAAATTAAGTACTAAGCATTATGGTGATATTAGTACCGACCACAATCCAAATGTGGCTTTATTAGGTACATCATTGTTGGTCAATCTTGATGAGCCTCCATCTATGATGAGAGTATCTGAAATCAAGAATGATGTTAATATTTTTGATATTACTACACGTAACATTCATGGCCATGACTCTGAAAGATACCAAATTACTGCCAAGATGTTTATCACATCAAATGAAATTGTTGGACCGACCACCGCCGATGAAGGTTGGTTTAAACGTCTAATGATTTTTCCCATTCGTCATTCATTTTGTGAATTAAAACAAAAAGTGTTTAGAGAAAATGCCCAGATTGGCGGTGCTACAAATAGCGAAAGTTCACAGCATTTAGTTGTACAAATTTTGACTGGCTGTTATCCTGAGAATGGTAATGCGCCAAATATAGTAGCTGGCTTAACCATAACTAGTTTTTTGTTCTTTAGACGATTTTTCTTTTTCAAAATGACTGTTCCTACATCTTTTGCTATAAGCGATAGTGCTAAACGCCAGATATATAGCTACATGATGCAACATTCACCTTTGTTTGAATTTTTAAATACCACAGTTATAACGCCTTCAGAGCAATCTATGGATAGTACCGCCGTACATGATTTTGTTAAAAATTGGGGTAGTGTATATCGTAAACAAAATGTCACTCAATTATACAAAGATATCAAGACTTTCCTCATTCCATATATGACTGGCAATGTATACTATGCGCGCATGGAAATCCGCACAAAAGACAATCGATTGTAACATTTTCATGCTTGAAACTCCACCTCAGTGTACTATTAGTACAATTATAAAAAGTATAAATACATAGTGTAGGAGAATAAAAATAATCATCTAATAACTTGATAGTTAGAGTACCATGAATGCCAATTTATGTGAGCATATTGGCATACAGCTGGAACACGGCACGTGCCAGACCAATTATAGTAGATACATATGAAAAAAGTCGTTAATGGGCTTAATATTTGCTGGTTAAAGAGATGCATAATTATGTTTATAATCTGCAATGTGGTCGGTCATAAAACCAAAGTCGTTCTCTGTTTGTGACGACGACGACGACGACGACGACGACAACAACAACAACAATGACGACAATATAGTGATGACTGTAGTGTTGAACAAATTTAAATAAATACAAGTTCTTTTGCATATATTGATTTAATTATTGTAATTTGTATCCTAATATTATTCATTGTAAAATCAAATAAATATTTATAATCAAATAAAATATTTATAGAAAAATTTAAAAACTGTTTTTTTTTTTTTTTTAATTAAAAGTCTTGATATTGTGGACTGTAGCTGGTGTGTTGTTGCAACAGAAAAAAAAACTTAAAGAATTGAATGGTACCTACGTACCTATAAATCTGAAATTATTAAAGCTATTTGGTGTTTTCTGGATTTTGGTGGCGTGGGATCGCCATGTGTTAACTTGTTGGTTGACAAATGACTCAAAAATCGTTGTGAATATAGAATTTGTATTGTATGATAGATTCATACATACCTATAGCATTCAAAGACTATGACGTTCTATAATTGATCATGCTAATGCAAAAGGTTTTAGTAGCGGAGTAAATCCGATATTCCGATATTATATAAATAAAAAATAGCATTTAATGCAAATATACTTTTCTTTATTTTATTTTTTTTTTTTTTTTTTATATAGGTTTTATGATAGTACCCTGTTCAAATATAATGTCATCATCTATTTCGTATTCAAAGCCTTTAGAGGACTCTTCTGGTGTTAATTGCCTTTGATTATACATAAATGCATCTACAAATGATAATCTCTCGATATTGAGTAGTTTGTAGCCATCCTTATCGTTAATATCAAAAACATACAAAAACATTTTGGCGATTTTTTTTTTGTAGACCACTTCAATTATATTGCGATATACATTCAGTTGGAAAATGTATTTCTTTAGTTTGGGATCAGAATAATAGATACCATACTTGTCGCACATGGTACGTTTCACATACGATTTAATGCCGCATCGTTTCCAATCTACTAAAATAAATTCTCCAGTTCTTTGATTTGTGAAGAGTGCATCTATACTACCAGCCAATTGCAAATCCTGATCAAATAAACGCATCTCTACGCCGTAGATTTTAAAATCATTTCGATAATCGTACAAAAACTCCATAAAACTCATCCGTTCAGCACTTAGTAGGGGATTATTACGAAATTCACCAGTTTGAAAATATTCTTCTATCATTAGATGCATTGCCGTTCCCATATTGCAGGCATACTGTTTTTTCATTTCCCACGTCAACAACACTAATTTTGTATTGAAGTCATCATCACGGTCACGTGGTACAAAATCATACACGGGATTGCGTTGATAGTTTTTCCTTTGAATCATATTCCTAGCAATATTGGGGGCATCGAATCCACCAAACTGAAAATGTTTTTCAATAAACTGAGTCACACTATATTTTGCCGGTGTATAGTGTTGGGGTTGATGCAACACATACGAATGTTCATATTGATTGAATTCAATGTTTTCGTTATTGAACGTTACGGGTAGATCTAGAGGTTGTGGTGGTGGTGGTGGTGGTGGTGGTGGTGGTGATGACAACTCTAGTGGTTGTATTCTCAGAAATAAACTCTCAAGTTTTGTAGTAGGTAGAGTAATATTTTCATATGGTAGTACATGTGCTGTTTCAGTAAAATTTCCTAAAAGTATAAGAAACATTTACTACTACCTACCAACTAAATAATTTTATATTGAACTAGTAATTACCTAGTCGATTGTGTTGTCGTCGTTGTTCATAACAATTTCTTTTAGTCACACAATCATCAATAACTGCAGCAGCACGTCGTTTTTGAAAAAAAAAATTCATAATTGAGCAAACGACTGTATCAAAGAACAGACAAACACAAAATGAGAGTTCCTGGTCTATTACAAAAGATACCAATGCCACATACAAATCCACTCAGACGTATTGGTACGAGAGCTCAAAATGTAGCTCACAATACTGCCCATTTTGGTAAAGTATTTACACACCAACGAACATCAGGAGGCTATTTACGCCCCAGTATTGCTAAATTAGGCACAAACAAAAATGCTCAGGCTCTAGTTCGTGACATAAACAGTTTCAAGGCAAAGAATTTTACCAAATTAGACAAAAAAGGTATGACTGTGACTGAGGTAACAGATCTAGTCGCCAAAGATCCTGTAATGCATCAACATTTCACACTAGTCAAAAAGTCGGCAATTAAAGCAACTGCAATTGTAGGCTTATCAGCTACCATATTACTTACTGGCATTACAACAACTGCTATTTGGGGTGCTATTGAACAATATCGCCGCGAAATAAGCGGTTGTCGACGTTTTCACATCGATGACGAAGGTAAGTTAACCGTATGTAAAGTATTTCACTTGACATGCAATGGACATACCACCAACAGTCGAATGTGCCTAGTAGAGGACTTAACGCCAGCACAGCAAGAAGCAAAAAAAACCAAAACCTGTCCACCAACTGACAAGTCGACTCCTATACTACCAGGCTATATGTGTAATTCGGGAAGTGTTGATGGAACTGATATTAATTATATACCCGATAGAAAATTAATTCCAAGCAATGTATATTATGTATGCAAAGAAGCTACGTTCGCAGATGCCTTAAGTGAATTGGCATATCAATTGGCCAATGGAATTTCTGAAGCAGCTAGTTCTACGTTTCAGATTTTCAAAAGTATTTTAGTAGTAGTTGCAATCTATGCTAGTATTGCTGCATTAATTGGCGGCTTTGTATTTTTAATATACCTCAAACGCACTACACAAAAACAACAGCAAGATGAATATCCAGTTGCTAGTGATTATAATTTAGATGCATTACATCTCACATCAGATGCATCATCATCATCATCAACATCATCCTCACCACAAATGATAATAGATTCACGTAAGACTATACCATTACCAGCCCCACCCGCGCCACCTCCATATCAAGCAATAAATAACCACAATACTCCTTCTCTTTCTTTTTAAGCACATGGCGAATGAATGATTTTAATCGAATAGACACCCCTTGAACCATTTCAGATTGTTTTTGTGTTGGTGTGTGTGTGTGTGTGTGTGGTGACTCGTAACTTAATACGTGGGGTAATTGTGGTAGCGATTGTAAATAAGGTAATGCCTTGACCAATAGCCATTGCTACCAGATCCAACTGATCGGAAACAATTATAGCATTTTTCATATTCTTCATTGCCAACATACAAATTTTCGAATTTAGACAATTTGTCAACTGGTGGAGGTGGTATATAGAACGGTTTGTACACTGGTACTGACAGAGATTCAAGTTCCAACACATGCAAATGAGCTAAACAAAAAAAATACATGAGATAAAAAAAATAATATAAGACATTATATAGGTTAAAGAAAAGTCAAAATTTGTTTTATGCAGAACTGTTTATTACAGATAAGGCTTGAAGAAAGCAATATACATTTTCAGGATTATACAATTAGTTGAATATTTTTTATAGAGTTTAGCGTTTTTGATAGTCGATAAACATAATAAACATAGAATTTGTTTAAAAAAGCATTTGTTTTTAATTCTAATCTGTTTCTGATTCAGATTCAGATTCAGATTCTTCTTCAATTTCATCCGTAATATTGGTTGAAGTTATTTTGTCCACAATTAGAGACAGGAATTGAGTCCTCTTTAAGAAATTATTATATATAGCATCATCTCGGCGAGAATCTTCATATTCTTCGTAGAGTTTATCCAAAGGTTGAGGATTATTTAGTTTTTTCAATATCCATTGTAGGAACTCGGTTCGATCATCTATGATACAGTAGATGTACTGAACCATGACATTAAACAGATCCCTTAGTTGCTTATCCTTGTCATAAACACTTTTCCGATAACTTGATTTAAGTTTGCGATATTTACGGTCTTTATTAAGGCAAACTTTTTGATATTTTATGAGTTGCACGTCTTTAGATGTCACTAACAAATTTTTTTTGTTGTAGTAGCCGATTTTTATAGTTTATAATTGCGTTTTTCTTCTTAAGTACAGACTCTAGAATTTTCATGCGTCCCAGCAAATACTCAGCACAATCATTTTTCGACATTCTGATAGGTAGAGTTTTTATACAAAAAAAAAAACTATAGTAGATACGTTCCCGACAAGATTTAGAATAAAACTAAAGATTTTAATCGAATAGACACCCTTTTAACCATTTCAGATTGTTTTTGTGTTGGTGTGTGTGTGTGTGGTGAATCGTAACTTAATTGTGACAAATTGATCAAAAAGAGTCGAGTATCAATTATTAAAAGCGTTTGTAAGAGTCGTCTTTGTATGTATTACGCTGTCGGTCTAGTTCTCTATGTTGATATGAAATGCATACATCGAATAAACTACGTGGGTAATTGTGGTAGCGATTGTAAATAAGGTAATGCTTTGACCAATAGCCATTGCTACCAGATCCAATAACTGATCGGAAACAATTATAGCATTTTTCATATTCTTCATCGCCAACATACAAATTTTCGAATTTAGACAATTTGTCAACTGGTGGTGGTGGTGGTATATAGAACGGTTTGTACACTGGTACTGACAGAGATTTTTAGGTTGAGTTGTTACCATTATAGAAAGATGACCTGGGTTGAGTTGTCACCACCACCGCAGATGATGCGTCAGGTTGAGTCGTCATCATATCAGGTAGACTATAGTTCGAGATAAGACATTATGTGTATACTAGATTATAGAAAAAATTCTTATGTAGAAAAAAAAAAAAACTGTTGTAATAGTTTGAATTCTTTGTCTTGATTGTAGAAAAAAAACATTTTTTTTTAATAAAAGTTTTTTTTTTTATTTGAAAAGTGATTGTTTGTTGCTGTTTTTGTTTTATGTCTCTGAGTTAACAACTTGTATTTAGTGTGGATGTTTAATAACGAGACCTGCTGCGCCTCCTACGTCCAATCCTACGGCGGCGTGGCGAAGTGGATTGCTGAGACATGGACGATGTCCTCCTACGTCCATCACTACGTCTCTTTGTATATGGACTGCAGCTACGTCTACGACTGGTGCTGCGTCTGCGTTTGCGACATGTAGTTGAGACAGATGAGCTTCTGGATACAGAACGTGATTTGCGGCGAGGTGGCATTGAAATTTAAATAGGTAGCTTCGTCAAGTATCTTTTGTCAATTAATATTTTGAACTTATATACTACTCAAAACGTGTGGTGCTGCGTATATATTGGCTCACACTGAAATAAGCAGTGTCTAACAAATTAATTGCAGTCTCAACGAATTAATTTGAAATGTCTTCAATGGACACAAATTTTAGTAGTCTTCTAGATTTTAAACGTTTAAATAATAAAAACGCAGCACTTATTGTATTGATTTATATTGCATATAGTCTATTTGTGACCTATCGACCAGTGCCCACATTCGACACCCTAAAAGATGAACTAGTCAAAACTAGAGCCACTGAAATCTATGCACATTGCTTCGAGATAGCACCAAATCTACGAATAGCCATTGTCTATCCCTACTTATGGCGACTACTCAATCACAACAATGAAATAATCTTTTTGCTACCAGTCGGCGTTGCTGGCTATAAATGTAGTGTAGGCACTACACCTGGTGCCGGATTTAATAAATATACCATCAGTAGCCTAAATATAAATTGTTTTGGCATTACAACCGAAATCATCGACCAATTAACCAAAGTACTACCATTCGAAAAAGTACGCATGGGTGATAGCCAATCAGATGTGCGAAAGGTTACAACTGTTAACATTATAAATCATTTGCTAGAGAAAGGCATCTTCACTATAGAACAAATGAAGTAAACTAAATGCAAAACCACAAATATTCTGCATATACACCTATTGATGGTGTCAAAAATTATACACCTATTGATGGTATCTCCGAGAATGATACTACCTTCTATATACGCTATCTTTACTATTCCAAGAAGAATACTATATTCTATATACACCTATTGCTACTCTTACCGCTATGGCAAGAGTCCAAGTACCAGTCCAACCAAGTAAAACCAGATACAAAAGATCACATCACACAGTTTAATTTTACAGCCAACATAAAACAAATCTGTACATGAACGTGTAGGTGTGTATCATCATCATCATCACAACAACATGATGTGTCTGTCATAGGTAAAATGCTAATATGTTATCTGGTTCTCCCTGGTTCGCCCTTGATTGCAGTAACCGCAATCAAGGGTGAACCTATTGATGATCGATGACACATTCACTAACTCTTTTTGTTTACTATTCCAAGAAGAATACTATATTCTATATACACCTATTGCTACTCTTACCGCTATGGCAAGAGTCCAAGTACCAGTCCAACCAAGTAAAACCAGATACAAAAGATCACATCACACAGTTTAATTTTACAGCCAACATAAAACAAATCTGTACATGAACGTGTAGGTGTGTATCATCATCATCATCATCATCACAACAACATGATGTGTCTGTCATAGGTAAAATGCTAATATGTTATCTGGTTCTCCCTGGTTCGCCCTTGATTGCAGTAACCGCAATCAAGGGTGAACCTATTGATGATCGATGAGTCATTCACTAACTCTTTTTGTTTAACCCTGATTGCAGTAACCGCAATCAGAGGCAATCAAGGGTAAACTAGTTAACAACAAGTGGATATATCTTAGTAGCGACTTAGTAGACATTAGCTAGACTTGCATCCCCGAAAACGGGACAACTTATATATAACAAGTGGATATACCTTTAAGAGTTTAGTGTCGTCGGTTGTTTTGTATAGTGGTAATTTTATATAGGGTTATTTTGGAAGTTTTGTATAGGGCTTGTTTAGTTCGATTTTGTGATATATAAAACGAAAACTTTTGTAATTACTCATCATATAATTATAACAAGTAGATGAGTCTATATAAACTCTAACTACATCTTGCTTCTTCACCAGTGTTCGAAAAATTGTCATGGAGGCGACATCATCAATTTCTTCTGCTTTAGCTCTTGTTCCCCAATTTTTTCAATTGGATGATGTGAAGCTCATTTTTACTTCGTTTGTTCATCCAATCACAGGACATGTGTGGGTAACTGCTAATGAGTTTGCTAAGAGCTTGGGATATCAACATCCAGCCCCAGTAATTTCTAAAAAAGTCACCAGCAATGACTTTAAATGTAGATGGGTGGATCTTCTTGCTACTCTTCCTGCTATGGCAAGAGTCCAAGTACCTTCATATTGGAAGCCCGAAACTATGATGATAAATGCAGGAGGTATGAATACACTAGTTTTGTCATCGAAATTAAAAGATTGCCAGCGATTCAGAAATTGGGTATGCGGTACTGTACTACCATCAATTCAGTATACTGGTAAATATGAGCTTAATAATGGAAAACAGACTGTAGCTGTCTACAAAATTAAGTTACTCGAAAAAGAACATCAAATAGAAATGATGAAAAAAGACCAAGAACTGGAATTGATGAAAAAAAACCAAGAAATTATGAAAAAAGATAACGAAATAATAAAAAAGAACAGCGAATTAGTAAAAAAAGATCATCATCATGAATTAAAAATAATAAAATTGGAATACAAGTATAAAGAACTAGCTCATTTCCAGAATAAGACGATGGTTGATTTTGGAGTTAATAAGCTGCTTGCTGATGACAATATTAAAGAGAATGATGAGTTTCGTCAACACTTCCAAAAAGTGAATAACCGTATTGTACCGGATTTATCGTCTCGGCCAGAAAAAGAACAATATGTAGTATGCTATAGTTACAATTCGGCAGAAGATAGAAAGATTATACGCGTCACTCGCTGTCAGTTGCAAGAAATAAAGGTTCGTGATCGCTGCAAAGTATCTCATAATACTGAAAAGAAATACAAATGGTTGAAAGGAGCAAAAAAGTTTCTGCAAATTAAATGTCCGAATGCTGTTGCATTGTGGATAGATGTACGCTATAGACATCCACACCTTTTCTATGGTTTTCGCTTTTTGAACACTGCTTACACTGAAATAGAATTTTTAACCAAGCAACAACTATTGGAGAAATATAAGCGTGATGTAGATCTAGTGGCTCGCAAGAATATACTTAACAAGAAGAGATTTTCTGAGATTTCGAAATTTGAAGAATTGGGACTAGTCGACGAAGAAGACTGTTTGTGTCGGTGTTTTGTTCCCGATGATGAGGCTGAGAATCGCGTAGCCCAAGTTGTTGAAGAGGTTTTGGATTCGATCAATGCTGATGTACAACCAAATGTAAAAGGCAAACGTTCTGAGGAGGACTATGATCCAGTAGACATTGTAAAAGTTATTCAAAGTTATACAACTAAATATATGACAAATTTGGAAGAAAGCAAATAAAGAAAAATTCACAAATGTTTGTTCAAGAATTGTTTGTTCACAAATCAAAGTAGGTATCAGAATTGTTTGTAAGAAAGCGAATAATAAAGAATAGAATTGAAATGTACTCTGTTATTTTTTTTTTTTTCTGCATATATGAACACTGATCTAGACTTGGACACACTCATACATGTTTATACACATGCGGGAGCTTAAGGTAAAACAAACAAAAAGAAAAAATTCCTCGTTGCTGTATTTGCTGTTGCAAAGAATTTTCGTTCGCTACATTGAAAGTCAAGGCCTTGGATTACCGCTTAAGAAGATTTTACCCTAGACAATTTTGAAATACTGAACTACATTCATTGTCTTCCCATTGCTATGCTAATGGCTTATACAACAAAAGCCATAAAATATTTCTGTCTATATAAATACTCTGCATCAAAAATACTCTATATAGAAAAAATCAATGTGACGTAATTCTACATCGAAGTCACGTGACTTTAATCAGCCAATCAAAACGCAGACGGTCAATAGAACACCTCATCTCCAATTTACAAAAATTAAAAAGATCAAATCAACTCAATCAAATACATTTCAGTGTTGCCATTGAATAAAAGAATAGTACTAAATAGTATTAGATATTTTCATAATGACAAAAATAGTAGTAGCTAGTCCATATAATCTGAGTTCCTCTATTCTATAGTATCCAACACTTCCGGTCGATTAAAATAGAACCAAAATGACCAAACTGGTCGGTGAAAACCTATACCATAGTACTATATTTGGTTCAGTGTTGCCACTGGGACGATTGCGAGGTTATAAATATGGGTGCTTCATTAAGTGTGGCTCAGTCTGTTACTGGATGAGGTAGAGGTAACATCATGCTGCTAGATGGGAATTAGTGCATATGGGTTGAATTATGGGAGCAGTCTACAAGTCAACAATGGTAATATCATTTACCGTGGTATTTGTTTGGGTAGTGTAGAGTATTTCTTTGCATCGCCACATATCTTTACACCAGATTTTGTACGTTACTGTCTAGAATTTGATCGATCTAATGTACCACCTGTTGTGACTAGTAATTTAAAAAAAATTAAAAAAAAAACAAAAATTCATTTTTTATTTTTGTACATATATATGAAGTTGGTTTTTGTATCACTCTATAGAGGGATGTTGATTTACTTGCTGCTGCTGCTACTGTTGAAGAAAACAGATTGAGCTGGAGCAGCCGTTTCCGTTTCTAAGTTTCTAAGTTTCCATTTCCAACTCCTTTAATGAGGGTATCTTCCGTTCTCGTGCAAATATGTGAATGAAATATAAGTCTATGTCACTGAGGGATAAGTTCAATGAATTTGAATTGATAAAATCACAGACGAAATTAATTCAGCAACAATCAACAAATAAAATTTTTCTCATTGAACTCTTAAATATAAAATGTATTGAAAGTAGTTACAATTTGTTATCAGAATAAATTTAAAAAAAAAAATAGTACGTATACGCCAGAGTCAATGGTATACACTTAAGAAAATGTATCAAAAATGTGTTCCGATAAATAAAAGACCTATACTTTTGTCTAAATTAATTTCAAAATAAATCTGTACATGAACGTGTAGGTGTGTATCATCATCATCATCACAACAACATGATGTGTCTGTCATAGGTAAAATGCTAATATGTTATCTGGTTCTCCCTGGTTCGCCCTTGATTGCAGTAACCGCAATCAAGGGCGAACTATTGATGATCGATGAGTCATTCACTAACTCTTTTTGTTTACTCTTCCCAAGAAGAATACTATATTCTATATACACCTATTGCTACTCTTACCGCTATGGCAAGAGTCCAAGTACCAGTCCAACCAAGTAAAACCAGATACAAAAGATCACAGCACACAGTTTAATTTTACAGCCAACATAAAACAAATCTGTACATGAACGTGTAGGTGTGTATCATCATCATCATCACAACAACATGATGTGTCTGTCATAGGTAAAATGCTAATATGTTATCTGGTTCTCCCTGGTTCGCCCTTGATTGCAGTAACCGCAATCAAGGGTGAACCTATTGATGATCGATGAGTCATTCACTAACTCTTTTTGTTTACTCTTCCCAAGAAGCAGTATACTACCTTCTATATACACCTATTGATGGTATCTCGTCTGCAATTTCAACATCAACAAAATTAGACACAAACAAATGCAATATGAGTACAAAACTAGAACAGAAGTCACGTGACATGAATCAACCAATCAAAACGCAGACGGTCATAACAACACCTCATCTCCAATTTAGAAAAATTGAAAAGATCAAATCAACTCATTCAAAATACATTTCAGTGTTGCCATTGAATAAAAGAATAGTACTAAATAGTATTAGATATTTTCATAATGACAAAAATAGTAGTAGCTAGTCTATATAATCTGAGTTCCTCTATTCTATAGTATCCAACACTTCCGGTCGATTAAAATAGAACCAAAATGACCAAACTGGTCGGTGAAAACCTATACCATAGTACTATATTTGGTTCAGTGTTGCCACTGGGGCGATTGCGAGGTTATAAATATGGGTGCTTCATTTAGTGTGGCTCAGTCTGTTACTGGATGAGGTAGAGGCAACATCATGCTGCTAGATAGGAATTAGTGCATGGGTGGAATTGTGTAGATATTTTTTATTTAAAACGTGTGTACGTAGAATAAGCTCGTCATAATTATGAGTTTACCACAGCTGCTGCAGCAGAGTAAGGCCCCCGTTTCTGGGATGATTTTATTTGATTATGACCATATGATGCATCAGGCTTTATATTCTGATGTTCGTAACTTTTATATAACAGATGCTCTATTTCTTATGTGTAATTTGCATCAAACAGAATTGCATCACAAAAAGGATGTAGCTTTTTATGAATTGTTTTTGGGGATTACCTTTTGTGATAAACTAGGCTATCCGGCAGACTATCCCAAAAAAATAATGACCTACTACAATTCCATAATGGACGAAGAGTTACCACCTCGTCCACAACTGGTAGCCAAAACGTTTGTAGAGTATGAGAAAAAACGTCAACAATCGTCGGCAATGCAATTACAGAAAGCGCCTGTATTTAATCCATCCTTAACATTTATCGATCTGTTTATAAGAGTTTGCCAATATGTACAAACTCTAATACCAGATTTTAAATATTATGTACATAAGAACCGTTTATATCATGGCAAAGATGAGAGTTGGTCTGGAGTGGTGGGACCTCTGCTATGGACGTGGGGTCATTTGACTTTTGCCAATAATTCCAGTGATCGACGTAAACATGAAAAATATATAGGTCTAATAATTATATTGGATTTATTTATTGGATGTAGCTTTTGTCGAGATCATTACAAAGCACATAAAGATGCAATCTTTACACAACTTTCTGAAGAAATTGAACAAATGGATCCAGAGACTGTATTTCTGGATTTGCATTCGTACATCTCTATCACTGTAAAATATCCCTATAATAGTTTATTAGAAAATTTGGCTATATGGATGAAGGAGAAAAAATTAAATCGAAATAAGTATTTGTTTGAATATCGTCGTCTTGAAAAGAAACTAGTCAATAATAATCGTCTTGATGATGTATTCTGAGACAGTGATATAGCGATATGATGACAAAGTAAAACCAGCTGCTGCTCTTTCTGTTATAATATGGATGATGAAGAAGACGTTGATGCTGCGATGAGGATTGCGAGCAAGCTATGAATGATAATTCAAAAACAAAAAAAAATTATAAAATTTTTTTTCACTTGCCCTATTCTTACTCTGCATTTGTATTTTGTTGTTGTTTTGTTGATATGCCCATCAAGTTAACGCCAAATACATTAACGCGCAACAAAGTCTTCCAATCCATCCCCATTCTACAAACGCAGCAAAAGCTACCCCAAAGGCAAAACAAGAAGAGAAGACGACATAGAAAATTTAAATTTGAGATTAAATCAAAGACGTTTTTAAAAAGTGTTTGCACTTTATTAGAACCACAAGAGATGTAGTTGTCTTAACGTCTAAGAAGAAAACTGAACTCTTATTCTAATGGACTGAGCTTTTATACTAACTCAGAGTCTAATCTGAGTTCACAATTTCATTGTTTATTCAGGTGTTGGTTTCTTTTAATTGAGATCCAACTTATTGTTTATATTATTCTGTTTGTTATTCTTTGCTGAAGGCAAGGAATGCAATGGTTGGCCTTGAGTTCACAATTTCATTGTTTGTTCAGGTGTTGGTTTCTTTAATTGAGATCCAACTTATTGTTTATATTATTCTGTTTGTTATTCTTTGCTGAAGGCAAGGAATGCAATGGTTGGCCTTGAGTTCACAATTTCATTGTTTGTTCAGGTGTTGGTTTGAGATCCAACTTATTGTTTATATTATTCTGTTTGTTATTCTTTGCTGAAGGCAAAGAATGCAATGGTTGGCCTTGATTTCTTAAGCAATAAATTATAGATTTTATTACTTGTCGTAAAGCGACTTTGGGTTATTTTATCATTGCGTTTTTTATTAGGGTGGAGGCGCACAAGTGTTCTCTGATATAACTGAAATCCACACACAAGCTGCCAGCGAACGATCGCATAAAATAAACAAATCCACGCACTAGTTGTTTACGTGACCCTATCTGCAAGTCAGCAGAATATCCCCCATGAGATGATCACAGAAATACAAGCCAAATCTGCACACAAGCTGCCTACGTGATCTAATGTGCAAGTCAGCAGAAATCCCCACGAGATGCCACACCAAACCATCCATCGATATCGACCCACGCTACTTTACTGATTGGTCAGCAAAATATAGGTATAAAAGATGTTAGAATAAGATAAGTCACTCGTTCACTAAACTTCAACCAGGCAGAACCTCTGCCCGTTTGTAAATCAAAGTAAATAAATAAAGAATAGAGAAAAAAAACGTAAAGTGTTCAAATTTATATTTTCATATATACATATATTGTTTTTTGTGTGTTTTCTTTGTGAATAATATTTAAATTTTTAAAAATGTTTAATTGTGAAAATTGTGAAAAATCATTCGTCCTAAAGTCGTCTTTGACAAGACACATCAACCATATCCATAGCGATCAAAGAAAAATCTTTAAGTGCAATATATGCGAGAAGGTTCTGTCGAGGAAAGACATACTTGATAAGCACATCAGAAATAAACATTCAGCAGGAGCTGTTGTAATTAATGAAAGAAGCTTGAAAAAAAGGGAACATTCTCCTCAACCTTCAACATCTAGAGCAATTTTGGACAAAAAACCTAGAAGAATTGCTAATGACTATTGTTATATCTGTGAAGAAGATGTTGTAGAATGGAGTGAACACAATAAAAAAGCTTCTCATATGACTCTAGTTGATCAACTGCATTCGGAATATGGTGATGGAGGTTCTCCTCAAGAAAATGATGATGGAGGTTCTCTTCAAACTTCATATTGTCACATCTGTGAGAAGGTTATCGAGCAAGGAAAAATGATACATCATCAAAGAAAAGCTTCACATAGAGCACTTGCTATGCAGCTCCTGACCGAGAATGTTAGTGTCATAAGTGGAGCTTTCAAAAATAGAATTAAGACCTATTGTATAAAGATTGCTGATGAATCAATTTTGGATGTTGATGTTTTGTTTGACCAAAACAAGTGCCTCATAAAACAGTTGCTGGAAAACGAGATTGGTATTTTAGGTTCATTGAAGCTAAACATTGAACTTTTCGGTGATTTTGTCAAGTCCAACAATTATTGTCCTGATGAATTGATTTCTGATGTGAAAAATATTCAAACGAAAATGTGTGTGGTGCTGAATGAAAATGATATAGATGAAAAGCTTCAACAATTTATTGATAAAATAAAAGTCAAATTAGAAGAATTTCAAGAAAAAGACAGCGGATGGGCTTTGTTATCATTTGTGCGAATTGAGATAAACATCAATAAATACCAACCTGTTGGAGGATCATCATATTTTGAATTACCAGCTCAAATAAGAAACAAAAAAGCATGCATAAACGTTCAAAACAATGATGAATACTGTTTCAAATGGTCTATAATAGCTGCTCTCGCAGTAAACATATCAAATCCTCTAAGAACTATTTCATACCCATGTAAAAATAACATTGCTGACGAAACAATAGAATCATTTAACCAACTCATAAGCTTTAAAGATTTGCAGTTCCCTCTGGCTATAAAAGATGTTAAAATATTTGAGGAGAACAATCCTGAGATAAGTGTGAATGTATTTGGTTATGAGGTGACTAAGAAAACTAAAGATGTACAAATAATCGGTCCATTATATCATACACAAAAGGAAAAGAGTAAGCATATAAATTTACTCTTTTGTGAGAATGAAGATGGTCGAACTCATTATGTTTTTATTAAAAACATGTCACGATTAATCAGTTCACAATTAACACAACATGAAAAGAAAAAACATTTTTGTAATGGTTGTCTACAAGCTTTTGCTAATGAAGATTCATTAAAAAAACACAAAAGCGAATGTTGTAAGATCGTTATAATAATGCCAGAGGGAGATAAGACCTCATTAAAATTTGAGAAACATGGAAAGAAGTTGGAAGTTCCATTTGTAGTTTACGCTGACTTTGAGTCTATTTTACAACCGCCGATAAACCATCAACAGCCCAACCCAGATTTTTCTTCAACAACTGATGTACAACAGCATGTACCTTGCGCCTTTTCCTATTTTATCAAATGTACATTTGATGAAAAGTTTAACACTCAGAAAACATTTGTTGGTAAGAATTTAAATATGAATATAATAATATTTCCCAATATACATATTTATAATTTTCCATTTTTTCTATTTTAGGTGAGAATTCGTCAGATAAATTTGTGGAAATGTTGGTGGAAGATTTGACGAATTTATACCAGCAAGTCATCAAGAATCCAAAACCGATGCCCATGTTGACCATAGCCGAGGATCTCAAACAGAGACATTCGCCAACATGTCATATATGTAAGAATAGTTTTAAGAATTCAGATTTAAGGGTAAGGGATCATTGTCACTTCACCGGCTTGTATAGAGGACCCGCCCACGATCATTGTAATTTAAATTTTAAAAAACCAAAATTTTTCCCCGTCTTCTTTCATAATTTTTCGGGATATGATTGTCATCTCTTTGTAAAAAGTCTTTCTAAGATTAAAGGAGAAATTTCAATAATTCCATTGAACAAAGAAAATTATATTTCTCTTTCTAAACGAATTTATTTAAATGCAAATCACAGTTTTGAGATAAGATTTTTAGATTCAAATAGATTTCTTCAGTCAAGCATCGCATCTTTAGCAAAGAATTTATCACCTAATGATTTGAAAAATACTAAAAGTGTTTTCCAAGACAATGTGTCATTTAATTTAATGCAAAGAAAAGGTGTATTTCCTTATGATCATTTAGATTCTTGGGAACGATTTGAAGAAACCTCTTTACCCTCTAAATCAAAATTTTATAACAAAATGATTGATGAAGAATGTTTAGTTGAGGACTATAAACATGCTCTTGATGTATGGGATCACTTCAAGTGTAAAAAACTTGAAGATTATATGGTTCTCTATCTTAAGAGTGATGTGCTTTTATTAGCAGATATTTTTGAAAGTTTTAGGAAACTTTGTATTTCAATTTACGAACTTGATCCTTGTCATTATTTTACAGCTCCTGGGTTATCATGGGACGCTATGCTCAAAACAACTAATATCAAGTTAGAGCTTTTAACTGATGTCGATATGTACAATTTTTTTAAAACTGGAATTAGGGGTGGTTTGTGTCAATGTAGTCACAGAAATGCTGTAGCTAATAATAAATACATGTCTAGCTATAATCCAAACCTAGCATCGGAATACTTAATGTATCTTGATGCTAATAATTTATACGGATGGGCTATGTCACAACACTTGCCATATGGTAATTTTCAGTGGGATAATCCTCAGACTTATACATCTGAATACATCTCCAACATTAAAGGTGATAATGTTGGATATGTATTGGAAGTAGATTTAGATTATCCATCGAGTATTCATGACTCACATAACGATCTCCCATTTTGTCCTGAAAATATAACCACCCCAGGTTGTAAAATTCCTAAGTTAGTTGCTCACTTGAATTCAAGGAAAAATTTCAAAATTCATTTAAGAAATTTACAGCAATGTATTTCACAGGGATTAATTTTAAAAAAAGTACATAGAGTCATGAAGTTTAGTCAGTCGAACTGGCTCCAAAAGTATATTTCTCTGAACACCGAAAAAAGAAAGGTTGCCAGGAATAAGTTTGAGAAAGACTTTTTCAAATTAATGAACAATAGCGTCTATGGTAAAACCATGGAAAATGTTGAAAAGCGTAGAAATGTGAAGATTGTTTCAGAATGGGATGCGCATAGAAACCAATTTTCAGCAAGAAAGCTGATTGCGCATCCCAATTTTCATAGTAGTAGCATATTTACACCGAATATGTGTGCTATTGAGATGAAGAAAGGAAGTGTTAAACTAGATAAACCAATTTATTTGGGTTTTGTCGTTTTAGAACTCTCAAAGTGGTTAATGTATGATTTTCATTATGATTACATGAAGCCAAAATTTAGCGATAAAATTCGTTTGAACTATATGGATACAGACTCTTTTATCTATTCCATATTTACAGACGATTTTTATGCTAAAATCTATGATGATGTTATTAATCCTAATAGATCTAGGTTTGACACTTCTGAGTATCCGGTGAATAACATCCATAATTTCCCTTTAAATAATGGCAATGTGATAGGGCTTTTTAAAGATGAAAATAATTCGAGGATTATGACTGATTTCATAGGACTAAGGGCTAAATTATATTGTTTTGGGATTGATACCGGTGAAGTGACAAAAAAAGCAAAAGAAATCAAATATATAACAAATAATTTAGAATTAAGAGACTATAGAAATTGTTTAATTAAGAAACGAGATGTTTATAGAAATATGTATATATTTAGAAGCAAGCAACATTTGATATATACCCAAAAGATAAATAAAAAAACCTTGAGTTGTAATGATACAAAAAGGTTTATATGTGAAGACGGTAAAAGCACCTATGCTTGGGGTCATAAAAATATACCACATATTTAAATGTAAAATTCATTTTAACTCAAAGTAATAAAAAAATATAACAAATAAGATCAGTCTTACAGATGATGATGATGATGATGATGATGATGATGATGATGATAAAAGATTTATTATCCCTAATTCCTTTACAACTTTAGCGTGGGGTAATAAGCGTATAAAAGACTATTATTTTATCAAAAAATAGTCTTAAGATATACCTGCATGTGCAAAAAGTTATATCAAAAAAAAAAAAAATTTGTATGTTAATAAAATGTTGATATTTATAATAAAATTATAATCATGAAATGTATTATATAAAAGAATATACCAATCAATATGAAAATAATTTCTATATACAAACATGTATACATAATAAAGTCAATTAAAAAAATGCTTATTGTTTTATTTTTTTTGAATATTTGATATTTTATCGTGTTGCTGCTGTTGATTCTAGGACTCGATTTGCAGCAATTGATAAAGTGTTGATGAAATTAGGATCTAGCGAGTATTGGCCTACACTATCAAATCGTCTGACAGGGATAGCTGCAATCTGTCGTACTTTGTTGGAAGCATGTGTGTTTAGATATTGCTCCATGACAAATTTTTCTCCAGCTGGTAGATACAAATCTGAGGATAATATTGGGGGCAAAGTTGAGGTAAATAGATTTTTTACACAGGTGGTACCGGAATTGTATCTTTCTCTCAAAAAATATTGGCAAATAAATGTTAATTTGACAGTGATCATAGATAGTTGTACAGAGAGTACATCGGCTTCAATTTCGGCTAAAATTCTACGTATAAGTAATCTTTCGACTTTAATCATTTGCGTAACATCTATTTGTATTTCTTTAACTACAATTGTGGAAACGTCTATTAGGGTATCGTAATTTAGGCCATCCATAACCCGATACAAGTTTTCTAGTCGTGGTCTATCTCTATCATTTACATAATTGTTAAGAGCAAAATAAGTAAGCTCCTGTATAACGAAATCGGCGATTTGTCGTTCAGACGCATTTAAAGACATATTCAATGTATGTGTGAGATAGAGAGAGAGAGAGATATTGCAATAGTTTGTATTTTAATACGTCTGTTTATTTAAACCAACAAATATGAACGAAAAGAAAAAATCCAAGTTATCATCATTTGAATTCCCGGAATTGAGTTTTTTGGATAAGGCCGTAACATTTGTCAAAATCCTATATCCCAATCAAGGAGATCCTATAACTACATTCTGTGACTTTTTACACGGTCTAACCGATGCTCAACTATTGGAATGTATCAGTAATGCTCCAATGTTTACTCAATTAATAGTCTATTACTTTTGTTCACGTCTACACGTCTCCAACATTACTCATTTCAAAGCAAGTCCCTATAATCTGCCTATATCTGTGACATGTAGTGAAACAAACAGTTACATATTATTCTTTGATCCGGTTTATATATCAAGATCGGTAATCAATAGCTATAAAATGTACTGCTTGTATGATGGATCTAAATTAAAAGTTGATCATACTGATGTCGATGAAAGTAAAGTGATTGATGTGCAATATGAATTCTTATTGACTCAACACGAAGCCAAACATAGTTATGTACCGCCTGAGAAAGTTGTGATGTCAACTAAAGAAGCTCCGAGTCATGATGATGATGATGATGATGATGATGATGATGATGATGATGTTGATAATGATGATTTATTTAAACCTTTGCGTGACACAGCTTGCGGTTTGCTACGGCACTTGCCAGAACTAACAACATCAGCGGAAAATGCACCAGGTGCAGCAGATTTACGCAGTATGCATATACGCAAGACACCACTCGAGAGTATCCAGAATGCCATCAATGCACGTCCCAGTACTTTTATTGTTTTGACATTGATAGTGCAAATGCTCGAGTCATTTCAGATTATTGACAAACCCGTTGTGGACAAGAGTGTTGATATCTATGTAACTCGTATTGGTAAGATTCATGCCAAGAGTCGGATCAATAAGCAAAACAAAAGTTGTGATTTACAAAAGATATTAGATGAAAATGCACGATCCAATAGATCACGTTGTTTGAATGTTTTAACCGCTCAACCAATAGATGTCGGTAAAAGTCTTGATAAATATTTACCTGCAGCCTTAAACCAGAATACAGGCTATCAATTATATCGACAGCAGCAATATCAAAAGCAATTATATCAACAGCAACAACAAAAGCAATTGTATCAACAGCAACAGCAACAGCAACAACAACAATACCAACAACAACAACAACAACAACAACAACAACAACAACAACAACAACAACAACAACAACAACAACAACAACAACAACAACAACAATACCAACAACAACAATACCAACAACAAAATAGTCAAGGACAATATCAGTCGCAACGACGTCCGACAACACCAGAATTGTATGGTTTTACTCATCCATCACAAACGCCAACTATAAACGAAAATGGTTCTGAAACTAGTTCTCGACGAACAAATATAATGGAGGAATAAAATATAATGGAATACTAGTATTGCATGTCACTTTGTAAGCAACACATCTTCCTATTAAAAGTTTTTTTTTTTTTAACAAACAATGTCTTGTATATTTCCGCCTCTGAAGTTTTCTAAAGCACCACGTGTTACCGCTTCATCACAACAATCAAAGCGTGGTGGTGCTGATGGTAGTGGTGGTGGTGGTGGTAGTGCTACATTGACTGGACCATCACGTGAACTATTACAACTTAATAAAATTGACGAGTTTTTGGCTCATAATCCAGGAAAAAGACCACGTCGCATGAAGGAACAAAATTTCTTGTGTAATGTCGATGATCTACAAGATGCAGTAATAGATGATAAAGACGGTGATGATGATGATGATGATGATGATGATGATGACAATCTGGATAAAGAATATTTGGTGCACAAAATGAATTTGCGTCGTCAAAAATATGATTTCGATACACATTTGGATATGGACAAGTTGGAACAATTGTACAAGCAAGTGATTATCATTAGTTCCAGACGTCATAATAATAATTTCGAGCGATTATCATTGGTAAAGTCAAACTCTTCTAAAAATCCGAAATGTTCAATGATGGAAATGAATAAAATATCTAATAAATGTTCAGCAGCTTCATCGAGTAATGGCTACCAAAAGAAATACATGAGTACCGTGGCTTGTCTGATTTCGATGTTTTGCAGTGATCATCCAACAGACATAATTCTAATTGAATGCAATGATTTCATATCAGAATATGAGTTTCTGCTGGAATGTTCGCATATCACTTGTTGTTACATTCGTTGCAAATGTATCATTAAATGTGACCAAGCAGCTAAACGAAAATTTAATATCAACAAGAAAACATCTGCATTTACTGAATAAAATATATTAATATACAAATGAATTAATTTTTTTATTTATCTAAAGATTATAAGATAAGAAGAATTATGTTGACTTTACGCAATCCACCGCAACATTTTGAGGTAGATTTGGCCACAAATAAATTGGTCAATTCTATGAACTTTTGGTTCGATCGAGACCTATTGAAATTATCCGATCAGGAACTATTTGCACAGACTAAACGCAGAGATCTCGCTGTCGATGCTAATTATTTAGCACAATTTTTCCCTTTTGGGCCATTGATTATAGGCAAACATTTACATATAACCACACCTCTCGATCGGATATTTACTACACCCGTTTTTAATGCGGGTGAAAGATGTCCATCAAAGAACGACATTGATAGTCTTAATGCAGCTAGACAATCTTCACATGTGATGTCGTCTGCAGATAAATTCAATTTGGTTAGTAGTGATAATTATCTGGATGTAGATATTGAAGACTTGCCCGAAGTTGATAGGGCCGGTATTGATATTAGCTTTGATCCATTCAACATCATGACTAATAAAACTGAAAGTGATGTTAAGCAAGAAGAAACATTTAATGAGCAGGTTAAAGCAGTCCTTGCTAAGAGTATTAAACAGTTTGCCACTTCGCTAAATAATCTACCTACATATTATAATGGAGTGTTGGAAGATATGGGACAACAAGATATGAACAGATTACCACTAAATCCATGTCTGAGAAATGTCCTTGCTGTACAAAGTGTAGATTTTCTTGATAGTTTCACGGCATTAACGCCTCAACAACAAATGGTTGTAATTAGTACCATGAGTCAAGAATTGAATCAAACACCACAATTTACTCAACAACAACAACAATACCAACAACAACAACAACAACAACAACAACAACAACAACAGCAACAACAACAATACCAACAGCAACAGCAACAACAACAATACCAACAGCAACAGCAACAACAACAATACCAACAACAACAACAACAACAACAACAACAACAACAACAACAACAACAACAACAACAACAACAGGTACCACCAGTACAAACTATGCCATTCGGTCAGTCTGTAACAGTTCAGACTATACCTATTGCCAATCAGTCAGCAGCAGAGGCGGTAGCGCCTGAAGTAACTGAAGTCGCACCACTTCTATCTACCGTCAGAACTGTAACAGAACCGTCTACTAGTACTACTTCTGCTAGTATTACTAGAGCACGTAAGCCATTTTCTAGACGTGATCCAATGAGACCGACACAATATTTGGAAAAACTTGCAGATCTCAAAGCAAGATTTGATTTAGATAGTCAACAAATAAAGGCTTCTTCTAATCTATCACGCAGCGTACAACAAACACAATTAGCAGAACTCAATCAACAATTTAATCAAGCCAAAGCAGTTCTTGATCAAAGAGATGCTAATGGAGAGTTTGCTGATTAAATAAAAAAAATTAAGCAAAAATAAAATATTTAAAATAAAAAATAAAAAGTTGTTTTTTTTTTTGCATTGTTTTTGTTTTGTTTTTTTTTTTTTTTTAGTGAATTATACGATCGAGTTCTTTATACAAGATTTTTTGAATAGTATCATATTGTTTAATTTTACTTGTATGCAGAATATAAAAGTTATGCCACGATATTAAACAAGTTAGAACTAAAGTCAATAGACATACAAGTAATATGGCTTGAGTTATGACACATCCAACGACAGCTATTAAACAAAATCGAATTATATTTTGGATACGTTCTGCACTCTTTATGCGTTTTTGTAGATCTTCACTATACAGAAAAGTATCAATGTATTGATCGCTGATTATGGTGTCGGTTAATTTTTTCAAATTGTTTTCATCTACAGACGATGTCGCTTCTTCGTTGTCCCATTCGAAAAGAGCACCCTCCGAATTGTGCGTCAAATTTGTAATGTAATCGGTTCCCCACCATAATGATAAAAACTGGTCACCTTGATGAATTTTCTCTAGCTTTGTAATACCCGAGAGTGTAGGTACTTTTGGTGATATAATTGTTTGATCGGCTTTTTTACCATACAGCTTGGGATTATTTGACAATAGTGTTTGTAATTTGTTGACGTCAATATGAGGATTGTTATTATTGTCGGAGGTATCATCGGTTGCATCTCTGCGTCGTCGTCGTCTACTGTGTTTAGTTGCTGAAGCAGATTGTGGTGGTTGTTGAGGAGGGCTTTGTGATAGAAATGGTAGTAGTGGTGGCGCGGCAGGTGCTGATGGTGTTTTATCTCCAGCATTGGGTGAAGAAGATGGTGATGGTACAATTGAACGTAAAGTATTATCATTTTCTTTGGCAATAAACGATACATAAATTGTATAGAATCGTTCAATTGTTAATTCGGGTGTACGGTCATTAAACATTACATTGTTTTGCTCAAAGCCATCATTGAATAAATTTATCATGCTAGTATGATTCATTTCATATTTCAAATTAAATGGATCCCATAAACTTAATCCCAATGACAATAAATTCAAACCCAAAAACACTAAACTAATAGCCGACGAAGTTATTGCACTAACAATAATCCCACTAAACATAGATAGTAAAACTCTACCAATAGCCATAGTAAAAACTGTACGTGCTACTGCTTGACGGCCAATCATGATGGTGAGGTTTTTGACAAACCACGGCAAAATACGTTTGGTAATTTTGACGAGCATACCACGAACTACATCTAATCCCTGAAAGACAATCTCTTGAAATACCAATTCTTTGAGAAATTCTATCGAGAATATACTATCGATTAGCATCTGAAACCAATTCTTTTCTAAATAATTAATGGGTGGTAGGGGTGCAATTTTGGGTTGTTGTCTGATTAAGAAACCAGTGTCTTCGATGCGTAAATTCTCTGGTATTTTGTTTTTACTCCATTTGTAGTTGGTCATACCTGTATAATTGACTTTGCGAGCTACTGTAGGATTTTTGAGGTTGATGATGATGGGTGGCTTATCAAAACCCTTCATAGATACATTTGTATAAACCAAAAGTGGTTCAATTAAATTACCTTCGGCACTAAATTCATTAGTCCATGTCATGTGGCGTGTGACTGATGTTATGCCGAGTGCAGATAAAGTTATATGTGGATCGATGGGTTTGCAATGACCAATCGATTTCAGAAAGGTGTCTGCATCTGTTGGTAGATTTTTGAATTTTGTTTTATCTACTTGCCCGACTTCGGGTTCTCTAACATATTTATTAGTCAGTCCATGTTTAAAGAATGATGTATTACCTATATAGGCCAATAGACTTAGATTGTAACCGCCTATGAAAAAGTCAAATACTGGTTTACTGAACCAATCCTTGCAAGAGTTTACACCATCACTAGTTTCATCGACATACTTGTGAATGGCATCACAATAAAACGTATCAATCATATATTTTGGAGTCAGATTACCATTTACATCTTTATAAATGTCATTCGTTTGTGTAAAGCCTGTCCCAATCGTATCCACATTGATAGTAATGTGTTCTTGGGTTCGATTATAATCATCAATCAAGTATGATTTTGTATTTGGATTTTCAATGAGACAACGTTCGTAGGGTTTGTAATAAAAAGTGGGAAACATTTGAGCGCTCGTACGAACAGGATTGCGAACAGTACTGAAACATGCCGGCTGACAAGCCATCTGATCCGAATAGCCACTCTTAAAGTATTGCGGTTTTGTTGTCGGCTGACAAGTATGTCCTCGTGGATAACTATCGTTACAATTGGCTAAATCACATGCCTTTTTGCCAAATCGTGTCTGAACGATAATTGCCTTGTCGCGAAACTTTGTCTCAAATTCATAATCATCTTGAGTGGCAGCACGTATCTCAACTATGGTGTGTGATACTTGAGGTAGTTGGAGGACAATATTCGGAGTATTGGAATTATCGAGAAATTGTGCGCCATTGTCCTGTATACGATCGTACATCTGATTAAGCAATACATTGAGTTTGTAGAGCTTAAGCCTATGGTCGATATAAACTGATGCATTTTCTTGATTCAAACGCGTCGGATATATTGCAAAATTAGATGACATTGCATATTAAGTATTAACTTACTCAAACAAAAAAAAAAAAACATCAAATAAAACAAAATTTATGAACCTTTTAGGAGGAGACCAGGCTGAAGAAATGTTTATTACTACCGAGATATATTTCACCATTTATATACATACAAACTATACCTACCCAGAATATTACCTTCTATATACACCTACTGATGGTCTAACCGCCCAGAACACTACCTTCAATATACACCTATTGCTACTCTTACCGCTATGGCAAGAGTCCAAGTACGTTCATATATGAGAATGACGCTACCTTCTATACACATCTATTGATGGTATAGCCGAGAATGACGCTACCTCGTCTTACTATACCTCTCCGCTCCTCAAATTTCCTACACACCTAAAAGTCAAACTTATATCGATTACCAATCATAATGACAATCCTATACAGACTCTTACCGCTATGGCAAGAGTCCAAGTACCTTCTATATACACCCATGCACTAATTCCAATTATACGCTATCTTTACTATTCCAAGAAGAATACTATATTCTATATACCCACAATTCCACCCATGCACTAATTCCCATCTAGCAGCATGATGTTGCCTCTACCTCATCCAGTAACAGACTGAGCCACACTAAATGAAGCACCCATATTTATAACCTCGCAATCGCCCCAGTGGCAACACTGAACCAAATATAGTACTATGGTATAAGTTTCAACGACCAGTTTGGTCATTTTGGTTCTATTTTCATAGACCGGAAGTGTTGGATACTATAGAATAGAGTAACTCAGATTATATGGACTAGCTACTACTATTTTTGTCATTATGAAAATATCTAATACTATTTAGTACTATTCTTTTATTCAATGGCAACACTGAAATGTATTTTTATTGATTTGATTTGATCTTTTCAATTTTTCTAAATTGGAGATGAGGTGTTCTTATGACCGTCTGCGTTTTGATTGGCTGATTAAAGTCACGTGACTTTGACCGTCTTGGTTTTGATTGGCTGATTAAAGTCACGTGACTTGATTGATTTAATATACAATATTTCTATACGCATCATTTGTGATACCTATCGTCTAGATATTTGTGGTTAGTTAGTCATTAGCTTTCAGTGAGGACAGACACATCATGTTGTTGTGATGATGATGATGATGATGATGGTGATGATGATACACACCTACACGTTCATGTACAGATATGACTCATCGATCATCAATGGTTCAAATGCTAAAATGTTATCTGGTTCTCCCTGGTTCGCCCTTGATTGCAGTAACCGCAATCAAGGGCGAACCAGGGAGAACCAGATAACATATTAGCATTTTACCTATGACTGACTCTCATTATTCTAAGATGTTAAACACTCGTATCCCTTTTACAGGGTTTTTTGGGTGTCAAGATATTAAATTTATAATATTTTCTTGTTTTTTGTATTCTAGCATGCAATAAAAGATGAATTATATCGCTCCTAATGTGTCTAGTACTATACTGCTACCTGTGCTATGGATCAGTTCTCGTCAGTTATCAGCCATTGTGTGTCTGCTGAGAATGCAGTGGCGTTAAATCACATGGATAATCAAATAACTACATTTACGCAAACAATACCAGATACATCTATGCCGTCTTCCAGCACGTCGTATCATCAAACAATACCTTATAAAGAAGATAAATCCTTTCAGGATAAATCCTTTCAAGATGTGAAGCCGTTATTGTATACACCGTTAACACCACCACCCATTACAACAAGTTCACCTATTTACAAAGAATCGTATTCAATGACAACACCTACATACAATCCAATGTCTCCGGTATATGATGGAGCCGCCTTAACACCTATCTATAATGCCATATCACCGGTATATCAACCCCCGACCGATATGCCAGCACCTACAACAACTACAACAACAACAACAACAACAACAACCACCACCACACCACCAATAATTGAATATCCGACTCTTCGTTCGACATCATTTTTTGATTGTTTAAAAACTCAAAAATTAGTTCGTAAATTTTGCAGTCTCAATGAGAATCTATTTAACTTTCTTCAGCGAAATTTCTTAGATGCCACTGTTCATAATATTCAACGTCTCTCGCGTGCAGAAGTTATCACTCTACTACATCCAAATCATAATACGTTTGTACAGCCAATTGATGCTCTAATGCAAAATAGCAACTGGTCTATATATCGCCGACTTTCTAAACCCCACATGTTAAGTCGCGACGAACTAATCTATACGTATAATGTGGAATACCAGCGCGAGACTACCAATATTCGGAAAATATTCTTTGAAGATGATATGTTGGCTCTCAATAAAATAGACACTTTGTCATATATTATAAACTTTTTTGACATTGATCATCGTATTCAATATAAATTTCAACAATGTGTTGTATCGAGTGTTTGCTGGACTCGCACCATGTATACACAATCGGGACAAACTTGCGTCGAAGTGCTGGAGAAACTCCTACATAAAAACGGCCGCTATGACTATAATTACAGTTTGATATGGGAATTGAACAACACGTCATCAATTATAACGCCATCAGAACACCTCGATATTGAAATAAATAATTTTGAGGCTTTTCTACGCTATAAAATACCACGAGTAATGGCAATTCTATTGGATGACGTCCATCAGCGTCAAAACTGGTGTGACAATATGTTGACATTGAAACCGACACGTTTCTTTTCGATAGCAACTCATAATAAAAAAGATTCAGCAGCATGGACACGAGCCATATACATTGCACCTAAAATCGATGGTGAACGTTGTTTTGGATTTTTGTCATCGTCTGGTTTGCTTGTCATAACATCTACCTCCACACACAATATACCCGATCCGGGAGTGCGAAACTTGAAACAAACCTACTATGTTGTCGTTGAACGAGTGGGTAATCTTTTTTTCTTAATAGATATTATGAGTATTCTACAATTTACCATCAATCTCAATCCGTCGTTTACCAACAACAATAAAATGTTTGAAACAGATTTGCATCCCATCAATGTAAATGTAACGGACAGCATCAAATATATTACTCAATTACCGACAGAGACAATTCTAAAAAACAGTTTCACCCGTGTCTCAGATCTGGTGTATAAATTAGAAGAAATGTCTGATGAACAATTGCAGACATTGCGTCGTCCCTATACCAATATCAGCTATGACGGATATCTAACCTTCACCGACGATGTTATCTACAAAATAAAACAAATACATACGGTTGAACTTGAAGTGTGTTTACGTAGTTTGCTCGTACAAAAACTTAATGAAACAAAACCACCACCGGCTATGCATCGTTTTCTTAAACAATGGAAAAAGAAGCAGATTATCGTTGGACCCATTTTATTTCAGGCATTCCCAGTCAAGGAAATCAATGATATCTTCAGACATGTATATTTTAGTAACAAAGAACGCTTTTGTTTGACTCCCATTGATTGGGGTAACTACATAAACGATCCCAAACAATTTATCAGACATCATTTTTCAATATTTAGTAATCTACGACGACGAGTCGATACCGGATCTGCAGCTGCTACTACTGTTTCCGATGATATTGTACCAATTATGGAGATATACAATACCAGGGTAATTGTTGAATTTAGTTGCTTGCTACAAACTGATACAATGCAACCATATCTTAAATACTTACGCATTAGATATGACAAGCTCAAAGCCGATTCATCACAAAAAGTAAAAAATATCATTGCAAATATAAATGAAAAAATCGAAAAGCCAACAACAACAACAACAACAACAACAACAACAACAACAACAACACCAGTATCAACAACTACACTATAAAAAAAAGCATGTATTTAAAAAAAAATATACATAATCGAAAACTGTTACATATATGTGTTTTTATTTTGTTGAGATATTAGGTTGAAAGTTTGGTTTATTTTAGTTGACCGTGACGAGTGGTGTGTCCGTCGGTGAATTGAAATTGAAGACCACGACTGGCAGCTAAATCACATCCCAAATACAAAAAACTATAATAGAATTTAGGATACATTAAAATGTGCAATGGATAATTGACGCATACTTCAAAGATGGTATTAATAAACTTGTTGATACCGTGCGGTGTACTGAGAGCACTCTCGGTAACAACTAGATTGGTAGCCTTAGGGATAAGATTGCTAATCTTGTAGCACTCAATATTAAAGTTCTCTCGGGCATTGTGTACCCGAGGATGCTCCATTTCTGAAGACTTGGGTTCGTATTCTGTGATCAGGAGTGAAATGAATTGAATGTTATAACCCTATACGCTAGTAAATATATATATATATTCTATTGCTAGTTATTACTATATCAAAAAATTTTATGCAGTATAATCAAAATATGAATAATAAAACACTAATTAGTCTGACGTCATAAATAATAGATGCTTATTAAAAACAAAATAAAAAAAAAAATTTAAAAAAATTATGTTGGTATAGGAAAAGGTTCTAGTAGAGAGGTAATCATATCGTTGACTACTTACACTGATGATATATCGATCTGATAATTCATCAAAATTTTCAATATTTTTTATTTCATTCAGCTTTTCAAGCAAATAATATGAATACTTGGATAGTTTTATTAGATTTAAAAGTTCTTCACTACGGCTACGAAACATCTTAAACCCACCCACTTATAATAAACATGTATTTAATTGTATGTATAACGTTTGGTATTGTTTGGTGGTCAATCATACATCTAAATCGTATATTACTGACCGCAACCATCAAAGCACCAAAGATACCTCTTGAGAAAACCAATCTTGAAATTAAAACCAAAGATATCAGTACACAGAATAAAGTCAGTTGTGGAGAAGAAAAAGACGTCCTATGTAACATAACATTGGATTGTCTTCGAATATGTATTTTGTCAGACGGTGATTATCGCTGTCATCGTGGTAGATGTACCAAAGATGTTGCCGAAATCGAAAATAAACCTACCGTCATTTCAAGTTGCAATCAAGAGCATGGTCTCTATAAGGCTCTTGAACAATTACCAGGTATTAATACCACGGGCGTAACTTGCGTTTCTTTATACCCGGAATTGTGGTCAGATCAGGATGAAAAGAATCCAGCCGCTTGTCAAGGCGGCATACTAAACACAAAAGTGAGTACACATACCCCTAATATAAACGATTGTGTTTGTCCCATCAATAAGACACTCTGTTACTACAACTCACCATTGACAACAATCTATCGCATACAGGTTCCAGTCTGTATCCCAACACAACGATTAAGTTTCTATCCTGATTATGTACCGGTAAATGATATGCTTTAGCATCTCGATATCCGTTTCAATAAAAAAAAAAAACTAAAGAACCATTCAGAAAAGACAAAAACCTTTCAAATACACAGGATATCTTTATTCCATAAAATATACATTAATACATGTGCTCTTAAGTCTAAAAAAAAAAAAAACAAATTAAGAAAGGTAGCTATAAACAAAATATAGTAGGAGCATTGATCGTATTCAATTATTTGGGTTTTGTGTCATATACATTTTCCCCTGTTAGTGTTTTCTATTTTAATTTTTTTTTTTTTTTCAATAACGCTTTATCGCAAAATCATTTTTTATGATAATTGAAGAGTTTCAAAATAAAATGCCGTAATCGGTGAGGTGTGTGTTGTTGTTGTTGTTGTTGTTGTTGTTGTTGTTGTTGTTGTTGTTGTTGTTGTTGTTGTTGTTTTAATCCCGAAGTTGTCGCTATCACTGCTTCTTCGGTGGTGGTAGTAGAAAAAGACGAAGAAAAAGAAGTTAATGATTGATTTTTTTTAAGGCATACATAATTGTCCTCATTATCACTGGGTTCCGTATAAATTCCATTATTTACGCCATCACTAGAACTATTACCGCTATAACCACTTAAACTATTATTTGGGCCAAAATTTAACGGGAATATTAATTGATTTTCAGGTTTAGCAATAAAAGAATCATCAATTAATAACGGATTATATTTAAGATTGAACAAAGTAAAGTCCTTATAACCGATGTACACTTTCATAAACTTTAGCATTTGACGGTAGGCCATAAAAGTCATTTTACCTGATTTTGCCATATGTTGCATGAAACAAACAAAATTTTCAAAGTTCAACACTATAACATTTTTTTCACCGTGATGGTAGAATGTCCACGAAATGTTCAAATTACTCAGAATGTCTGTTGCCTTTAGTTTATTTTCTTTGTAACTGGCATTAAAACCACAAGCACTAAGGATGAAGCTACTTAGTTTAATTTTATTACGACCAAATAAGTGAATTTTAAACTCTTTTATAGCAATTATCTCTCCCGGAGATAAGTTTAAAAATGTACAGTATTCTTTGAAGAAATCACAAGATTCAACCCTTTTGTCTTGCATTTTGTTTTTGTTAACTCAAAGCCGACTATATATGACCGGACTCGAATACTCACTGAAATAGTTCTAATTTGATCTTAGGCGATTAAAGTCTATCGGTTTAAATATGATAAAGCCAAAACAAACAAGAGTCTAAGAAATAACATTGGGAATAGTAAAGATAGTGTATACCCTAACGCCAAATACATTAAGCGCAGTCCGATCAATAAAGTTATCCAATTGTTATTTCACCAAATCTCCCTTCTGCAAGTCAGCAAAAGCTACCCTAATTGCCTAAAGCCAAAACACACAAGAGAAGACGACATATAGACATCGTCTTAGAAATAATAAAAATAAATTCACACTCAAGATGCTAGAGAACGATCGCATATACCCTAACGCCAGCCAAATACACTAAGCACAGTCAAAATCATTTCCGATCAATAAACATCAATTGCTTTTGCGCTATCTCGATTCTGCACGTCAGCATATCGCTGTACCTAAAGCCAAAATAAACAAATCCACGACTTTGTTGCTATTTCATTATCTTTCTCCATTCTGCAAGTCAGCATAAGCTACCCTAATTGTCAAAAGCCAAAACAGCTAAACACACAAGAGAAGATGACATATTATAGACATCGTCTTAGAAATAATAAAAATAAATTCACACTCAAGATGCGATCGTTCTTTAGCACCTTGTGTGTGGTATGTCTTATATGTCGTCTTCTCTTGTGTGTTTAGCTGTTTTGGCTTTAAACAATTAGGGTAGCTTATGCTGACTTGCAGAATGGAGAAAGATAATGAAATAGCAACAAGTGCGGGGATTTGTTTATTTTGGCTTTAGGGTTAGCTTTTGCTGACGTGCAGAATCGAGATAGCGCAAAAGCAATTGATCTTTATTGATCGGAAATGATTTTGACTGTGCTTAGTGTATTTGGCTGGCGTTAGGGTATATGCTATCTTAACTGTTCCCAATGTTATTTCTAAGACGTCTTCTCTTGTGTGTTTAGCTGTTTTGGCTTTAAACAATTAGGGTAGCTTATGCTGGCTTGCAGAATGGAGAAAGATAATGAAATTGCAACAAAGTCGTGGATTTGTTTATTTTGGCTTTAGGTACAGCGATATGCTGACGTGCAGAATCGAGATAGCGCAAAAGCAATTGATCTTTATTGATCGGAAATGATTTTGACTGTGCTTAGTGTATTTGGCTGGCGTTAGAGTATATGCTATCTTAACTATTCCCAATGTCCAATGTTATTTCTAAGACGTCTTCTCTTGTTTGTTTTGGCTTTTAAACCGATGGACTTTAATCGCCTAAAATCAAATTAGAACTATTTCAGTGAGTATTCGAGTCACAAGGTCATATATGGTCGGTATTGAGTTAACAAAAACTGTGTACATTGGATTATGGTATTTTATTCACACACCAAGTCATATAAAATACATAACATAGGCTTCATTCTAATCAGTTAATCGTGCTTCTTACAGCTACAAAGATGGCTGACGTGCTTTTTGTGACGAATTTTTTTAATAACGATCAAACAATATCGGCAAATTGCATCAACTATCGCACCCTTCAGTACTCGGTTATTGGAATTAAATACAAGTTTCTAAATATAGCGGTAGTGGAAAAAAACTATATAAATGCTTTTTTCGAGTCTCTGAAAATATACGATAAATTTGTCTCGCAAAACACAAGCAATATTTCAATTGTGCACAATTTTCGCATTAGTGGTAGTACGCTAGATTTATATCAAATACTTACAATGCATCAAGGCTATAACGTCGACGATTGCTGGAACGGTCTGCTTGTAGTTTTCGATAGTGCAACACTTTTAAACTGCAAAACCATGATAGAATTCATGAAAGCATATGCCCGAGGTAAACCATCGCATATAGCCGTACAGGAACGCTTTGACTTGCATCTATCACTACAAGTGCAAATGTTTTTAACCTCATGCACTAAAAAACTAGATAAACATTCTGTCGAAAATCTACATCATTTAATTTGTGAAAATGATGTTATCAATTATGATGATTTATTTAGTCCCGTCGGATTTTACAAATACGACGAAAACAACGGTCAACTCGTCTATTTACCAACCATTGAAAATACGGACTTTTTACAACAATTGCCCCTGTTTGTTATTGATATAGAAACAATCGCAGACAATATGGAGGTTGTACCGTTAGGAGTTTCACCCGATGAAAAAATCTCATCTCTCGTCCTACTCGTACAATATTTTGGCATATCCATCTACTATCTACTATACTATGTCCCGCCACAATTTGCTCAATTAGCTGAAACATTCAATGAACAATTTGCCAAACGTTATACCAATGAACAGAACAATATCTTTGCACACATCAAAAGTTTTCCATCAGATAGAGAATTGGTCGAGAATTTTATAAATCTATACTCCAAAGGTACCATTCTCAAACATTTAACTGGTAATTCAAACTATCCGCATATCTTTACCGGACACAATATTTTTCAATACGATTTGCCAGTAATTGCCAACACTTTGAAAAAATACAAAATGCATTCTTTATTTGACAATTATGTAAAAATCGAAAATGTACGCACACCACCAGCTCTATTTCGATTTCATCCGTCTGCCATTATGATTGATTTGTTTCAAGTGGCCAAACGAAACATGTTATCTAATGTGGGTTATAGTTTGAAGGCAATGGCAAAGAGTGTAACAGCCAATTCCAATGTCGAGAAATATGACTTGAGTTCGGTAAACATTCGACATTTCTATATACTAGTTAATTCAATGCTTAGTAAAAATGAAGGAAAAGCACCAGTACTAATGGCTGACGAACAGGCTACTAAAAAAAGACAAATGGCAATATTATCGCAATACTTTCAATTGCAACCCAATCTCGAGCAATACATTCAAATAAACAGCAACAATGAAATGAATCTAAACGATTTACGTATCGATAGTATACCAATTAATAAAGCTGCCGATTTCGAACATGCCAAGCCAAGTATTCGTGTATTGGATCGTTTGGAGAAAATTCTAATTTATAACATGACCGATTGCAGTGTAGTGGCAAATATTTTAAAAGCAAACAACTATTACAATCTACTTGTACAATTTGCTAAAATATTCAATCTACCTATAGAAAGTGCTTGCTACATGGGTAACTCATATCGCCTACGCTCATGCATTCAAAGTATGCAATTACGTTTTAATCATTTCTTTGGCACTACCGATCGAACCGATTATATACTTGAACTAAAATCAGCAAGTAATTTTCATAAGGGTATAGCTTTGAATAACTCAACTGGACATTCCTCGGAATTAATCAACTGGAATACAACTACTGCTTCGAAAAAAGCATTTACTGGTGCTTTAAATTTTGCACGTATCGGTGTGGAAATTAATGCTTTTGGAATAGATTTTACGAGCTATTATCCGAACCTTTTGTGTGCTCGACAAATGTCTATTCATAAATTGTCCCAAATCACCACCTCACAACTACTCAACTTACCCCAACTACAATTCATAGACGAAGCTGTACGCAATAATGTATTAACATTGTATTGTGCTGAAGATCTATATGCAACTGAATCAATTGTCCTGTCGTATCGTGGCCGTGAAATAGCCCATCGTTTGACTATGGATGATCTGGAGACTTATCATCATGCAACCAATGGCCAAGGTAAACTAATTATATTCATGGAAGAATCACAATCAGATGCTCTATATCGTATAACTGAAAGTTTGTTGTCATTGCGAGCTGAAAGTAAGAAAAAACTCAAAGATACCAAAAACAATCTCAACAATGCACAAAAGCAACTTCATAAATTAAAACAAGCCGATCATCATCATCATCATCATCATCATCATCATCATCATCATCAGCATCAGCCCGATGAATTGTCTGCTGCCGAACTTATCAATATACCTGCAGATAGTACCGAATTAGAACAATTGACTGAGAACGAGAAAGAACGGCACAGTGAACTTCTTAATACAATGGCTGTAATTGATCGTCTGCAAAAGTTACGCAATGTACAAGATGCCATTCAACTATGTCAGAAAATTGTAGTCAATTCATTGTATGGTGTGCTGGGATTAAAAGAATTCGCCTACTCACATATACCCATTGCTGCACTAATTACATTACTTGGTCGAGCTAAATTGGCATTGTGTTGTCGTCTGGCTACATATTTCTATTATCGTGAAATCTTAACTAATGCCATGTATAGTCATCTATACGAAACAATAACCTGTCCGATTACTGGCTTGCCTACAACCGCCGTTCGTAATATGGCTGGTAGACTTGTTACCATGAAATATCTCGATGATGTTTTTATGTATCTCTGTGAGATTGCACCCTTTCGGCGGCCTGCTGCAGGTGAATCACATTTAAGTTTTTTCGATGGCGAACCATGTTTACACGACGAAGTGTTTATCAATACCGATATAATTGTTTATATTGACACTGATGGTATTGTATTGACAAACTTTCTAAATATCAATTGTATGCCCGTACTTAATAATGTCAATGCATTTATAAATAATTATTTGCCATCAAAATGCCTGGTCTTGGAAGCTGACAAGAAATACGAGATTATTGGCATTTTGGCTAAAAAAACATATTTTCTGGTAAATAATAAAAGTGAGTTGCCATCAGCAGCAACACTAACCATCATCACCATACCAGAGGTCCAGAGATACTTTCAAGATATCAAAACTACACACAATGGCTACGAACGAAATGCTGCAAACTACATTAAAAATATCTACAATTACATTACCGGTTTGGTTTATATCTCGAAGAAATTCAACATCGAAATCAATCCGGTAGAGGTTTTTTTCGATATTTTCTCCTATATGCTGCAGCTGAATCAATGCGAATTGTTTGTCAATGTACCATTAAATGAACATCATGACAAAAGTACCGATCTAGCTAAATATATTGAAAAAAATACAACCAACTATCAAGGTAACATAATGACTTATATGGTCTTGTATTCGAATAATCTCATGAAGAACGTTTATCGTACTCAAATCGAATGGGAAACGAAACAAAGTACTATACATTTCGTTAAGACTTTACGCAATCATGTCAAAGTGATGTGGCGTATTTTAACAATGTGTAAAACCTCCCCTTCCATTGCACAATATCTTCAACAAAACAACTCGGAAATAATAAGAAAAATGCAAATCTATGCCACAGCTATATATACAAAATGGCGCAATAAGAATGAAACCGAAACAACCAATGAAATGAGACAAATTGAACAAGTCTTTCAAACATCTCAATTCAAACTTACCTCACGTCTACCATGTAAAAATAATGTCACTGCTGAGAATATTCTACTAAAAGAACGCCATCTGATTCTCGTAAGATTCTCCTACGATTTTGCCAATAAAAAACTACCCGACTTTATATGTGAACAAATTATTCTTGGTCTAAGTGATTATAATATGGATGATCAATAAAAAAAAAAAAAACATGTCAAAAATAAATGTTTCGTCTCTATATTTTTTATCGCTTTCTTTATAAATGTCGTTGTCTCTATATTGTCATCCGTTTTTTTTTTTTAACTCAGATTGTTGTAAAAATTAATATGTACTGTACATGTCTTTAAAAGGTGAGGAGTCATTTAGCCTATGATTGATGGTACATGTCTTTAAAAGGTGAGGAGTCATTTAGCCTATGATTGATGGTGGAGTATTGACAAAGCTAAGAGGGCCTTTGCTGTTGTTGCTGTTGGTATTGGTTTGAGCAAAACTATTGGCTAGACTTGGCGGTTGTGGTGCTTGTCTTGTTAGGGGTGTGTTGTCACAGGTAGGCCATGAGAAGTTGAGATATATTAAATAGGACACGGTTAAAATTTGTAGCAATTGAACCAAGACAATAACACTACGACTGCTTGTGACAAACAAGAAAGCGAATACCGTCAAAACTAGTAGACCAAATGTAACGTAACTAATTAAAGTGCGTATGTTTCCACATTGCGGATTGAAGAAGATAGATTTATTGTCCATGATGTCGTCAGTTTGTATGTATACTTATTTGTGTGTATATTGGGTAGAATAAGTCGTCATGAGCGTCGCCACTATAATTATTATTATCTATCTATCTATAGAAGCTTTTATATTGTGTTATATTTTGTATTTGATAGTGATGAAGCGACGTAATGCTCGGCTTCTACCACGACTCTTAAATACCTATTATACGCTGAAAGGTTTTCAACCTGGCAACTTTGCTAGCGTTCATATCGATCCCACAAACATACAATACAACACAGACTCCTATTCGCTGTACAAAGTCGACAAAGATCGCAAAGTTACACTACAGAATCTCGACTCTAATATCACACCCACTGAATACATGTTTAATGGTCGTATGGAGAAATTTGAAAAACGTCAAGACATCGCATATATTGCTACCAAAGGTACCAATGACAAAGAACTAAACTACCCCAAAATTGGTACATCCAAAATACCAGACATCAATCCATTTGTATATGTCGAACATATTAGTAAAGATGATCCCTATACTACATTCTATATTAAACAGGCAAATCAATGCAAAGGCAATAGTGGTTCAAAACTACCACTAACCAAGCAACAATTTTATAGATCGATAAAAATTGAGTATTTAGATAATAACAAAGAATACATGCTTGCAGGTTATGTTAAATGCAAAACTGAAACTGATGGCAAAGTGCGTCGATGCAAATTATTAGACACGTATTTTCATATACCTTCCAAAGAATGTATTTCATTTAATAGAAACCCACCACCACTCAACACAGCGGAAGAAATTCAAGCATACATGATTAGACAGCTCTAAATATATAACAAATCGCAGCAAAAAAAAACACAAAATCCAACATTAATAAAATTTGTTGGATGATTTGACTTTGTTTGGATCTGAATTTGTCCATGTCTAAATTTGTTCATGTCTAAATTTGTTCATGTCTAAATTAGTTGCTTTGATTTGTGTTGTTGTTGTTGTTGTTGTTGTTGTTGTTGTTGGGATTTGCTGTGTTTGATTGTTTAAAAGCATCGATAATGTGCTGTGTGTCACAAGTCTATCTTTGACTGTCGCTGACAATGACAACATCATCTTTAATGTATAATGTCGCTCATCCTGTGGTTACCAATAAAGCTTTTTTTCTAAAATATATAGATTTTTACAAATCATACATGATTGACTTGACACAAATTAAATCATTATATCCAGCAAAATATTGGGACAGAATACACCAAGACAACTCGCTCGTTTTTAATGTCATTTTTACTGGGGACTATGCTGATCTACCATCCGGACTAACAGCCAAGGAAATTATCAGCAAGAAGATACTCATAATTGTAGTGTATTTTGATGATATTGGATATTACAAACACACCAGAAACCGCCACAAAACCTATTCATTGCACACAAATGCTTTTATAAACAAATTCTATGTTTATCTGCTATCGACTATCAAAAACACAATTCAAAAAAAAATGATAAACTCTATAAAATATTCATCTAATTGTAATCCTGAAAATGTATATTGCTTTCTTCAAGCCTTATCTGTAATAAACAGTTCTGCATAAAACAAATTTTGACTTTTCTTTAACCTATATAATGTCTTATATTATTTTTTTTTTATCTCATGTATTTTTTTTTAGCTCATTTGGATGTGTTGGAACTTGAATCATCATTTTCGGGACCAGGTCTACGATCTTTACGAGCTGCAGCTACGGTTCTCTGCATACGACGCTCACGATCCTTGTGTCGTTGCAGATTTTCATTAATTTGAGTTGGTGATAACTGTTGTTGTATAGGTTGGGATATAGGTTGAGGTATAGGTTGGGGTATAGGTTGGGGTATAGGTTGTTGTTGTTGCATATTTTGAGATTGGATATTTTGAGATTGGATATTTTGAGGTTCTTCTAATGATGATATCACATTACCAATATTGATATATGAGAATTTTTCTGTATCAATTTTTGGTATCTTTAAAGTTTCTACTACTGGAGGTGGTCGTTTAGCAATTTGTTGCTTGCACAGACGAATAGCCTCCGCAGATGTTGTTGGAGGTGAACCTATATGTTTATCTATATCAGACATGAGTTTCAAAAGTGACTCATCCTCGACATCAGCAACTGATGTAGCTAGATCTATTTGAGCTTGTTCACAGGCTTTTTGTTTAGCCAGCCGTACTGACTCGGTGTCACTAGCATCATCACGGAAACTACGTAATAATGATAGATCCAAATCTTCAGCGGGTATGATTTGAGAATACATAATTGGATGAGATGACTGTGACGACTCTCGTTGTTGCTCTTGTGAGCAACAAGCTTGAAATTGATCTTGTGGTATAAAATTTTGAACTAGATCGGATTGTTGTTGTTGTTGTCGCCGGGCTTTATATTCTAACTCTTGTTGAGCTTGTTCTCTTGCCTTAATCTTGGCATTTCTTAATTCTTCGTCGTCAGAAAGTGGTTTAGCCGCCCTGCGTTTACCTGCTGCCGCACTAGTAGGACCTTCAATAGCTCGGATTTTTGGTATTGCACCTGTACTGATGGGATCATCTCCATCAGTTCTCTTCCTAAAAGCACACTGACTTTGACTTTGAGCTAAACTTCGTACACGTTCTTCTTCCATACGCAATGGCATTAATGAGTCATCAGGTGATGTCATACGAAATCGTTCTTCAGTCGAAGGTGGTTCAAGTTCAATAAATGATGTACCAATAAGTTGTCCACCTGATGGAATTTCTTCATCATATTGATATTCATCATGACTGATGGTATCTTCTTCATAGGGACGATCTTTAATCTCATAATTAATATTTTTAACCAGAATATTTTGAATTACTTGATGGACTACAGGTGTGATATTATGTTGATCGAGTTCTTCACGTGTAATTGGAGTTGTTTCTATTTCTGGTTCGTAATTATTGAGACTACTTGCCATATCCTCTGAAAAGTCACTTGTTAATAATACTGTCTGATGTGCTAGCGGTCTATTCATGGTTGTAGCTACATTCTTCGGTCTTACAAATGACTCTGCATCTGAAGCTGAGGAGATTTCTACATCAGTAGGCTGTTGTCTATTATATTCAAATAATCGATCGTTTTGACGTTGTTCTCGAATTAGAATACGTGATGAACGTGTCAAATCTGGATTTGAATGTTTGTGATGAGAAGAACGCTGATACAATCTACGACCGGGATTATAACCAGGTGTTTGATCTTTATCTGATTGTTTTGCTACATAGATTGTCGATCCATATGGATCCATCGCTTCATTACCATCAGACGATACCATCAACTCATCTGGTGGCAATTCAGGCGGCACATATTCATGACCACTTTTTCTTCTAACTGCTAGTTCCATATCCTCTGCCGGTACATCAGACTCATAGTCAGCTTTTCGTTCTATAGATTCTGCTTCAATTGCCTCACATTCAGCTTCGCTACCCGAAAGAGCTTGTATTTTTTTGAATTTATTCTGTTGAGCAAGCTCATATGCACATTTACGTTTTCCATCTAGTCTAACTATTTCTGGTGGTTCACCTAATAAAGGACGTCGTCTACCTACTGTCGCTGGTGTATTGGGAGTTTTTAATATAGGAGGTCGTAATGGTATTGTTAATCTTTCGCCTAGATGGAATTGAGACATATGGCGATTCAATGAACAAGTTGTTGAACCCGAGGTAATACTACTTTCTTGATCAGCATCACGGCTACTAATGCTACTAATGCTACTAGTTGTTGTTGTTGTATTAATTATAGATGGTGGTAAACGACATCTTTCATCAAATGGGAATAGCTCTTGACCATTATCCACAGACATGATATCAGAAGAATTTGTTGATTGTGGTGGCGGAGGAGGAAGAGAAGGAGGAGGAGGTGGAGGCATCTCTTCCATTTCTTCCACTTCTTCCATTTCTTCAACTTCTTCTATACCTTCTGTGACATCTGGTTCAACTTGTTCTTTATTAGATGTATTCATATCACATGCACTATTGATATTTTGTAGGTCATCACAGAAATTTTCCGCATCACCGTATTGAATGACTGGTAGTTTCCTTATTGAAATCAACAAAAACAACAAATGTAATGTATTTTTTACCTCATCCGTGGCTATTGGTTTCATTGATATCTCAAATTCGCCATTTTGTATACTTGGTACAATAAAATTGGACAAACTTTGATGCAAATAGTGTACGGATATTTTTTGTTGAAATTCCTTCACAAAAATGTCATATACAAATTTGCAGTTCTCAGATTTATTCACTTCTATGAATTCTGATCTAAAGACTAATTTTGATCGTGGCTTCTGTATATCGAATGGTTCCTCATTAATTATCTCGAAACCAACAGTGAAACTAACCTGCTCGTTGGGATTAAAATGCTCGTCATAAGACGGCCGAAAAACAAGATTTGCCATTATTTTTGTATTACTTGACTTATTTAACAGAAAACATCTAAAACAAACTCATAAATTGCTTCATTTACAAACGTGCTTTCATTAAAACACACAAAATGTGTCTAAATAGATCTATATAGTTTATAATCTATTCCATCTAGCAGCATGATGTTACCTCTACCTCATCCAGTAACAGACTGAGCCACACTAAATGAAGCACCCATATTTATAACCTCGCAATCGCCCCAGTGGCAACACTGAACCAAATATAGTACTATGGTATAAGTTTTTACAGACCAGTAACGTCATTTTGGATCGGCTATTACCGACCGGAAGTGTTGGATACTATAGAATAGAGGAACTCAGATTATATGGACTAGCTACTACTATTTTTGCCATTATGAAAATATCTAATACTATTTAGTACTATTCTTTTATTCAATGGCAACACTGAAATGTATTTTTATTGATTTGATTTGATCTTTTCAATTTTTCTAAATTGGAGATGAGGTGTTCTATTGACCGTCTGCGTTTTGATTGGCTGATTAAAGTCACGTGACTTGATTGGCTTAATACAAAAAATTTCTATACACATCATTTGTGATATCGTATAGATATTTGTGTTTAGTTAGTCATTAGCTTTCAGTGAGGATAGACACATCATGTACAGATTTGTTTTATGTTGGCTGTAAAATTAAACTGTGTGATGTGATCTTTTGTATCTGGTTTTACTTGGTTGGATTTTTATTTTCTTGAGGTGAGAGTTCTTATAGGATCGTCTGCGTTTTGATTGGTTGATTCATCGATCATCAATAGGTTCACCCTTGATTGCGGTTACTGCAATCAAGGGCGAACCAGGGAGAACCAGATAACATATTATCATTTTACCTATGACAGACACATCATGTTGTTGTGATGATGATGATGATGATGATGATGATGATGATACACACCTACACGTTCATGTACAGATTTGTTTTATGTTGGCTGTAAAATTAAACTGTGTGATGTGATCTTTTGTATCTGTTTTTACTTGATTGGACTGGTACTTGGACTCTTGCCATAGCGGTAAGAGTAGCAATAGGTGTATATAGATATTTGTGATACAGGTAGTAGTAAAAAACAATAGATACAATCCGAATGTTTTATACTATACTACAAATAAAACATTCGGATAGTAAAAAAAAATTCATTATTTTGTGCACTCATTTGTATATATATATATACTAGTCTTTAGTTTATTAACGCTTAAAGATATAATTGTAGAAGCATGATTTTAACATAAAGACAGATAACTTTGCAGGTAGTAGTATAGCAAAACTATGTAACCAAAATTTAAGCATCCACATCCATGATATAAAAAAGCCATCTGAATCATCCTGAGAACGTAGTATTGTATTGGCCATCATTCTAGCTTGAAACATCTTACCCGTATAATTGGGTAAAATTGGCTTCGGTGTAGTTGTTGTAGATCTAGTTGTTGTTGTTGTTGTTGTTGTTGTTGCTGCTGTTGTTGTTGTTGTTGTATTTGGTTCTTGTGGTTGATCGGCAAGAAATGACTCTAATAATTTTTTAACCTGTTGACTCAAATCAATCAATTTTGTTATAGAGCCTTCAATGTCATTTGTAGCGCATCGTTTATCAATAACACTGCTCATATTATTCAATATACTTTCAACGTTAACTGGAAAATTATCAATCAACTGTTGAATTTTGTAATTGTTCATCATTTCTTGATCTAGGACATAATCAACAGCCTTGTCAATCAACAACATCTTGTTTTGCATATTAGTTTGACTTTGTATCGTCTCACGATTCATTTTGTTTATTTTACGTGTAAGATTTGTTAGCTTTGATTTTATGTATGTTTGTGTGTCCTGTGTCATATTATTCAAAAATTTATTCTGTTCACGTGTCTCGGTAGCTAAACTCGCCAATTTCGTGTATATTTTTGCAGTTTCACTAAATGTACTACTCAATAGATGAAAATTCGAATCATATTGTCTCGATATATTTTTCACTTGAACACCGATTGTATTCAAAGATGCATTCATTATATTGCGATCAATTATAATATTATGCAAGGTAATATTATTACAAGACAAGGTTAATAAAGGTGGTGATGAAAAATCATATTTCAAAGTACTAGTACTAGAGGTAGGGGTAGAGTAGTAAATTGATGTGGATTTATTCAAAACATTTTCTTCGTTATTATAGTTTAGTGGAGGAGGTGAAACCGTTGAAGTGTACACACTCACATTTACTTCACACAACAAAAAGGTAATGAATAAGTAACCAAGTTTCATATTATTTTGGAATTCAGGTAAAATACAATTATAAAAAATATCAAGCAAAAACTTTTTACTTATCCCTATCTAAAATAATTTGCACATTTACATATAAATTAAATCATTTGCGCACACACAAACTCATTCTAAAAATTATTACATTTTTATTCAGCTCATTTGGACAAAATAATTGGATCTATTATTGGCAAGTAAGTTTTTTTATATCATAATGTTAGATAATAATATACTAACAATATTTCTTCAACTATAATAAAGCAGCAGCATCTTTTCCTGATTCAGAATAATGATATAGAATCTTTTGTCTCTGGAAGTAGGTTTCTTTCAAAACTTTTTAGCGACGACAATTTCTCTCCGACACCATATCAAAAGAATAGGTTTAGTTTTCTCACACATTAGAGAGATATCCTTACACCCTATATAGGACTGCAGCCAATCAATTTGCACAAGCCATATTAGACCATACTATATAATATGGCATCGATATCGCCCTCTCCTTTTACACCTACAGTACCAAACGAGGATCAAAAAGTAGAAATTGAATTTCCTGGTGTATCGTGTCAAACCATGTACGATATCTTTATACCAAAAAACATAAACAATATCAAAGATAGTCTAGACGTAGAAAAATTAATTGCTCGTGATCTTCTTCAATCATACAAACTAACTATTAATCCTAGCCTAACTATACGCGAACAATTGCATTCACAGTTTATGCAAAAAGCAACAATTGATGCTCTTAATTGGCAGTCTCGAATTATAAAAAAAATTGAACAAATAAATCTATATGTTGCTCGTCACAGCAAAGATTTCAAAAATCCTCTCTTTCTAGACGATCAATTCAATATTACAAATGAACAAATCTTGCAATACAATCAATTGCGTAGGGCTGCATCTGAACTCAATAAAATAATGGATGCGGAAAAGCAAAAATTTACCGATTTAGAGCAGGCATTGAACCGTCGAAATCGCTATACATTACGAGAAGAACTCTGTATAATACATCGAGATTTTCAAGGCTTGGAATTTATGGATTTGTCAACTATGTTGACTATGCCAGGTATTGAATTGTCGGATTTGCGTCGCGGAACACGTGAAAAAATCACTGTACATGATTTGAACTTTTGTCGCACAAGCCATTCAACTCTTGTTTCTTCATTGAATATGTATGCCCTGTTGGAGTTGTTTTCTATGTTAAGTGAAGAACAAATTGTAGCAGGTATTCAATTGGCCGATAGAAATACTAATCAAAACATACCCATAACTAGATACCCTGCAAAAGTACAAAATGGCATGGGTTTACGACATGCTCTATTATAAACACAATATACTATATAAAGTTTGCAATGGTGTCTCTATACTTGCAGAACATGTCCGAACCAGCATCAGTTATGCTCACCCTTGATGATTCTCTAAATTTGATGGATTATGATGATGATGGAGATGATACATTATTGTTGAAAGATTTAAAAGCCTACCAGGAACTAGATGATTTGGTAAAGCTATCCGATATGCCAACTCTCGAAACTGGAGAACTTACAGAATTACAAACCCCTGATGTACAAACGCCGCCGGTATATGCCAAGGTACAAACACCACCATTTGCAGCAGCGGTCGCAGCATCAGCTACATCATCTGCTGCACCACATCCACCAGCGTTAATGGATCTCAATGTTGGTAAGCTTCAGCTACCAAAACGATCCCGTCATCGTCATCAGTTCTTTCAAACAAAGCGACAAGCAATCAACATCAACAATCGCAAAACCAACATGAACAAGATTAACAGACAACAACTGTCACCCAAAAAAGCACTTTATTTGCACTATCCAGATGGTAATTCTGTCATTAAGAAACTACCATACACATTAACCAATTTGATTCATGAACTGCACAATAATTGTCATCGTAATCGTACCATCATCCAACAATATTATCAACCACGAAATACTACCATCAGTTGCCGTTTGCATATTAATAAAGCAAATTGCCAAATTGCTATGAAATGGTTGCAATCGGAAAAACCAACTATATTTGAATACTCGGTTAAGCACATCAGATCTCATATAGCCAAACTCAAACTAAAACTTTACCGGACAGCATCTGTACCATTTATATTACTTGATCAATCCATTTAAATTAAAGTTTAATAAAATACACATCATGATGTTTGTTAGTTTATAAGAACTTTATTGCAAATAAATATATAATTATTTAATACATAAAAATGTATGGGTGTGTCATTGTTTTTTTTTTTGTATTGGTGTTGCTTCTTTTTACTGTTTTGACTTTGGATGGCGGTTTAATTGTTTTCTTTTCAGCATTCAATTTGTCGACAATATGAAAGATTTCAGCTATGGTTGAATTCTGTGTCCGATTATAAGTGCTAATGGGGTCAGCTAGTTCACTATCGACTTTACTCAATTTAGCTGCTTGTATAGGATTATTTTTTTCGACTTGTGTTATCAAAGGTAATGTATTATTATTACATTTCATTAATTTACTGCGTAGACCTGTATTGGCTTTTGTACGTTTTATTGCTCGACGTTTGGGACCCGCTGCATCATCATCAGCTACTACATCTGGTTTTATTTCATCTACGACATCTGGTTGTTTTACATCATCAGCTATGACATCTTCTTTTATTTCAGTAATAGTTAGAGGTTGATAAGTAGTACTCTGATCATTGAGTAAAGGTTGGAGTAGAGTTTGATTTGATGATGATGATGATGATGATGATGATGATGATGATGATGATGATGATGATGATGATGATGATGATGATGATGATGATGATGATGATGATGATGATGATGATGATGATGGAGTGAGTGTTTGAAATTGTGGTTCAGGTTTTTTTTCAGATGATTTAGTCAATTGTTTAATTTGATTGGTGATTGTATCCATTAGCTGCTGAGGTTTGTATACATTGCTGCTATCTAAATCATTGAGCATTACATTTAGATTTTTTATTGTCGGCTCTACAATTTCTTGATTAGAATCTTCTAGACATTGAATGTGTGTTTTTTGTAGAGCATACAATTCCAAGATTTTCATATTCTCGGCTGGAAATGGCAAAAAACGTTCCGACGGATCATATTGATCTTGAATTTTATGATACAAAGTCAATATTAAATTATTCATAACAAAACAATAGTTTGTCAAATGGTCAATTTTCATCAGACCAACCATACTAATTGAACTTGAATTGTTTTTGCACAAGAAAAATTCACATGTACTCATCCAGCCAGCATCACATTTACGTCCTTGTTCGTCAATAAAATACAATTTACTTTTGCTTGAATTATTATTATTGACCATAGTTTGAATTTGGGCTAGAGGTGAACGTCCAATAATACCAAAAATTGACATCAACATGTCTGGTTGTTCGCCATCTTCGTTTTGGTATTGCGACAAATTGTGAAATGTTCCCAAACCTTTTTGTGCACTCAGATTGCATAGTTTGAGACCATCGTAGTAGGGTACACGATACAACAACTGCAATAGAATCTGCGCTTTAAAATTACTATACCTAATCTCTATATTGAATGTAATGTCCTTTTCACTGGGTAATTGCAGAATGTCGCGTGAGTCGAGTGTCTTGTAGAAATCGTAAATATTATCTTCGCGCTTCTGACACGTCAGCTTGGTATAGTGAGATGGTTCAATTTCATCTGTTGTATAGATGGTGCATATCTTTACAAGCAATTCTTCACGTTCCCCAGAATAAGCATTGTAGATGTATTGGGCACAATTCTTTGGATCGGCCAATATAAATTGCATCTCTTTGGCTTGTGTAAAATCGTAATTCATTTTTTTAGTGATCACAACATTAAAGTTGAGTTTTTCATTTATTGAATAGCCATCCTCGTTCGTATAGAGCGAGCCACAAAAAGCAATCTTCAAAGGAATGAAATTACCTTCGACAATTTTTATTGGCTGGATGTGTTTTATAGCTTTGCCGCTATTATCGTAGTCTTCCAGGAAATGCGGTAGGGATTTTTCATCAGTACTCAGGTATGTAGACACCACTTCATTAGATAGAGTACAAGTTAGTAAATTATTTTGCGAAGTCAAGCTGGATTTGTAATAGCCTGCAGAACCAACGCTACGGTCATGTGAAGCTAATTTATGAGAATCAATAAAAAATCCACCAATTAGACCTATTTGTGACATCTCTCCAGACATCATATACTCGTTCTCAAACATATTTAGCTCATATGGTGAGATAAAATAATGCTTGTATGGTTTCATTGGCATACCTGCGAAACAATTCAACGACACAAAACCATTAAGATTTCGAACCTCTATCCAAGGATTTATATTTTTGACTGCCATATAAAGTTTTTGAATTGTGCCATTCATGGTGTACGGTGTTGGTAATGTACCATTTATCAAAATGGGGCGCGTATTCAGGGTTGGTTCAACATTTTTGAATATTTGGGTTGGATCGTCGTCTGCATTGTATTGTTTTTGCATAAAATTGTCCCGCAACAATTGCCGTATGAGATTGTTGAGGACATTGTCTTCCACGGGCTGATTGCACTGCACATCATGGACAATACTAAAATACTTGGCAAAATTCTTTATGTTGGCATTCAGATCGTACGGACAAATGAAGCCATTAAAATTGTCTGGAATCTTTTTATTTAATTTGACTTGTTCTTGCGTTGGTTTAACTATTTGCGACAAAAGCTGCCAGTCTTCAATCTGATTGGAATTAGGGTGACGTAGAAAGTTACTGTTATTGACGCTGCGAATAAAATTAGCAAAAGGTTTCTCCGTTTTGATTGTGAAACGCGTTGTCGATGACAACAGACGAGCGAAATTACCAGTTTTTATTATGTTAAGTGCCTCGCTCGGTCTTTTTCTCATAAGTATAATGGCTCGCATTATTATATTTATCGGAGACAATATGAGTTTATTATAGAGGGTGTCTATCTCAAACTTGTACGGAATGAAACTCGTCAACAACCATTTAATCCATGTTTTACGCCATAAAATGTGCTCGTCATTCAGGTCAAATTCTTCTTGTAAGTTTATTGTTGGTAGAGTCTCGGTAAAGTCCACTCCATGACAATCTCGAGACATAAACTTGTCATTCGATAAATCGTAATAAAATTTGTATCCTCGATTCGTTTTGCTGTACAAAAAAAAACGCCAGTATTTCCGCGACAATCGATCCTTGTACAAATGTATATTCTCACGATTATTATCCATCAGATACGGAATTGCAACAATGTCACCATTTATGAAAAAGTATCCACTAATTTTTGGACGAATATTACGATTGAATGGAATTTTAAAAACGTCATCGAAATTATCCACATTGTGATCAAACAATGGACTGTTATTAATTCCAAATCTAACTTTCAATGTCTCATCTACTCGAACATCTGCAACACAAAAAATAACCAAATAACCAAAATTAAGTATTCATTTGTTTTTTTTTTTTTTTTTTTTGTTAATACCTGACATGAGTTGAACGAGATCTGCAATCTCTATTGTTAATTCAGAGTTGACTTCGTAGTGTAATGCGATATATTGGTCGAGTACAGAATTCACCATTATAGGTACGGCATCGCAGTCATGTAGTTTATATATATTTGGTTGATTAGTCCTAATGCGTTTGGTCTTGTCAGACTTTAATTTGTTGTATTCGGCCACGGTAATGGGGTCGTGAAAGGTAATACAGCAGTTGTATGATAAAAGATTGTTTACAGCTTTTGCAATTAGTACATTCTCTTTTTTTATTATCGTTTCATTGTGGTAGGCGTAAATATGACCATAGAGACTATTAGATGAACAAATACCATACGAAGCATTCAAGTTCTTTGCCGTAATACCACAATTATAGGCGTGGAGATATTTCTCAATAAATTCATTCTTAAGTTTCAAGTTGCGTTCCATAATAAATAATTTATAATTCTAAAACAAGAATAGGAAGCAATATATAGAGACACTAGGTATACACTCTTCGACAGTCAGAGATTAACTAGTTTGGTTTGCATGATGGCGCCACAGGCTTTTAAGTCGCAACTTATCGTTACTATTGATGGAATAATTGTTAAATGGTTTCTTGTTCATTATCGAGTCAATATCTGTGGTGTGATTTAAACCCATAGCATGGCCAAACTCATGCAACAAAACAATTATCATGGCATATTGATAGTTTACATTTCCAAGCCTAGCCATTGAAAATGATGTAAAGACTTTTTGTTTATTAATGTGTATGTCATGACCAGGTGGAAAATAGGCGTGAGCAATGTTCTCCATCTTGAAATAACAATCTTTCTTCTGATGGCGCGTCTTATGATGAGTATTTTCAAATGATATATACATATTCACCTTAGAAGCAGGATAGCAACGTTTAACAAAATTCCTACGCGTAGGTAGACGATACATTTCAAAAGCAATATTTAAGTAAAAATTCATTTTGTCGGCAGTAATTTCTGTAGGGAGCGTTTCAGCCAGTAGACAAACATTAAATGTTGGGTATGATGATGATGGTCGTCCATTTACAAACGAACCCAACATTAAGCCAACAATTAGCACACGTGCATACATTTTTTTTTTTTTTCAATAAAAGTAAGTATAGAGAAATAATGCCACTTGCTTATATTTAAAGGATTTGTTTGTAGTTACACGAAGAGACAGTTACCGTCGAGTCGTGTCTCAGTCAACAACACTTTTTGCTTCTCCCAAATAAATACTTTCATCTTTTTCAAACTTAGAATGACAACAACAACAACAACACCGCCGCCGCAACTGCAACAACAACGACGGCATCAAGAACAACAACAAGAACGACAAAAAGAACAACAACAATGGCATCAGCAAAAACAGCTTCAAGCTATACAAAATGCAATTGATTCATGGTACTGGGATGGTCACTCATCGGCAGATTTTCCAATAAAACCTGACACAACACACAAAGGTAGACATTCTGACATTTTAAATAAAGTGCACCCTGAAGTAGTATTTCAATTGGTTCAACAATATCTAATACGAGTGGTGGTAATCGATGTGCAAATGATAGGAACTCGATGTCTAACTATCAAAGAATATGCGATATTATCCAGTGAGATACAGGAACATTATTTCCTTCAATACACTCAGCCCACAAATGTTTTTAATGCCAACACCGAAGCCAACTTTAACAAATTGCTTGAGGATAAACACGGCATACCTGCCCATTACGATGGCGTATCTGCAGCAAAGCTAGCACACACCTTCAAATTACTATACGATAAAGCTAGTATCCTTTTTGTACATGGACACAATAAAAAAACAGCAATACAGGCTTTTTTCCAATTACACAATTTACCCCACATGCCCATCATCAATACGCAATATTCTTTTAAACTACAAAATAATATACTGGACAAAGAAGTACCCTCTCTTTCTACTACTATTCTACAGGATTGTCCTCTGAAGAATGAAAAACACAACAATATGTGTGCCGGTAAAAAGGCCAAAGTACTCTTTCAAACATTGATGAAAGATCTATTTTGGTCATGAAGAATCAATCAAAAGACTTAATGCAATATACTTTTACATATTTTAACCTACATATATCACATATTTTACATCACGTATTTTTTATTTATATACCCACAAATATTTGTTGCAATAAAAATACTTCAAAAAAGTTATATTTTGTTTTTTTTTTTTTTTTTTTTTTAAATAACTCTGTATCCAAATTTATCCCTGGTGCTGTTGTTGTTGTTGTTGTTGTTGTTGTTGGTTTTATTTAAAGTAAGAAATGGTCAACGAAGCTCGATATAACGAGAAAACAATTGAAGAAGCTCTTTCACGTTGCTGGGGAAATAAACCTCCACCTTCTAATAAAATTCCTTCACGTTTATTACATCATCAAGCTGTAACAATTGAAAAATGTGGACTGCAACAAAAAGAACCAACAACAATATTTATATTGAGATCATCTAGTATCAGTTACTTCCCTCTATTACATCATTTCTATGTAGAATTTGATGGTATTGAATGGCATCCAGGCGCACCACAAGATCCTATATTTCAGGACAAAGTGCTAGATCGAGATGCAACGCATAAAACAATTAGACTACAGAAAATATACGAAGCATGTAATTTTTGCTCTCGCAAATACATGTCGGAGAATTTTGAACGTGACAGTAAATTCAATATCGTATATAACAATTGTCAAATACAATTTGGATCACTTGCCGAGAGTCTAATGATGATTTTCTTTGTAATTACACTTGTTGCAGCAGTAATCATAAAGAGCTATATTCTAGTCGGCATCAATGTAATCATACTCGTCTCAATGATTGCTAGCTGTTTTTGTCCCGATGAAATTGAATACAATGTCTGTGATCATATAGAGTTTTAAATACAAGAAAAAAATATATCTCGATAGGTACCTATACCTACCTAAGACAAAAAGAAAAAAAATTTTAAATTATGTTTTTTTTTTTTTTATTTCAAACAATTTTAACAATCAGTTTTAGATGGTAGGAAATTTCAATTACATCTTTGAGAAAGGCATCTACTTGAAGGTTGGTCAAGATTCCCCAGGTAGAGAACTGTTTTAGTTGTTTGATCTCATCAAAATCTAAGTAGGCAGCATCAATGTCGCTATAGTTGACGGTGGCAGCATCTTCACTGTGGGAACGTTGTGTAAATTTGAGATCTATGTTGGACTGCCATGGTCGCTGATAGTTTAATGTTTCACAATGTGCAATCAATTCAAAGGAACTGCGTAAAATGTTATCGTTCTGGTCTAGAGGTTCAATGAGTGTTAGGTTTGTAGGTATGAGAACTGATGTTAAAAACCCATAGTTGCTATATTTTATATCGTATTGTTCGGTTAAATCATTAAGTAGGGCTGAATTCAATAGCCGTATTTGACCGGCATCAGGAACATTTATTAAAAATGGAAGATATGCAATGTCAACATATACTTCTTTAACAAATTTCTTACACATTAATTCTTGAGCTGCTTTTTTGGTACTGTTGAGATCCATTGCTAGTTGATTACTAACTGACAAATAAATCATATACCTACCATCTATTTTATATACTATTCCACTTTTGTTTATTATAGGTTGTACATATACTATAGTTTAGAGCTCTTTGCAGCTACGTAAATCTTTTTCTAGATCAGATAACATTTTGATATAATTTATTGACCCGTTTGGATTGGTATAATCCAGACAGCAATATTTATAATCGTAGTCACTGTTTTCAATATTAGACATGTTGTCGTCAATAAAAATATTGGCGTCTAAACGTCGACCCAAACTATTCCAGACAATTTGACGAGCTTTAGAGACTGGTTTGCAATTATTTTTCATGCCACAAATTTCACTCTGAATCAAGCATCGAAAAGAAGGATAGTCTTTAAAGAAAGATTTTACATGAAATGTATCCCCCGCAGTCCATAAAATGATAAAACATTTAAATTTATTATAGAGCATGCGTACAAAAGTTTCTGCACCCGCATACAATTGACAATTATCATCTATTAGAGTTCGATCCAGGTCGAGCACGACAAGATGTTTAAATTCTAGTTTTTCGCTCCTGGTGGTTTTTTTCTTTTTTTCCTTCTTGACTCGGCGACGATAGGTTGACTTCTCGTCATCCTCCTCGGTTGAATCATCTTCAAAGTCAGAATTAATACGTGATCTTTTACTCATTAGAACAAAAATGGTCTATACTTATAAAACAGATAAAAACCAACAATAATACAAAACTACTTATACTCTAAAAATTCAGATGACCTGATTTTGTTTATAAAGAGAGTATAATATTATGATTTCTTCTGCTGTGGCGTACAAAAACCTATTCCCATTAGATTACTTCTGCTGCAATAAACTTTTATGTGACCGCAATCTATACACAAAAAAAATAAACTCACAAACCTCCTCACATACAAACTGCCTGCCGCGATCGTAATCTATACCCAATTCCACTCATATATGCATTAATTCCAATCTATCAACAAAATAACACCCCAGACTGTCCCTTTGAAAAAAAAAACATCCGCACTGGTTATCAGAGAGCACTTGTGCGCCTCCACGCTAACCCAATTTAATTCCCATGAAAGAAAAATTTAATTACCATGAAAGAAGTATCCATCGACGATCATGCGACGATCGACGGTACTTAGGAAATCAATGCTAAGCATTGTATTAGTTGTAATAAAAAATGGTTAAGGTTGGATTTTATTGCACTCAGAGAAATAAAAGCTCTAACCATTGTATTCTTTGCTATCAGCAAAGAATAACAAACAGAATAATAAAAAAAAAAGAAACAACACCTAAACAAATAATGTAATTGTAGGCTAATGAAATGAGTTCATCTACCTACCTACTTCTCAAGATGAATCAACTGAAATTGAATGGGTCATTGCACAGCAATTTTAATATCTAATAAAAAATATCTGCGCGGTTAACATACACAAAAAATAAACTCACACACCTCACATACAAACTGCAGCGACCGTAATCTATACCCAATTCCACCCATGCACTAATTCTAATTATACGCTATCTTTACTATTCCAAGAAGAATACTATATGCTATATACACCTATTGCTACTCTTACCGCTATGGCAAGAGTCCAAGTACCTTCCTTCATATATGAGAATGACGCTACCTTCTATACACATCTATTGATGGTATAGCCGCACATCTATTGATGGTATAGCCGAGAATGACGCTACCTCGTCTTACTACACCTCTCCGCTCCTCAAATTTCCTACACACCTAAAAGTCAAACTTATATCAATTACCAATCATAATGACAATCCTATACAGACTCTTTCCGCTATGGCAAGAGTCCAAGTACCTTCTATATACACCTATTGCTACTCTTACCGCAAAAATTAACTCACACATTTCACATACAAACTATACCTGCCGCGATCGTAATCTATACCCATAATTCAACCCATATGCACTACTTCCAATCTACATACATACCTACCAACAAATAAACACCTGACTGTCCCTAAAACATCCGCACTGGTTAACAAGCATCAACCTAATAAACACTAAATGAATAACCAGTGTCTTTTAAAGCTTTTCTTAATCCAATTTTTAACTTAAAATTACAATAACAAAATACACACGAAACAACAACAAAATACATGGCATTAAAAAGCAATTAGGGGTAGTTGTTATTGTTGTATTTAACATTACTTCCCCCTCGAAAATCCCCCCGAACACCCCCAAGTTCAAAATAGTACTAGATAGTAGTAGAAATTGTCAGTAAAACCTCAATAGTGACGTAATTGGATTACATTATACCGACCGGAAGTGTTGGATACTATAGAATAGAGTAACCCAAAATACACTACTTATATGTGATTTTCTACTACTATTTTTGTATGGAGCTAAAACAGTACTATTTATGAAAAATTTTTTGACAATTTTATAATACTTTTTAATACTTTAGTAGTGATGTGATTGATCTTTTGTATCTGTTTTTACTTGATTGGATTTTTATTTTCTTGAGGTGAGAGTTCTTATGACCGTCTGCGTTTTGATTGGCTGATTAAAGTCACATGACTTGATTGGCTTAATACAAAAAATTTCTATACACATCATTTGTGATATCGTATAGATATTTGTGTTTAGTATTAGTTAGTCATTAGCTTTCAGTGAGGACAGACACATCATGTACAGATTTGTTTTATGTTGGCTGTAAAATTAAACTGTGTGATGTGATCTTTTGTAGGTCTGGTTCTCCCTGGTTCACCCTTGATTGCGGTTACTGCAATCAAGGGCGAACCAGGGAGAACCAGATAACATATTAGCATTTTACCTATGACAGACACATCATGTTGTTGTGATGATGATGATGATGATACACACCTACACGTTCATGTACAGATTTGTTTTATGTTGGCTGTAAAATTAAACTGTGTGATGTGATCTTTTGTAGGTCTGGTTCTCCCTGGTTCACCCTTGATTGCGGTTACTGCAATCAAGGGCGAACCAGGGAGAACCAGATAACATATTAGCATTTTACCTATGACAGACACATCATGTTGTTGTGATGATGATGATGATGATACACACCTACACGTTCATGTACAGATTTGTTTTATGTTGGCTGTAAAATTAAACTGTGTGATGTGATCTTTTGTATCTGGTTTTACTTGGTTGGATTTTTGTTTTTTCGAGTTGAGAGGTCTTAGGATCGTCTGCGTTTTGATTGGTTGATTCATATCACGTGACTTGTGTTCTAGTTTTTTACTCATATTGCATTTGTTTGTGTCTAATTTTGTTGACGTTGAAATTGCAGACGAGATACCATCAATAGGTGAATATAGAAGGTAGTATCATTCTTGGGAAGAGTAAAGATAGCGTATATATAGAAGGTAGTATCATTCTCGGAGATACCATCAATAGGTGTATAATTTTTGACACCAACCGACACCCGACGCATTTATACCTATGTAAAGTATAATGTTAACAAGCGGTGCCAAGGGACCCATTACTATTCCGCCAGTATATCAAGGTATATCAAGGTAAAACATACGTGCGCAATCACAGTAACCTGACGTTTAACGCTTCATAAGTTCTTTAATTGCAATTTGATATAGGTACCTATTCATTTTTTTTTTTTGTGTTGTACGGTTAGATAAGAACCACAAAAATGGATGACATTAGTGATTTGAATTATACGGATTTGTGATATCGTATAGATATTTGTGTTTAGTATTAGTTAGTCATTAGCTTTCAGTGAGGGCAGACACATCATATACAGATTTGTTTTATGTTTTGCAAAAAACATGATGTGTCTGTCATAGGTAAAATGCTAATTTATGTTATCTGGTTCTCCCTAGTTCGCCCTTGATTGCGGTTACTGCAATCAAGGGCGAACTAGGGAGAACCAGATAACATAAATTAGCATTTTACCTATGACAGACACATCATGTTGTTGTGATGATGATACACACCTACACGTTCATGTATCTACAGATTTGTTTAATACAAAAAATTTCTATACGCATCATTTGTGATATCGTATAGAAATTTGTGGTTAGTTAGTTTGTTGACGTTCAGGGTGTATGTTGTTGTTGTTGTTTAATATATTTTTTTTTTAGTTTTGTTGTGTGTTGAATAGAGTATCTTGTTGTTGCTGTTGGTAGCAATCAGTCAAATGGTCATAGAGTTCATGTAGATAGGTGCACAATATGGATTCGGGTTCATCTTTGGTAATGAATTTAAGCATTGTCTTGACTGTATTATGAAATTTGTTGATCTTTTTTTCTTTGTGATTTGCTTTTGTAGTCTTACATTTGGGGATCGATTTAGATGTTGTTTTTGGTTGTGCTTGTGGTGGTGGTGGTGGTGGTGGTGGTGGTGGTGGTGGTGGTGGTAGTGTGACTTGTGTAGCTTTTGAAAATTTAACTTTTGTGGATTTGGGTTTGATTAATTTACTAGTAGCATTTAGCTCTTTGATAGCTGGTTTTTTAGTTGTTGTTTTGCGTCGTTTGGGTATAGATGTGTCTAAAGTATGAGTAGCAGCAGCAGCAGTATCAGCAGCTACATTATCTAGAGCTTGTACTGCACAATCAATAATTTCATTGATAACTTGCTTTTGCTTTTTAGTTTTTGTCATTGTGATATAATGTTATGTATATACAGTACACGCGGTTAACAAATTTTTAGAAGCTTATTATAGGATATTTTTTCGATTCTGTCATTCACATAATATAACTATAGTATATAAATCTTTTTGGAGAATCTTTTGCATATTATACCTATTTCTACTTTTTCTAGTGTTTTTTAACTATATTATGGAGTTTTCGCAGAATGATTTTAAGATTGCTTTAATATTCTGCGTTATAACTGCAATCCTTTACATTGTATATATAAAGTTCTCTAAAAAGTCCTCCCCTAAAGATGGTCATAAACGTATAAAATATTTGAATGCATTGTATGCAAATCCTCAGAATCATGTAAAACCGTTGACTGCTGCAAACCATACATCGCAGGGACAATTACAACCATTGCAGCCCTCACAAGTAAATGTGGTACCTTCTAATTATTTATTGCCTACTTCAAATTCAGTGATAACACCATCGCCATCTAATAAACTAATTCAAACGCCACCTTTACAATTAGTCCAAAAACCAGCACCAGTCCAACCACCATTAATTCCCATTCCGCACACTCCAATTGCACCTCCACCTACACCTACAGCACCTATTCAAGCACCTATTCAAGCACCCGTAGAATCGCAGATAAAGCCATTATATCCGCCATTACCAACACCACCACCCGCACAGGTAGTTTTGCAACCAACTAGAAATGCAAGTGGTAAACTGTTATATGACAAAATCTGCAGATACTTTACCTTATATCCTCTAGAATCTATACCTTTTGCAAAAGTAGAAGACCTGGTTGAATATTACACTCGTCTACCAGTACAGGTATCAACTCAGGACAATTTCTATCATTTGATTAAAATGTCTTTAAATGTAGGCAAGGTATTGATTAACAATTCAAAGCGAGTCAACAAAAGTTTGCAATATCCCGGTTTTGTTATATCACATAAACATTACAATAGCCTCGATGCCCAATTCATTAAAGTTTTAAATCTCTGTACGGCTACTTTCAAACTTGACATGAATCCTCAAAATACACCACTTAACTGGGATTGGCGTCTATTTAGTATATTTATACCAATGATGTATTGTCAAGGAATGGTTTTATATCAGAACATAGTATTACCCAAAGAAGTTCTAAAATGGATACAAAATCCGACTAGAAGCTTTAATATCAATAGACAACAGTGTGATGCTGCTCGTATTTCAGTACCATATATCGTAGCCAAACTCTTTGAACATATACCAATGCAAGGTCAAACAGTTGTACCGAAATCAAGTGTTATCTCTGTACCCAAGATTATGCCACCAAATTATATCGAACTATTTGCTCCATGTGATAAAGATCATCTATTGTATCCGGAAGCCGAGAAGTATTCCATTGACTTCCTGAACGATACCCCTGACGAAGCAACAAAAATACTCACTGAATTTGTATATTCAACATCATTTAACAATCTGGAAGTGAAGATAGTCGACATCAAGACAAGCAAAGAAGCAGACGATCTCGATAAAGATGGTGGTTTCTTATGGGACGGTAATAATCGTCTATTGGAATACTTTATGAATTATATCGAAGCAATGCTGTTCTATCAAATTATGTTCCATCAAGGAATTACAGATATTCAAAAGCATTTGGGCTTCTTTGCCGAGCTGCTACATCCGTCACATCTTGATCTATTAAATCCGGCAATTACAACCAATAGTGCTGCAGCATCCTTTGCGAATGTGGGTAAAGCATTTAAATTGTATTTGCAATACTTCTTCTCTAATAAATATGCTAACGATCATCTTGATTCATTCAAGACTACACTATTTGGTACATCCACATAGGCGAAATTGGGAATATTTGTGTTCCGTAGGGCTGAGTATGTAGCATCAGTCAAGTTCTCCAAATGGACTATGCAATTTATTCTGCCAACTGCGCAGCAATTCCATATGCCGAGTTGGTTCAGAACTCACAACGAACGTTTAATACACCATACTAGGTACATCAATGGCAAAAGTTATACTGCGTCCTGAAATAAATCTTGTCAATGGTACATTCAAGAATGATGAAATGGACTATCCATTAGGTGTACTATATACAGACGCTCGTTTCTTTGATCCACCACTTCATAGTATAATTCAGAGAGTTTGTATCATGATATGGTTAACAAACGATCCCTGTGTATATTATAACGATTACCAATGAAGTTCATGTTAAACAGAAATTAAATCACGCCTTTGCAGATACTTGCACCCTCATATATCATTTGCTGAGATTCAGAATAGAAAGTTTAATTTGAGATATAAAGAGCTTGTGGTTGTAATGGATGTAGGTATATTGGTGGCATATCTGGAGGTTCAGTCTCAATCATCTAAGCCAACAATATGTTGTTATCGACTCTGGCCTGGTAATATATATGCTGAGGCGGCAGCCTTTAAGACACCCAAAAAAGATACACAATACACATTAAATCATAGCAATTACAAGCCAGAATCAACTCGACCTATATTTTAAAGACTAATTTCGATAGCATCATCTACACAAATAATATATCTAAAGATAACAAGATGCATGTAACAATAGATGTTAAAATACAAAACGGTCGTCAGCCTACATACTACCTACAAATAAGTACTCCTAATCAACCATCAAGACGTGACCCAATCAATATATGTAACTATCGATTCAGTGGGTCTTTTAGTCAATAATTTTCGCCACCCAAGAGATTAAATATCTATACTTGGATAGTTTGTACATCTCTGTATAGGTACATATATTAAATCTTTTAAAATATTTTTTTTTAATTTTGTCAAACTGTTTTTTGTTCATCGCATGAAAAATAAGTTGTGATTATATAACAATGAAAGTATTAATTTTTCTTCCTGGAACTTATGGGTCATCATTGGGTAATCCTGATGTCGTCTATCCGGGGAATCTAATTGATTTTATTAGAGGTCGATTGCAACGTAGTAAAGGTGGTGGAGTTAAGCCGCCATTATTGGAACAACCTGAATATAGTAATATTAATGATCAAGAAAATAGTCTATATGCTGATTGCAAATTGTGTGTTAATGAGGATGATTCTGAATCGGGTAAAAAAAACGAACCCCACTATATTATGAACAAAAAAGACTTTACACAATTGTGTAGTAATACATTGCAACCGATGGATATTATATCGAGTGTTTTTCACGTTTCTGTATATTCTACGTTCCTGCGACACATGCGGAAATGTACCACTTACCGTCGAATTTATACAATTGACAAAGAGTCCATAAACAAATGTCAGAATATTTTGTATTGTTTGCCATGGAACTGGATCGATGGCTGTGAAGATGGTCTGGCACGACTTACAATGACAATGCATAAATTTCAGCGTGTTTTTGATAGTATTCGAGATTCAAAAAAAATATACTTTGATGGTTTTTTGCTGTTGGGACATTCTGCTGGAGGTCGTATTGCTATAATAGGAGCAGAGCGCTGGATGAAAGCATACTACGATGAAAATTCCAAGCATGCAAAAATACTTCGAGTAATGAGTGTAGGAAGTCCTATGCATGGTAGCGAAAAAGCTATTAATTGTGTCGAGGGACATAGCAAAGGAATGCACTGGTTATCCACCGACCAAATACTCGAGTTGAACAATCTGCCGCATTGCAAAATGCTCTACGAATTATTACCACGGGAATATTTAATGGCGCATTACAATGACTTGCGTTTCACCAAATCCAAAATTAATTCTGCATTAGAATTGTACAATGAGCTACGTCCCAGTGGTATCATTCCTTACGTGTTTTTGTACAACAAATCCAAAAAGACGCAAGCATACAACAGAAAAATACTGCTTAATATGGATAAACTGCCGCTGAATAAGCAAATAGTAGATCTAATAGCACAGCAAGAAGAAAATTATACCAAACCCAACTGCAGTCATAAAAAATTCAAATACCTAAACTATAAGTTGGAGACAGACGGTGATGGGACCGTACCCTCTGAGCTGATTTGTCAAAAAAATTGCACTACCATTAGTTTCAACTCAAATTTTTCGCATACGTTTTTATTTAACGATTCTCTAGTGCTTCAGCACATTCATAATTTCATTAGATAAACAAACAAATAACAAAAAAAAAAATATATATAGAAGTAAATAAGCACGTATGTATACCCTGTTGATTGAAATACATTGTACTGTGTAATACATGTTACCTGTAGATTTAGATACAGTTTATGTGTATGTGCAGATATATGTATTTAGATAATGGATATTGATCAAGATCGCGAAGGATATGCACAAAATGAAGAGTTTGAATCGACACATTGTCGCATACGTAATTCATTTCATGATAGCAGTGAAGGTTGTTCACTAGTTCGCACCGCAGATAACAAAGAAGTGCACATTTTTAACAAAACTCTCATTAGTATATCTCCTTCGGGTATACCATTATTTTTCGAAAATGCTTCATTATCAGAAGGAGTCAATGTGCGCTTCCCTAATATTAATTCTTTGAAGGGACAAGTTGCAGTCGTGATGCCACCTAGATATTTTACTCTAAGTCAATATCTAACATCAATTGAGACTTGCATTGAGATTATTTTGGAATTGTTTGAGACATCACAATCTGTTAGCGCTGATATTAAAGCGGCCTACAATTCAATCAATGCAGTCATGTCTACGAAAAGTCTATTCGATTGTTTTATATGTCCAGCTGACTTTTTACGCCAATCACCAGAGATATTGTTTTTTAAACCGGTCAGCTTTAAAGTTAGATGCCATGAATATTATATCGAGTTTCAAGATGCCATTTTCAGAATGTTTGAAATGGCAGCAGAAAATATTAGAAAGCAACGTGACGAAGACCAAGAACGTAACAAAAATAACTGTTTTAAAGTTGCATCGCAAAAGAAAGCAATTGGACGTAATCAAAAGACATGCAATGCAGCATATTTTGTTAATCATCCGTCAGAGTTATTAGATTGTCGTTTGGGATCGAAAACTGAGTGCCCACACATAAATGAGTTTCTGTCTCTTGATTTTAGTTCGAGTAGCAGCACCAAAGCCAAATACTCAATACCTACATGTAAGAAACTTTGGAAATATCTACATCAGCAAGACAAATTAACACAATTTGTCGACTTTAAATGTCAACATCAAAGCAACACATCTTGTCTGTTGCAAGAATATTTCGGTCGCAGTCATCGTATCCATACTATCCTATGCTTTCCTAGTGAATTACTCGAATTCAACTGGTACAATTTAATCATATCGTATTTTAGAGAGCAACGTTCACAAATTGTCAAAGAAAATACTTCCAGTGAATATTAGAAAAAAAAAAAAAAATAGTTTAAAAGAAAAATGTTTTTTTTTCGATATAATTTTTTATTGAAACGATAGACTGAAATTAACGTCGACGTTAGACTTTACGATAGTCTAGATTTACGATGGTCTATTTTGGAAAAGATTAATATTCGGATATAGTTCTGTATGATCTTGTATCTTGTTGTTTTGCTATTCTAGGAAATTTCCCGATCAAATAGGGAAAGACTATTTGTGTGTTAATGGGAACACTTTTGTTAGTAATTTTAGTTAGACTAGAACATAATTTAGTCCTATAAAAGGAACACCGAGAATCGATATATGTCAGTACCTCATTAACGTTCACAATAAACGCATTATATCTCCGTATCTTCCTAAAAAATATACATACCTATACTCTTTACAGTTGTCTTACTTTGGAATAAACCTTTATTCAAAATGAATACTCTATCTTCATCATCATCATCATCATTATCATCGGGACAAAATGCCCAAGTTATCAGCGATGAATATTTAAAAGATATGGAAGACCAGCTTGATTTTTCAACCACCGCCGATGAAAATAGGGAAAAGTTTCAAGTTGATGCAAGTGTTAAGAGACCAGCGAATAGCCCATTATCATCGGCATCTAAATGTTTTGGTGCTTCTGAGTCATCAGCAGCATTTGTATTACCTCAGCATATCGCTGTACCTCAAGCAACTTTCCCTAGTCAACAGACGTATGTCGTTCAGGGTCCACCACAATTGAAAAATCAGCCACCACAACTGAAACAGCAACAACAACAACAACAACAACAACAACAACAGCAACAACAACAACAACAACAACAACAACAACAACCAACATCTCAATTTAATCGTGAAAAAAAGTATACAGATGATTCCGCTACTGATGCATATCAAGCACAACCCCAGGAAGAAGAAGTAGCTAAAGTTGAAACACAAACACAATGGTTGAACATTGACGATGATGAAGAAGGAATTGGCGATGTTAGTGAATTAGATTTTGAAATTGGAAGCTTACTACAATCTAAAATCTATACCATCGATGAAGTAGCAAATGAAATTTTTGCCTTAGAGTTTAAAAAGTCAGAAGAAGAATATATCTTCAATTCAGGTAATGGTTGTTCAATGTCAAAGTTACCATTGAAAAGTGTGGAAGGCGCTACAGCTGCTACAAAGATTGTTTCGTATCTACAACTTATAAATTCTGCATGGGAATACAAGAGAGTTGCACTTATCGATCAAGTCAGATTGTTGGGTGTAAATAAATCGAAGAAGACACATGCCAAAACTCTAGCTGAAAATACATACTTCAATTGTTCACCAGTAGATAGATCGGGAGCACACAAAGACTTAGCTATAATCTTTTATGGTGGAAAAATTATAACAACATTAAGAAAAAGTGGTCCAGCATCGTTTATGCAAGTCTCCTATACTTCAGACAGTGTAAAACTACCGAAAATTACTACAACCGATCCAGAATTGGTGCCTATACTCAAGGGACGTCAACTTGCTGGTATGCATAAACTTGAGACTCCTGATAAAACTAGAATTATTCGTTTGTCGGATCCAATGAATAATCAAAACGACTTTTACGCCAATAGAGGACAATCTTTGATGACTGCCGGAACCAATGTAGTTCGTTTTGCCATTGGACGTTACTCACGTGTTACTTTCAGCGATAAACATCCAAATACTATTTATCCAGCAATTGTCTTTGATGTTGTTTGTATTAAGTAATTTTCTGTAACTTGTATCTCGAAAAAAAAAAAATTGTTTTTTACAATAAAAGTTTATCTCTAAAATAATTACCTACTTGGTTTTTTTATTTATTGCTTAATAAGTTTTCAGTAGAACAATTTTCTCAACAGCACTATTGGCATAGATGCTATATTGGGTGCACTATTAGATATTGGTAAAGGTGGTGGAGGAGGAGGTGGCGGTGGTGGTATAGCTGCTGTCACTGACTCAGACGACGAACTATAGACCATTCGGATGAATCTGATTCTTTAAGGTTTCTTAGTATTTTTTTCATGTACAATATTAATTTTTGGAATCTGGTCTATCGAAAATATTATAAATTTAATATCTTGACACCCTAAAAACCCTGTAAAAGGGATACAAGTGTTTAACATCTTAGAATGATGAGAGTCAGTCATAGGTAAAATGCTAATATGTTATCTGGTTCTCCCTGGTTCGCCCTTGATTGCGGTTACTGCAATCAAGGGCGAACCAGGGAGAACCAGATAACATATCTGTACATGAACGTGTAGGTGTGTATCATCATCACCATCATCATCATCATCACCATCATCATCACAACAACATGATGTGTCTGTCCTCACTGAAAGCTAATGACTAACTAACCACAAATATAAATACTCTACATCAAAAATACTCTATATAGAAAAAATCAATGTGACGTAATTCTACATCGAAGTCACGTGACTTTAATCAGCCAATCAAAACGCAGACGGTCAATAGAACACCTCATCTCCAATTTACAAAAATTGAAAAGATCAAATCAACTCAATCAAAATACATTTCAGTGTTGCCATTGAATAAAAGAATAGTACTAAATAGTATTAGATATTTTCATAATGACAAAAATAGTAGTAGCTAGTCCATATAATCTGAGTTACTCTATTCTATAGTATCCAACACTTCCGGTCGGTATAAGCCGATCCAAAATGACGTTACTGGTCTGTAAAAACTTATACCATAGTACTATATTTGGCTCAGTGTTGCCACTGGGGCGATTGCGAGGTTATAAATATGGGTGCTTCATTTAGTGTGGCTCAGTCTGTTACTGGATGAGGTAGAGGCAACATCATGCTGCTAGATGGGAATTAGTGGGTGGAATTGGGTATAGATCTATTTAGACATATATGTGTGTCTGTGACAGTACAGTACAATTTGGTTTTGCAGTCATGTTGTGTCACATAAACAGCTCTTTGGGTTACCCAAAATACAGGGCAAAAAATATTCACAGAGGGTAAATGTACTTCTTTATATATGTATTTCTTTTGGGCAATTAGGATATCAATGTCTATAAAGCTTCAAAATTTATTAGAGGGAAAGTTAGTTGATGTTACTATACAATACAAAGAGGTCGCTGCTTTCATAATGCCTCCTTTGTTTCAAATCTATGAAAGAGTAGTGCGAAATTACAAAAAAAAAATACCTTGTGTAGTTTGTGAAGAAATGATATTACCCCGATGTATGTTTCAGCACTTTAAATCCAACCATACACAATATCTTCATGATGGGTCAAATAGCAGCAGCAGCAGCAGCAGCAGCAGCAGCAGCAGCAGCAGCAGCAGCAATAAGAAATACGCTAAGGCATGTCTTTGGTGTTTACGAGAGCGCAGTAGAAAAGAGTCAATAAATGAATTTATACAACATCGTTTCTTTTGTGTCAAAATCAAATATAACAAACAAAGAAACCCTGCAAGTCAAATCAATAAATAATATTTTTTTACAAAAAATTTATGATGACTTTTATTATTATATTTTGACGACGTTGTATAAACTTTTACACCTTGGGCTTTCATAGAGATTTACATTTTGTTGTTTGTTGGAGTTAAGTGTTTGGTAGAGAGTATATGAGCGTAGAGTAGTAGTACAAAGTTAGTTTATTTTTGTGCGCGTTATTTGAAATTTGTGCCGATAGAAATCGTAATGATAGTAAGTTGTCGTATGATCAAAACTTACGAAAGTTTGTGTTCTAATTGTACAATTGGTATTCCATGCAAGTAGGTATTGCTATGAGAGTTTCTTTCCACGTTATTATCGACGCCATCTATTCATTGTGCATAATGTAAATGTACCAAGACGATTCATAATACCTATATGGTGTCTCAAATATGATTGGCGTTATGGTGATTTTCAAAATTATCTACATCTTTTACGTTTTGTCTACTAACCCTATGCAATCTCTCACCAAATATATACAGTTCTTTCTCGACTCTAATATTCTAGATCAGCTTGAAAAATGTTGATGTTTTTAATTAAGGTAGGTAAAATCTCTGACATATGAATTGGTATAACTCTGAGACATAAATTGAATTTGCTGTTTTTGTTTGTATCTGATATGTTCGTATACTCTTATATATATATTGAACAGATGCTATCTGAATTCTAATAGTTTTTATTGACTGCTCTACCAAGCTAGTTGAATGAACCACCATATTGCCAGAGCTCCGCTGCGGCGTAAACATTACGAGATTGAGTTTGAAGATAGTAGTGGTAATAGCAGTGGAAGTAATAGTAATGAGTCATCACCTATCAAGCCAACTTTTGTTGAAATTATTACAGGGGTATCAACAACCAAACCAATCAATATACCAACAACCAAACCAACCAATATATCAACAACAATACCAACAACAACAACAACAACAACAACAACAACAACAACAACAACAACAACAACAACAACAACAACAACAACAACAACAACAACAACAACAACAACAACAACAACAGGTACCACCGCAAAAAAAGCCGCTAGGTTACCAACAACAAATCCAACTGATATTCCAACAACAAATCCAACTGCGATATCCACTGTTACTCCAACAACGCAATCTACTGCTAATACTACTGCTGCTCAAAAAAAAAAAAAAATAACTAGAGGAAGTATAATGGATAGATCACCGACCGTTTTTAAACTATATCATCATAGGATATTTCTTGTACGTGGTAGTCAGAAAGCTGTACAATGTCCTTTTTGTCACAATCAAACCTACAACTATGACCACGTATGTAAAGTGCGGACTGGTAGCTCGCTAAGCAAGCGACAACATTACTGGGACAACTTACAACTTTTGGCAGAACTATTGCAAAACAGAGCAATGATATTCCGAATGTGTTTTAAGAACCAGTATCGATTTCATTCGGTTGCATGCATTAAACACTTGGATAGAAGTAAACATTATATTGTCTCCAATCGCATCCTATACGAAGAATATAGAACAGATGTTTTTACTGCAAAGATGTTCTTCGAGCCTATTCTAATTCATCCTTTGTTTTTGGTCTTTGATCGTTGTCATCATTTTAAAAAATTAACCAATATTCCAGTACATGTACCAATCACACGTCCATATATATCAAAATTCAATCATAAATTTAATGAACCATTTTTAAAGCGTCTGAAATTATCTACACAAAACATTATGACAAATGCTATCAACACAAGTGACACTATCAACACAATCGACGTCAGTAACAGCAGCAGTAGAACTTATCACAACATACCACACACAACAGCAACAACCACAACTGTAATACCTAATGCTGCGGCGGCAATGGAAACAAGCTTAATCATCATGGATCCTATAGAAGAGAACATTTCTTTAGCTGCATGTCTTAATCATTTCTATAGGAAAAAATCAAATCCTCTCTATCAGAGATTTTGTACTGTATCATACTTGAAATAAAAGAAAAAGATAAACAAACTACAAATGTGTGTGTGTATGTGCGTGTGTGTGTGTGTGTTTGTACTGATTCAGTTCAAGTTCTGGTTAGTTTTGTTTTGAACAAATTCAATGAAAAGTATAGAATTGACAGTTGTATAAAATGATTTCATTAGTCGTAACTTTCAGCCCGACCACTAAACTTCATCCCAGCTCTTATTTCAAAACATTTTTCATAAAATGTCGGTTAACGTACGTTATTTTAGAAAAGTCGATTTTAAAACTATACGTCTGATGGGTAAAGGTACTTTTGGTACTGTAACTCATATGGTATATAAACCTTTCAATATTAAAGTTGCTGTTAAAAAATCAATCTTTAGTCGAAAAGATTCATATAGATATACCGTAGCAGTTCGTGAAATTGAACTACTTAATAAACTTAAACATCCGAATATTGTAGCCATCTTTGGTGTAATACGTGAGAGTTCTACGTCCATTTCTGCTGTCTTGGAATTTATGCCTTCTGATTTGAAGAAAGTCATCATGTTTTATGGACCAGAGCATCGACTGTCAGATCGTACCGTCAAAGTATACATGTATCAATTGGTTTCGGGGATTCAACATCTACACAACAACAACATTATGCATCGTGACTTGAAGCCATCCAATATACTTATCAATGAGTATTGCCTAAAAATTGCCGATTTTGGACTAAGCAGACAATTTAATGAACAAGGCTATTTGACTGATGAACAACCTACACCATTCCCATCACCACCAGAACCTACCAACAACTCTTCACATTCAGAAGATTCGAACTTGACCACGGATATTGTGACATTGCCATATCGTGCACCTGAATTGTTACTTGGAGCAAAAACGTATAGCTATGCTATAGATATCTGGTCAATTGGATGTATTTTTGCCGAGATGTCCAATGGGAGTATACTATTTCATACCCTTAATGAATATGATCAGCTAACAAAAATCTTTTCTGTGCTTACAACTCCGACACTGGATTCTTGGCCATCGGTATCTAAATATCCACTCTTCAATGAAAAGATACCAAAATTTACACATTTTTATCTACACGAAAAAGTACCCTACATAGGAAATGACGGATTCAACTTAATCTATTGCATACTTTGTTGTGATCCCAATCTACGACTAAATGCCAACGAGATTCTTCAACATCCTTACTTTACCAATATAGTAGGTACTAATAATATCATCAGCTAAGAAGACGCAGCAAAAGAACTCGCTTCACCAGCTCTTGCAAATAGTCAACCTGCTGCTATCATGGATCTATCTATCAACAAATGATCTTTCAAATTCTAAATATAAAATAATCAATTCTTTACCACATTTAAATATTGAACCATAAGACATTGACATTAAACATTCCTTTATATAACTGTATCCCTAAGATAGGTATATAGCATATAACTGTATGCCTAAGATATTTATAAGATTCTTAACTCTATGTTCAAGATATTTATTTAATAAAATTTCATTATTATATAGATTAATTTGTCTTTTTTAAAAGTCGGACTATTTAACACAAAAGTAGTAGATAAAGAAGATGTAAGGTAGGTAAAGTAGAAAAGCTGAAAAAAATATTATAGACATTAAAAAACAAAAGTTAGCTTTTATGATTTTATTTGTTCAACAAACGGTATACATAGTTTACATATTAGTTTGTTTTGCCATTTCGTGAAAAACAGCGCGTTTATTTTCAGCACGTACCTAGACCATAGAAGCAAGACAATATCCAGCAAGCAGAGCAGTTATAATTGAAGTTAGTTGGACGCTCCAGATTTGCTGCGTCTGCATTATTTTCAGTTATTGACCACTTCTTCTTGACGTCCGTCGCGTCGGTCCTCTAGTCGGGCATGTTGACAGTTTTTAAAAGCGATGATGCAGCTCCAGCTTCATTACTTGACATTTGATAACGTCTTGTGGAAAAATACAACGTAGATATATTTTATTATTCTAATATCTCTTGGTGGATTTTGTATCGCAAGACCACTTATTGCCTGTGTCTTAGTACCTATACATGGCTGCCGACTATTGTTTAGATATAACATCGTCTTTAGAAATAATAAAAATAAATTCACACTCAAGATGCTAGAGAACGATCGCATATACCCTAACACCAAATACATTAAGCGCAGTCAAAATCATTTCCGATCAATAAAGATCAATTGCTTTTGCGCTATCTCGATTCTGCACGTTAGCAAAAGCTAACCCTAAAGCCAAAATAAACAAATCCACGACTTTGTTGCTATTTCATTATCTATATCCATTCTGCAAGTCAGCATAAGCTACCTTAATTGTCTAAAGCCAAAACAGCTAAACACACAAGAGAAGACGACATATAGGCATATAATAGAAATAATAAAAATAAATTCACACTCAAGATGCTAGAGAACGATCGCATATACCCTAACACCAAATACATTAAGCGCAGTCAAAATCATTTCCGATCAATAAAGATCAATTGCTTTTGCGCTATCTCGATTCTGCACGTCAGCAAAAGCTAACCCTAAAGCCAAAATAAACAAATCCACGACTTTGTTGCTATTTCATTATCTATATCCATTCTGCAAGTCAGCATAAGCTACCCTAATTGTCTAAAGCCAAAACAGCTACCTAAACACACAAGAGAAGACGACATATAGACATGGTGCTAGAGAACGATCGCATACCTACAATAAACAAATCCACGCACTTGTTGTTATTTCCGATCAATAAAGATCAATTGCTTTTGCGCTATCTCGATTCTGCACGTTAGCAAAAGCTAACCCTAAAGCCAAAATAAACAAATCCACGACTTTGTTGCTATTTCATTATCTATATCCATTCTGCAAGTCAGCATAAGCTACCCTAATTGTCTAAAGCCAAAACAGCTACCTAAACACACAAGAGAAGACGACATATAGACATGGTGCTAGAGAACGATCGCATACCTACAATAAACAAATCCACGCACTTGTTGTTATTTCCGATCAATAAAGATCAATTGCTTTTGCGCTATCTCGATTCTGCACGTTAGCAAAAGCTAACCCTAAAGCCAAAATAAACAAATCCACGACTTTGTTGCTATTTCATTATCTATATCCATTCTGCAAGTCAGCATAAGCTACCCTAATTGTCTAAAGCCAAAACAGCTACCTAAACACACAAGAGAAGACGACATATAGACATGGTGCTAGAGAACGATCGCATACCTACAATAAACAAATCCACGCATTTGTTGTTATTTCATTATCCCTATACTGCAAATGAGACTCGAAGCATTTTGCTGCTTTGTGCTACAACAGGTGGGTTGGTGATTGGTGGTTGCAATTGTAGTTTTTTCAGAGAGCTTAACCAATCAGAATTGTTTTTTTCAGAGAGCTTAGCCAATCAGAATTGATATTAGTGTGATTTGCCTGATAGTGTAGTATAGACATATAATATAAATAAATATATATAGTAATATTAAAATCGTTTGCCTGATAGTGATTTTAGTGTGGTTTTGCGGGTGTAAAATTTCATATAAATATAGAATTTGAATAACTTGTATCACAGTCAAGAAAACTAATTCAAAGTATACCTACATCAGTATGGTCGGTACCACCTTAGAAAGTTTCATTGAAAAATTCGAGGAGAAATGCTGGGAGCATTTACAGCTCCAAAAGGCTTATAGAGTGGAGTTAGAAAGACTAAAGCAGTGCCCGGATCTAGCGGGCACTGTGACATTATATAATACAGCAAAGACGCTGTATTTTTTGGCAAAGGCTGAAGGTTTCGACGTGGAACCTCCACCTAAAATCGATTTAAAAAAATTACTGAACCAAATAATGTAAAAGAAGGTGAAGTAATAAAAAGTTGGAAAAAAAAATTTGTTGTCTGGTTTTTAATTTGTTTTTTTTTTTTTTTTAAATTTGTGGTTTTTTTTCAGTGGGAATAATTTGCTTCTTCATTGTTCAATAGGTAAAGTATTTCCAGCAAATATGATTTTAATGAAAAATCTGGGGTGGAATCGCGTAAGGTGATATTTGATAGTTGACAGTCAAAATCTGGAAAATCGGTCTGCGTAAGCTGATAATCAAATTTTACAGTCAAATTTTTGTATCAAATTGAAGTTTTTCCTTGTTTTAGGGCTTTGGCCACGGTAACTTTAAGGCATTGTTTGAGGCTATAGAAATCAAACAAGAAAAGAGGGGCAATTTAAATAGGTACCCGATGACTTGAAGGCTCTATACAAAACTGTCTGGGAGATTAAAGTCAATGCCTGCATGGATATGGCTATTGATCGTGGTGCTTTTATTGATCAGAGTCAATCGTTAAACATTTATATAGCTGAACCAAATTTCCAACTATTAAATTCAATACATTTCTATGGATGGAAAGCAGGTCTAAAAAAGGGCTGTTATTATCTGCGCACTCAACCAGCATCGTATGCAATCCAATTTACAGTCTCGACAAGGCCAAAAAAACTGATGAGGATATAGGTAGATGACACTAGCAAAATGATTACAATGAAACTGTTTGCATTCGTGGTGTTGATTGTTTGTCATGAGTGGATCTTAAATAAAAAAAAATTCTATATTCTAAATAATTTTGTTTCTTTTTTTTTTTTTTTATTAAACTTGTATTGAGGGACTTGGTGTTTTTACTTCTGATTGGTATGGACCAGTTTACTTCTTTCTGATGGGTTGAAGTTTAGTTTATTCCATAGTTTATTCCATAACACAATATTCACATATAGTGATGCATTAAGTGACAGATAGAAACTTTTGCTTGAGTGTGGGTAGGTCGATTGAATTTGCTGGTATGAAAACGAAAACCAGGCGCAGACATATATACACTCCAAGTGCAGTCAATAAGAGTGGCCTAAAGCGTGTTGGTAGTGTTTTGTTTTTATGCAGTATTTGTAAATTGCTCAATGCCTGAATACTCTTGGGTAAGACTATCTCGTTCGATTCAATGTTAATTTTGAACGGTAACTTGCTATACTCATCCATACAAGCCTTTATCTGCTCGTTCGGAATATCAACCTCGAGGTTATTGAGTTGTTGTAATAATCGGAAAAATATCGCGTTCCATAATACCTTATTGTCGAGATTTGTCACTATGCGATAAAGCTGGTTTTTTTGTGTAACTATTCTATACTGTAACGCTTTGACGTCCACCATCGAATTGAGAATTGATGCATTCATTTGTCTAATATGTTCTTATTAGCGGTAAATTATATAAAACAGTGACTCGTTATTTCCAATGAATTTTATTTATTCAATCTTTTTTTTTTTATATGAGAATGACGCTCGCACATCTATTGATGGTATCCTCGAGAATGACGCCGCTACATATTTGAGGATGATGGAATTCAGGATTTTGGGTATTCAGGATTTTGGTAATTCTACCCCAACCCCTACAAACTTATGAGCATGATTGAACATGTTTGTTACAAAATGATGAGATGACGACAACAGCAACGAGACGAGAATAGCGACAACAAATACAAATGAAATCAACAGCGAACGACAACTATATAGTCGCCTCTATTTTTTTTTTTTATTTCGGTCTAATATGCCCAAGGGTGGATAATTTGAGTTTTATCGCCACGTACATGCGCGAGTTATAACTCGCATATAACACGCCAAAACCAATCTCCTACATTTTAATCTAGACAAATTTATTTTTTTTATCCGATAATTATCCAGATTTATTCGGAGAACGAAAATTTAAAAAAAAAATTTTATCTAAGATGTTGATTTTAAAAATGTAAAACTGCGAGTAATGATTTCTGTATAACTCGAATTTTTTCTGTCTGGTGTATGGAGCTTAGCTCGTATATTTTTTTTTTTTTTCGGAGACAATAATAAGTCTAGAAATTCCAAGGTTTATAAATTTTAGATTCTGTTAATTTGAATAAATAAACATGAGGAGGAAGCCTTCAGCGAGTATGTTTGATCATCTTATGACGACGAAGAGCAAGGTCAAGGTAACAAATCGCCCGGTCGTCACAAGTGAGTTTGATGTTTTATTATGGGCTAGTGCTTTAGATACAATTAACAATAGCCGTTACATCAGTGAGATTATAAAGGCGACATTTTTGAAGATGTTACCACGTACTAGGCACCCATATCAGCTGTATGAAGTGTTTTTACAATTGCAAAAGAAGCTGCAAAGCATTCATTTCTATGCAACATCAGCGGCTTGGTGTCTTGAGAAGCTGATAGTGCCAATGTTCTCAGAAAATGGTAGTAATGTTAGATTAGCAGTAAAGGTCATCCGAACTTTCTGTTATCGGTATCATACAAACCAAAAAGTAATAAATCGAGCTATTCGTTCGGTAAATCGTAACTTTATTGCATCCATCGAAGACGATGATGCTGAAAACTGTATAGTCACATTCTTATGTGATTTGGCTAGTCAAGCTATAGAATTATTAAATATTCCCGATCCGGTTCAGAGATCACCGCTTGTCGAGAAATTGATAAATGACAATTTGGACAATTTGCAAAATCTTAAAAGATTCGGATATGATGATGTCGACGAAGATAGTACAAGTGTTTGTTCCGATGAGGTGTTCTCTGATTTAGATGCAGAGGAATTGAAACTTTTGAAGGGTGATGAACGTAAAACTCCTAGTGGAACTTTTAAACGAAACAAACGTTGGACATCCAAAGCAAACAGCAATGATGGAGAAGATGATTTGTATTTGGATACCGATGATGAAGATGAAGTTCATGATAGTAATGAAGAAGCATATAAATTTATTCAAAAGAAAATGTCTTCAAAGAAACTAGATACAGAAACGGCTGAAGAGTTATATGCAGCATCTAGTAATAGCAAAGCTGTACTACAAACAATTGAAGAAAACCCCTATGAAGAAGATTCTGAAACAGAGTCTCAAACGCATCAACATCCGTATCGACTTGTTGAAGCGCAATTAAATGAAATAAATATGGATGACTCAGAAATTCCAAAAGACTACCATGTACAACCAATAGGTAAAACACTGGAAGAATCTATAGAATCGAGTGAAACAGAATCAGAGTCAAACGAAATACAATCAGAGTCTATTGATATGCAATCAGAGTCTATTGATATGCAGGCAGACTCTATTGATATGCAGGCAGGCTCTATGGATATGCAGGTAGGCTCTATTGATATGCAGGCAGACTCTATTGATATGCAGGCAGGCTCTATGGATATGCAGGTAGGCTCTATTGATATGCAGGCAGACTCTATTGATATGCAGGCAGACCCTATTGATATGCAGGCAGACTCTATTGATATGCAGGCAGGCTCTATGGATATGCAGGTAGGCTCTATTGATATGCAGGCAGGCTCTATTGATATGCAGGCAGACTCTATTGATATGCAGGCAGACTCTATGACTGAGGATGTGGGTAGCGAGCAAGTTGATACTGTAACTACTACACACAAATCTAAATATAGTAGTGTTGAGCAATTCATTGAAGGTGAAAGAAACGATACAGAAATTGCTAGAATGATTGCAGCTAAAGCCCCCATCGAAAATATCAGACTTGCACAGGCCCATTTACACAATGCTGGTATTATGAGTCCTGTACCAAGTCTACCACCTAGCCCAGTACCTGTAAAAGAAGATGATGTATCTATTGAAGAACAATGTAGTAGCTCTATTGAAGAACAATGTAGTTGCTCTATTGAAGAACAATGTAGTTGCTCTATTGAAGAACAATCTACTAGTCCTCCATCTTCAGAAGAACCATCTACTGAAGAACAATCTATAGAACAACCATCTACTGAAGAACAGTCTATAGAAGAACCATCTAGTATTCCTTCATCTATTGAAGAATCATATAGTAGTTCTTCTTCTTCTTCTAGTAGTCCTCGACCTAGTAGCCTTCCAGCTAGTAGTCTTACAGAGACTGATACTCCTTTAGATACAGAAACTCCAACTGATGCCGAGCTTCGAGAATTAAAAGCATTAGATGAAAATATTCAAGCATTGAGTGATTTTCGTCAACAGATTGAAACAATCACCAACACCAGTGTACCCGTAGAGTTGTCGTCTCATACACCCGTCGAATCAAAACCCGTAAATTTAGATAGCTGGGCTTTTTTACAAAAGTTTCAAGGTTTGAATTTGAACAACAACAACAATAAAGATGACACACAACAACCACAATCGCCATCAATGTCTCTACCTTGGTTACCCGTTGCTGTAACTATTCCCAAAGGCGATAAAATTGACATTGTAACAAAACGACGAAATTTAACATTGAATAATCGCTATAGACCATACCAATGCAATAATCTCAACTAAAAATCTTTAAAAAAAAAAATAATCAAAAAAAAAAATTTTTTTAATTTTATTTATTTCTTTATTTTATATTTTTTTTTTTTTGTATTGATATTTTATATTTTTATTTTTTCTTAACAGAGTTCACGCTGATTTGTAATGCTTGGTAATTGATAGCAAATCGGCTCATTACTTTGAATATTAACTTTTGTACTTAGGGAATAACCGGTAGCTTGATTAAATACTAGTAGAATTGGCGCATCACCAGCAGTAGATTCACCATCTATTACCATAGGTGGAATACGTAATGTTTGAATGCGAGTTGAGTCAGAAATAAATTCATTGGATCTAATACAATATGTATTGGGATAGTATTTTGGTTTGTTTGGATCAATTAATCCAGCCATACCGTAGCCAGTGCCATAGCTGATGACACCATCCAAGACAATAACATTTGGTATATCCATTGTTTGTCTTGGAGTATTGGGTTGTGTTACACGTGCTGGCACGAAACGCATCAAATTGTAAATATCAAACATGTTTGCAATTTCTAGCAAACTAACTCGAAGTACTCTGGTATTCTGACTACCTTCAATAGTGCGGGAACGTTTGAGAAAATCTTCTACTCTACTATTGACAGCTTTGTAATTGGGTGTGAAGTATAGGTAGACAAAATATCGGCTAAGATAGTGATGGCATGTAGCTAAAACTTTACGATGTTCTTCGGTAAATTGAATCGCCTTCTTAAGTACGTCGTGTGTGTGAATGTTATTGGGTGTACCAAATGAATAATCAGGTGGCACTACATTTGGATCATAAGTTCTTGTGAAGGCAGCCAATAAAACCTTCATATCATTGAGTGTAGGTTTATGATCAAGATATACATATGACAAATCATCAACTGTTAGATCACGATGAAAACTAATTAAAGGGAAAATATTTACTATCCCTTTATTGTCAAAATTGCATATTGATACTGGTACTGGGTATTTGGCACAAGATGTATGTTCCATGACCCATGTTTGAATAAATACAGCTGAATGAAATTTACATAGACCATTAATAACATATGATCCAGAACTACAGTGTTTATCATTGATTGCACAAATAACGCTTTCAGGTGGTTTACATTCCTCTCGAGTATTATTGGTAACAGCTCGATGATCTTTAAAAATCTTGTTATATAATTGGGTGTCACAGAAGTTGTTATTAACCATATGAGTGGGTTGAGGATTTATATTCATTAGTTCGGCTATTGTTGAGCCCCAACGAAAATTTGGTACGTTATCGGAATCTTCCACAGCTCCCTGCTCATTTACAAGAGGTAATTGATTTGAACTATGTGCGCCACCATTTCTATTCGAATTATTATTTCTAGGATCAATTGACATGATTATTAAGTTTGTATCTTATAATAATATTGATATAATGATAATATAATATGTCTTATTAATATTGAATATGTACATCTAATAGTCTAGTTTGTTGAGATTGAAGTTTATAGTTTATAGGTTGCTGAGCATTCCAACAATATACAGGTTGTGTTGGATCGTCTATGATTTTTGGTTGTTGATATTTTTTTGTATATATTAGAAATGATATAAAATCAAATAGATCTGCATAGTTGCTCTTCTTGTAGCATTTTATTTGATATTCTTTCATAAAACGTATATAGTCTTTATATTGTATTTTGGCATTGGCAATTTTATAGTTTTCTATTGTTACAGGCATAATAGTTTCGGTAACTTTAAATACATTGTTTTCAGAGCAATATCGTAATTTTAAATATCTAATATTATCATATCTGGTTGGTTGAACACATGAGTACCCCATAAAAATTGTATAGTTATATGTTTTATCATCTTCAAATTGTAAATTAAAATAATAATTAAAGATACGAATATGTTCCAGGCGTAGTTTAGTTTCTTCTATAAACTCACGTATTGCGGTAGCCAGTATATTTTCATCGGGTTCTGCTTTACCTCTTGGAATGGTGAATCGTTCGGGATAGTTTAAGTGTTTGTAATTATTGAGCTTCTCTCGCTTATTGTACATTTTTAATGAGGCAGGTATTCTTATGTTGTCTTTTGTCATATTTGTATTTGAGTACGGTCGGATTAAATATAATATCTCCATTTGTTCATTGTTGTTCATGAGTATGAATCCACAACCTGAATTTTTATTTAGAGTACAACTTCGGGGTAGAGTTTTTAATGTATAGGGTGTAGGTGGTATATTATTATATGGTAATGTTGTAGTTATTGCTGTGGGGTCTACTAATGGCTCACATATAATGTAAGGTTCCAATTGTGATGATGATGGTGATGATGATGATGGTGGTGGTGGTGATGCATCTGTTGTATCAATTTCTGAAGATAAAGCCAAGGTAATAGTTTTAACGGTAGATGTATAAGGAATACATCCATTGTATAAAGAACGTTCGGGTTGAGTAAGTGCAATCATTGAATAATTGTCGTCTTGATGTGACGGTTCGTGTGAAAAAGCGATTGAATCATCCATCGATAGTCATTTTTGATCCATACGTATAAATAAATAATAAATAAACAAGTATACAATGAAACTGCAATTCTTAGAGCTTCAACTTGTTTTTCTTTTATTATTTTATTTGGCTTTTCAGGAACTCTTGTCTGAATATTACATGTCAGTTCGCCATCAACGACTATACTACAATGAGTTACCAGAAGCAGCGGTATATACATAGTTGCCTCGGGCCACTTACATCTAACTATATGCTATATCTATATGTCTTATGTCATATATGTTATATATAACTCGTCAAAGTCTAAATAAGTATTAATATTTCTGTAATAATATATTCTGTAATTTGTAATAATATGTTCTGTAATAAGATCTTCTTTAAATCGAAAGTAATAAACCTGTAAAAACTCCAAAAGTAGAACCAACCATGTCTGCGCATAAAAGTCTCGACAATGAAAGAACTATCAACATAGACTTGTATCCTTTCTATGGGATGTCCTTTAAGTCTGGGAAACATAGCGATACAGTTCGAATGAATATAGGGCAATTGGAACCCATCAAATGTACAATTACCGATACTCGTAGCTACTTCATTCACAAAATACCATATCTAGTATCGAGTATTAATCCTATGCTTACCGAAAAACATATATCCTATAATCTTGCAGTCGAAGATTATCAAAAACACTTTTGTAATCTTGCCGATGATGCTGGTGAGTTTCTTGATATGCCCAAGTTTGATATTGGATCTCTTATTGCCAATATATGGGAGACGGTTGTTCAAAAGAATAGCATTTACACCGAATATGGACTACCATATGAAGACGAATCAATTCGCAAGTACGTGAGTGATTTGAAACTAATTCTACAGACGCCTAAAAACGAACTTACCGACACTCAACTCACAGACTTTTACCGCAAGTTTTGTGATTTTGTTCTACAACATTCATCATCGTTCATTTTTACCAAAAGTTTACCAATTTTAGAGTTGACATTAATATTTAAGAACAATTGTACTATACATGAGGTTACGGTCGACCAGGAATATTATGACGACGATGAACCAATTAAATTAAACTACTCCTATCAGGATCTATACATAAACATAATTATGACGGCAATCAAGCGTCATTTTGTTGTCGATCAAAACTGGATTTATGTACGCTATCTAACAAAAATTATGTTCCCAAATGTACATCGTGCCATTGAGAAGAAGGCCAACAAAGACATTGATTGGTGTAAACAATCTGCAAAAATTGTTCGCTACTATGTGAATAAAATCAATGCTCTGACAAAACTTCAAATGCAGTTGCTCTCAACACGAGCTTCTGAAGATTCCATTGATAATTTGGTGAGTAAATTATATTCAGATAATGTTGTACAGTTAGAGACCATCACCCAACTAGATTTGTTCAATCCGACAATAACAACGGAATGGAGATTTATGCAATTTCCGGGCATATTGTTATTACTGAAACCACGTATGATGACCCTAGTAAGCACATATTCCTTTATGTTTAATACAGCCATTAATCGTATTCTACGCAGCAGCAAGAATAAAGATATCTTTGAAAATGAAAAAAAGCTATACAATCGTGCTGGCAAGACATTACGCAATATCACCGAGAAAATTATTGACAAGAAAATTATTACAGCCGATTACTGGGATATATTGAATAAGGAAGACACTCAATTCCTTGTAAAGATTCTAATTGCTCTATTTAGAGAGGATCCAATCAAAAAAGTCACCCATCAACACAAAAGATTCGAAGAAAATCTCGAGAAAAACCTAAAAATTTTATCAAAAGAAGTTAAACACAAATAAACATATAAATAGCTTAACTAGAACTCTCTCTCTCTCTCTCTCTCTCTCAAAAAAAAGCATATCACAAAGAAAAAAAGATCAACAAATTTCATAATACCGTCAAGACAATGCTTAAATTCATTACCAAAGATGAACCCGAATCCATGTTGTGCACCTATCTACATGAACTTTATGACCATTTGACTGATTGCTACTCTTACCGCTATGGCAAGAGTCCAAGTACCAGTCCAATCAAGTAAAAACAGATACAAAAGATCACATCACACAGTTTAATTTTACAGCCAACATAAAACAAATCTGTACATGAACGTGTAGGTGTGTATCATCATCACAACAACATGATGTGTCTGTCATAGGTAAAATGCTAATATGTTATCTGGTTCTCCCTAGTTCGCCCTTGATTGCAGTAACCGCAATCAAGGGTGAACCTATTGATGATCGATGAGTCAACCAATCAAAACGCAGACGATCCTAAGAACTCTCAACTCGAAAAAACAAAAATTCAACCAAGTAAAACCAGACCTACAAAAGATCGGCTAGACCACTGGCAAACCAGTATAAAAAAATAAATTTTCATTTTAGAATAATTAAACATTTTTTTGTATTGAAAAATATGGGAATACATACATCAATTAAAAAGTTGTTGCAACACAATGAAATCACTCCCTCCAGCTGTTTATCATCGGATGATATCGATCGTATATTAATCATTGATGTGATTACACTGCGTTATAATTTCAGTTTGAAACATCATACAACAAGCATTTACGATGCCAGAATCTTGAGTGAATATATCAATTCGGGTTTGCCTTTATCCAAATTCTCACACATCTATTTGACAACAGAAGGTGGTGGTCGTCGCACCAAATACAAGGACGATGTCAAAAAGCACATATTTATTCACAGCAATATGGCTAAGCATAATGTTCAAGTCGCTTTGGGTATACGCGATCTATTGTATTCGGTGCATAAGCTGTCAGCGATAACAACCAAAATTATTGTGGTAAGCGGTCGATCTGAGGCTGATGTTCAAATTGCCGGTCTATTGGAACTGCATGCACTTGGTCTTAGCTCACATCTTCAGAATAACGGTGCCGTCGATACTACTCACATTAAAAAACAACAACAAAAACACTCAGTATCAGCGTCGGTATCGTCTTTATCAGCACCGTCAATGAATAGCCGCCACCATCAGATTATAGTGTGGACATGTGATTCAGATATTTTAATTACATTGGGCGGATTGGGTAGCGTATTGAGTGTTACCCGTTTTGATATAATATGGATGCGTCGAAATCGAATGTATCGCATCAATACACTAAATTGGGTAGTTGCTATTATATTGATATTATTTGGATGTGATAGAATGCCGCGTCAAGTTGCACCAAATGCATCCATTAATTATAATGGCAATAATATTGGTATATCGCAGACAGAAATTTGTGATTATAATATATATAATATTGAATTGGCACCAACGACAAAAAAAATCAAACATCTTTTGCAATCAATGAAGCTCGATACTAGTTGTGCTGCAGAAATTCTCCAAGTTTTAAGATATTACACACATGGCGGACTTTTGCATCTACAATAAAGCAGCGCATACACAGACTATTTTCTTATCAGTGGCCAACATCAGAGTTATATCTAATAAATGAGTAGGGACCAGAGATCAAAATGAGTATGTTCAAATCAGTTCAAACACATCCAAAATTTCTCAAAGATCGCTCAGACTTGATCATTTGACTTGCAAGCAGATTGACTTGTTAGTGTGTTTCTATAAGCAGGTAGTGTATTCAATGTAAGCAATGCGTTGAACATTTATAAAGGCATAAAATCTACCCTTTTTGGTATGATCACATTGATTGCTTATGAATACACTGCTTATTCACAAACACACTGCTTGTTTACGATCAAATGGCTTGTGACCACTTTTACTCACAAGCACTTTGCTCATTAGCATAACAAACGATAGATATGTTTTCTTTGATGGAAGTGGATGTCAGCCAATGAGTAATGCCTGCGTACATTGCCTGACACACTTAGACCACAACGCACACAGGCGGATTTTCCCAAAAACCTGGCCATAACTATAGTGGGGTTTACATGGTCCAACATGGTTTGACAACATGTTTGGATGAAAAACATCAGCTTTGCGTTTACACGAAATTCGATGTTGTCCAACATCAGTTTGGTTATTTTTTGCGAACGAGACAAACACGGATAAGAAAATTTTAGCTGCTCTTATAAGATGTGTTCAATGGCTTTTTTTAAGATCAGAACAGCACAGCACAGCACAGAAGCAGTGAAAAACGTCAGGCAAGTTAGAACAAGCAAACTTGTCAAAAAAGGCAACAACAAAAACGAAAAAAAAACAACCACCAATTTTTCTTTTTCAGATATCAATTTAATTTAGCGTATTTTCGTCACGAATAAGTAATTTTATTTTCAGCACAAGGTTAGGTGTTATTTTCCTGATTTTTTAAAATTTTTTTGAACTTTTTACAACAAATTAAAACTAGGTACAATGCGCTTAAAAAACTACAAGCAAAAAGTCAACAGCTGCTTTTGACAGTTTTAAACCAAACTTGCACTTGCTCAAGAGGAGGTGCAGAAAATGCTGTGCTAAACTGTTCTAGAACAGCCAGCTCATTGAACACAAAAAAGATCAGAAAAGAACAGAAAATTTCTCATTCAACACCAAAAGTCTGATCTTTTCTGTCTGAAACTGTTCTAGAACAGGTCATTGAACACAAATATAATGAAGGAAATTATTGACGACGAAGAAAAAGAAATAAAAATTTAAAGAAAAAAGAAAAAACGTTAGTGGGTAAAAAAGTGGATTAAGAATAGGTCCAAGAACTCACATACTCATGCGCTACATCAGGAGTCGCTTTCTCTGTTCCTCACTGAGAAAATTGAACCATGATTTTTTTAAATAGAAGCATGTTTAACTATAAGTTTGAATCAGCACAAATAGAATTCTGTTTAAACCGAATTGAAATCTATTTAGATCCGAAAAAACTATTTTTTAAAGTAAAGTCGGTTTAAATCAAAATAATCCCTGTTTGATTTTTGAAAAGCCTTTATTTATTTTACTTATTTAAAAGTATTTAGATATATATGAACGAGTTTGTTTTCAACATGAAAGCAGTTTAAATATTAACATAAGAGAAAAAATAAGCTATATTATAACTCAAACCTAAATCTATTTGAATTGAACTCAAACAAAAAGGGGACACCCAAAATTTAATTTAAAATAAACATGAACTAGTTTGATTCAAATATAAACGAAGTTGAAATATTTACAAAAGAAACAAACTTAGCAAAGTTACATTCAAACTTGAATCTATTTGAGTTGAACTCAAACGAAGTAAGAACGTAAATAATTAAACATAACACAAACGCGAACGAGTTTGGCTCAAATATGAACGAAGTCAAAATATTTACAAAAGAAAAAAAATTGTATAGAAAATGTTACGTTCGAACTCGAATCTATTTGAATTCAACGCAAACGAAGTAAAAAGATAACTGTTGTTGTCTAAAGCTGCTTGGCGTAACTATTGAAAAAGTCAAATGAATAATTGTCGTGCGCGCAGGTCTTTTTTTCCGCCAAGTTAAATCTAAGTGATTATTCTGTTAAAGTTGATTCCAAGTGATATTTAAAAGATGATTTTCGGGCGTGCTAACAAAAAAAAATCAAATGGGGAAATAATCAATTCCTATACATTGGACGCAGAGTGTTTAGATACTGTGTTTGTAATTGAACCAGATTCTGTGCATCCAGACTAAAAAGGATTGAGGGATTAACTTGAGGAGTGGAACTTAATTTCATTGTTTCCTCTTCTCCATGGTAAGTACAAGTTCTTACAATTATGTTGAACATATTAAATTTTTGTGGTAAAGCATTATTTTTATTTACCCGTTTGTTTATCTTTACGCCTACAATTTGTCATATAAATTTTTTTGTTTTCTTTATATTTTTTTCTTGAATATCTTGGAACCAGCAGCATCTGATATCAATATCAAACTTCAGTTCATTCATTTTAATATTTTTTTAGAAAGCGAAGTTATGCTACAGACACTAAAATATCTTTCTACAGAAGATATTAAGGATCTTATTGCAAAAGTTGGCCCTAGGGCTGAATTTAGGGAAAGAAAAAAGGAGAAAAAAAAAGAAAAGGTAGGTATTCACTGATACCACTAGAATAACCTGAATAGTAATCTGTATAAATAATTTTGAATAACGTTTGCAGTTTCTGTCGACACTAAAGTATCTGATTGGATGTTAAATGCTAAATTCCAGAAACATCAACAAGTTCCTTCAGTTTGGCAGATGTAAGTAAAGAATAATTAAGTTTTACGAGCCTACCTAACAGTGTGCCATTATTCATTTTAGAATTTATTCGATATACTACAGCAAACGGATAAAGACAAGGCAATCATCAGTCAAAGAAAAAAATTGTCAAGACATTATTAATATAATATAAGAAAGAGTCTTAAACAGCGTAAAAATACTACATCCCTGTGATTTCGAAGAAATTTCCAAATTTTAACAATATTTCCAAATGAAATTAAGGTATGTATGTATGTTGTAATAAACGTTACACTTGCAATCATTTGAAATTGATAAAAAGCTTGAAAAATTTTTGTATATCAAGAATATTTCTTATATTAATAGCACTCCTTTACATGTAGATACTATAAATTATGGAAAATGTTATTTTAGAAATAAATTTTTGTAAAAAAATAAACTCAAGTGTTTTTTTTTTTCTTCACATGGTTTCTTTGAAACTTGTGACGTTTTAAAACTTTTTGCAGTTTTATTATCCAAGTCATATTCCTTTGCTATATGTGATAAAATAATTTTTGGGAAAGTGCATATTGCATATTTGTGTTCAATTTTAAATCGAAAGTTGTTTTTATTTGTTATTAACAAATTGTTCAAACGTTAGCTTTCTTAAGCAGATCCCATAGTTATTCCAAGCATATTTGTCTTCTCATTTATATATAAAACTTGGTTGACTTTAAATTAGTAAGTTTTTTATTTGAAATGATGGTTTAAGAAATGATGTTTAAGAGTCGAGTGTGAATTTTGAGTTAAAGAGTATACACAATCAAAAACTTAGTTTACTAGTATTGAGTACACTAGGATTTTGTGGTATATGCATGCTTACTCCAAATTCACACTCGGGTCTTAAACTATTACCATCATTTCAAATAAAAAACTTATTAATTTAAAATCGAACGAGTCTGATATAAACGAATAGATTTATGCTTGAAATAACTATGAATCTGTTTAAAAAAGCTAACACTGAAACAATTTGTTCTAAACAGAAAACGTATTTGTTTCAAACACGGACATATTCAAATGAAACGAAGATAATTCTATTTGAAAGAACATTAGATGAAGTCAATTAAAACAAATAGAAACACGTTTAGGTTAAATAGAAAGCAAAGATAATTTAAACTAAATCATGTTCAACTTATTTCTACAATTGGTTAATAGGTTTCTATTAAAATTAAATAGAAACCGCTTCCATGCCAAATCATATGTGTTTGAGTTTGGTTTAAATATGAATGCGTTTGAAATTTTTCTCAGTGATAGTGTTTCCGGTTTCGGTTAACGTCGATGATAGATTATCACGTACGATTCCACGTCACCAAAATTATATTACCTACTTCGACAAGTATTTCACTTCGTTGCCTCTTCCGGAGAAGATATTTAGCCAAAGAAGGTATTCTTGGCCTAGGTACTATTCGACGAAATAGAATACCAGACTCTGCAAGCATTCGAGTGAAAAAGTTATAATGAATAAGAAAGATCGCGGTTATTCTGAGGAGTATGTAGCTAACATCAACGGCATCGACATCTCGATGGTTGTGTGGAAGGATAATAAACTAGTGATACTAGCCTCCACTTTAACTGGTCAAAATCCCGAGTCTGAAGGAGATACAACAAGAAGAACTCCAGATATATCAACATCCCGCGACCTGATGTTATAAGCGAATACAATCGACGTATGGGTAGTGTTGACCTTATAGACAGCATAATGGGCATATATAAAATACGATGTAAACGATAGCAGATGCGTCTTTTTAATCATTATTTGGATCTAACGATGGCCAACTCATGGCTGCTCTACAAGAGGGTGTGCAAGATCAAAAATATTCCTCAAATTCGCCTGGAAGTCGCTGAAACTCTGTGTAAGATGGGCTCCAGATCCAGTTACCACACGCCGCTCTTTAGAAAATGATATCTCAGCTAGAAAACATAAGAGACTTGCCCAACATGTGCCACCACAAGCAGTCCGCCAAGACGAAGTCGGTCACATTGAGGTCAGTTTGGAAAATGGCTTGAAAATAATTCAACATGCAAAATCCAAGCCAGCCTACTAATACTTGATAGGATATTTTTTTTTTTATATTTAATTTTTTTTTATTAAGCTTCAATTTTACATAGTAATAGTTTTCAATATTTCTTAAATGATATAAAAATAAAAATAATTTAAGTTGGCAATGGCGTTGCCGTCTGCCTGATTATAATACTTGATAGCATCAAAAGCAATTGGCCATATGAAGGCGTGGAGAGCGTTAAATTCGATCCTCTTTATGACCAAATTCTTTTGGTATGCAAAAGCCTTACGGGATTCTGGAAAAAGTATAAGGCCAGAAAAAATTTTTTTTGTACACATTTCGTACACATTTAAGAAATGACATGTCAGAGGTACAGACAGAACCGAGTTCAAAAACAAAAAGAAAATCGCTCAAGCTCAGTTTCGAGAAAACCTATAGGCTTATGGTCGTGGACAGACCAAAACCGGGTGGAAGTGGTACCTCGAGTGATGGCAACGCAGCCACAAAATTTTTCAACAACCCACGACTTACCGGAATTGACCAAACTTTGATCGAGAGATGTGCCACAATGCTACAAGTTTTCAACTCTTGGTACATGATCGACGCCGATAGATTCAAAGCTTTCTGCTTAGAAACAGCTCGCGTTATTACAAATAAGGAACTTTTAAGTCGGCTTTTATTAACTTCCGACCCATTTATATCCAATCTAAGAAAAAACCTTATAAAAAGATATTTCTTTTATCAAAAACAGCATTAGAGGTTTTTATTGGAAAAAAGCATGGGCCGAAAAAGAAATCAGATGCAAGTTCCCAAAGTGTGCTGGATCTACTCATACGGTCTGCGAGAGGTGCGGCGTAGCTTTATGCTGTACTAAAACCAAAAATTGTTTCATTCATTGTAGTAGCCTATAGCTACACTCCCTCTTTTGCAATATTATGCAAAAGTTTAAATAATACGTATTTTGTTTTATTTGCACACCTATCCGATTAACAAAAAAAAAACTATTTGAAGATCTTGAGTTATAGAGAGTTAATCTCACTGAGTTGCGACAAAAACATACCTGATAATTGAGCTTTTGTTGATTAAAGGTCTTTTCTAACGGTAAATGAGAATGAGTTTCAACACGAATTAAAGAAATAGGAAAAATCGCATCAAAGAATATTAAAATAGCAGCCGCAAAGACCGACCAAAACAACGCAAAAATCTACTTCACGAAAAGTTTATATGTATTGAAAGTCAGAATAGTTCATTCATTCTTACCTTTACCTTTATGCGGCATATCATCTAATGACGGGATCCTGTCAATCATTGATCCGGACCATGGAGCAACAACAGCTCCCATTGCCGGCGTTGGTTACATTGCAAACATGTTTTCGAACAGCTTTTCACAATTTTATTCACACTTTTATTTGTAAATTTTTTCTTTTCTTCTTTTAAACACACTCTTTTATTCACTTTTCACACTCTTTTATTCACTTTTCACACTCTTTTATTCACTTTTTACATGATTTTTCGCATTTACATTTACATTTGGAAGACTGACTACAGAAATTACTAGAGGTACATACTTAATATCACGCACCGATCGCGACCGGACCGCGACGAATAAATAAAGAAATGTGATTTTAAGTACCTTGCAAGCATAAATTCTTCACGAATTTTTTAGGAAACGATGGAAAAATAGTTCATACTAATTTTTAGGTGTATAAACTCTTATTTGTGTGCCTACAATTAAAGCAATAGAGAAAAGAAATTTATTCGTTACGAATAAATTTTATTCGTAACGAATAAATTTATTTTCTCTGTTCCCAAAAGCTTAGGTACAAAAATAACAGTTTGTCCACCTAAAACTAAGTATGAACTATATTTCCATCGTTTCCTAAAAAATTCGTGAGGAATTTATGCTTGTAAGGTACTTAAAATCACATTTCTTTATTTATTCGTCGTTCGTTGGTCGTGCTCATGTGAATAGTCCTTTACATTTGGAAGACTGACTACAGAAATTACTAGAGGTACATACTTAATATTACGCACCGATCGCGACCGGACCGCGACGAAATCACGCACTGACTGTCGAATGCTCGACTCGAGCTCGCCTGTGATGGCTAAGCTGATCTCGTCATATATCTGCGGCTCATGTTTATCGGGTGGTATTTTCGTGTGTGGAGTAGGTACGCAATAATAAAAAATGCTTACTATTTCCATGTGTTTCACATAAGGGTTGATGATATGGGTATACCCAGGGTATACCTACGGTTGAAAAAAATATTTTTTAAAATAGGTAGAGTGCTGCACTTTACTGCGTGAACACAATGGCTGAAGGTCATATATCTGCGGCTCATGTTTATCGGGTGGTATTTTCGTGTGTGGAGTAGGTACCTACTTATAGGTACGCAATAATAAAAAAAATGCTTACTATTTCCATGTGTTTCACATAAGGGGTGATGATATGGGTAAAACCTACGGTTGAAAAAAATATTTTTTAAAATAGGTAGAGTGCTGCACTTTACTGCGTGAACACAATGGCTGAAGGTCATATATCTGCGGCTCATGTTTATCGGGTGGTAAGTGTTTCTATTTTCGTGTGTGGAGTAGGTACCTACTATAGGTACGCAATAATAAAAAATGCTTACTATTTCCATGTGTTTCACATAAGGGGTGATGATATGGGTAAAACCTACGGTTGAAAAAAATATTTTTTAAAATAGGTAGAGTGCTGCACTTTACTGCGTGAACACAATGGCTGAAGGTCATATATATGCGGCTGATGTTTATCGTAAAAAAATTATTGAAAAAAATATTTTTTAAAATAGGTACCTACCATGTTCTACAAAAACTAATGCACGTTGTACTTAAAAGACACTCGTTATTTGTAGATGGAAATCGGCTTTTTCATTAGACATCCCTTCTTACCGCTCGCATTACAGAAATCAATGTTATAAGCGATGTAAGCGATATAAACGAAATCGTACCCAGTCTATACCCTACGCTCGCCTATTTTGTATTTTGGTCGGTTGCTATGTAGTCTTCATCTATACTCTGCAATTGCTGCTGCTGTTACATTTTGTTGTTTGTTAGCGGTGATAGTGTTTTGTGTGTCAAATTGTAGAGTGCTGCATTTTACTGCGTGAACACACAATGGCTGCAGAGACGCAGCCGCAAGAGATGTCAAAACATTAAATACAAGCGAATACAACAACAACGCAAGACGGAGCTGGACAAGTTAACTTGATTTTAACTCTTGCGGCTCCGGCTCCGTATGCGTATGCGTATGCATTGTGTTCAGCCAGTTACTTAGTTCAAAGAATTGCGTGGTATAATTTTTTCTCGAGCATGAATCATTTTCTTTAAGAAATTTCTTACGCCGCATATCATATAATTTACCATCTGAAGATGCTAGAGCGTGCAATTAAGTTTAAATTTCTAATTTAGCACGTTCTAACAGCCACCAACGGCAAATAATTCCGTCTTCTATAAAGTGATTAATTTTTTTTAACTGTTTTTATTTTTGTTTACTTCATTGAAAATAGTGTTAGTGCTAGAATTATGCACAATACTGAAATTTCAATCATGACAATTGTAGCGACGGCTTTTTCGTCTTCATCTTTGTCATCATCGTCGCTGTTCATATTTTTTAGTGTGGCTAGTTGTTCGTTTTTATTATATTGTTTATAAACAACTCTAGCTATACTACGAACTATCAAATTTACTACTCGTACAATTATTACACCAATTAAAAAAGATACTAGTGATTTTTTTAACTTTGGACCCAAGTTAATATTCATGTTGTCTCAGCAGGTATATTGATGAAATCTAATTGTTTACAATCAAATTCACCCAAAGTGTTTCTAGTTATTATTATAATTCACACAATTTAAATTCCCATTTGCATTGCATAACTCGACTCTATATCACAAAATTTAAAACAAATCAAAGTCAACACGATGATACGGCAAGACGATGACCGCTTCATCCGACAACCTCTATCAATCTATATACTATACACAAGCTAGACACACTTTTTGCAAAGAAGTAAATGGAATATAAATCACATATACTTTTGTCGTTATATACATGAATAAACACTAAAAAAAAAAAAATATAAAAATTATATATGATATATGATATACTTGCTCATTAGCATTACAAACGATAGATATGTTTTCTTTGACACCTGATTTGCTGGCAATTCTCAAATACAAGTATCCCAATAGCGAGTCGTTATTTATACTTGCACACAAATGTATTGAATATAGTAACAAATATAAACGCGTTTGTCTGCATGGATTTTTTGACAGTGGTAAAACTATACTTCTTTGTATAATACGCTTTATATTAGAATATTATAATGTGCCCGTTATAAGCGTTACACCATTAAATACACACGCAAATGCAATCAATTTCAAAACAATTCATGCGCAATTCAATATCAATTGGGAGACACATGAACCTATGCGCACCAATGCACTACTGTACAATCCACAGTGTTTTATTTTAATAGACGATGCACTACTAGCAAATCCCAATATATACTCCAATCTTGATATATACCTTCGAAACAATCTAAACATTAATGTTCCATGGGCCAACAGACGTCTTATAATTACAGTCACTTCCTTGCATCCAAATGCTAATCTTTTCTCTACCAATAATAATGATGAAGGTGCCGCTGCCGCTACACTAGGAGTTTATAATCCCAAATATACTACATCCAGCCCTAATTGGCTCAGAGATTTCACGATGATACCCATAAACGACAATTGTACAACTATGACTAAGCAACTTTTAACACTTACCACCGACGTTTATGAGTATCAGCAAGTTTTAAAAATTTACAATTCTATATATGCAGGACTACCATCACCACCATCACCACCATCACCATCATCAGAAACAGGAGCCAATGCACATATTATACCGAGATCGGTCACTACCAAAGCCAACAAAGTACCCTCACTCGATAATGGACTTATTATTACCTGGAACTGTATGCGAGCCGATTATTTCAACAACATTTGCCATGCCAAACAACTTGAACGAATCAACAAAGAACACGTTCTTCCTATATCCTGCATTGACTTAAAAGCCATAAAACGTCCAAAGAAACACTTAAAAACACCATCTAATGGCACACCAGCAACCATCATTAATAAACGTTCTTCTTCAGTAACATTAAATTCAGCTTCAGCAATAGCAACAGCAACATCAGCATCCACCCAATGGCTCAATAAAACTATTTCATATCGATTGTGTAATGGTGATCCTGTTATAACTACACATTCTGTTCCTTACGTACAAAAAGGCTCAATAGGTACTTACCAACATCCCTATCAAATCATAATCAATGGAATTTCATACAAAATGCCACGAGTAACTCTACAAATTAATTCCAATAAAAATTACAAAGTATACCCACTAAAGTTATTTTATGCCGCTACATTAGCCAAAGTCATGGGAACCAAATTTAATAACATACAAATTGATATCTACAACACTGTGGGCACATTAGACCTATGCGCCGCCTTAAGTCGCACCACAAATTACAAAAACATTACTCTCCTACACTAAAACTAAAATTTAAAAAAAAAAAAATTCTTTCAATGTAGCGAACGAAAATTCTTTGCAACAGCAAATACAGCAACGAGGAATTTTTTTTTTGTTTGTTTTACCTTAAGCTCCCGCATGTGTATAAACATGTATGAGTGTGTCCAAGTCTAGATCAGTGTTCATATATGCAGAAAAAAAAAACAACAGAGTACATTTCAATTCTATTCTTTATTATTCGCTTTCTTACAAACAATTCTGATACCTACTTTGATTTGTGAACAAACAATTCTTGAACAAACATTTGTGAATTTTTCTTTATTTGCTTTCTTCCAAATTTGTCATATATTTAGTTGTATAACTTTGAATAACTTTTACAATGTCTACTGGATCATATAGTCCTCCTCAGAACGTTTGCTTTTTACATTTGGTTGTACATCAGCATTGATCGAATCCAAAACCTCTTCAACAACTTGGGCTACGCGATTCTCAGCCTCATCATCGGGAACAAAACACCGACACAAACAGTCTTCTTCGTCGACTAGTCCCAATTCTTTAAATTTCGAAATCTCAGAAAATCTCTTCTTGTTAAGTATATTCTTGCGAGCCACTAGATCTACATCACGCTTATATTTCTCCAATAGTTGTTGCTTGGTTAAAAATTCTATTTCAGTGCAAGCAGTGTTCAAAAAGCGAAAACCATAGAAAAGGTGTGGATGTCTATAGCGTACATCTATCCACAATGCAACAGCATTCGGACATTTTATTTGCAGAAACTTTTTTGCTCCTTTCAACCATTTGTATTTCTTTTCAGTATTATGAGATACTTTACTGCGATCACGAACCTTTATTTCTCGCAACTGACAGCGAGTGACGCGTATAATTTTTCTATTTTCTGCCGAATTGTAACTATAGCATACTACATATTGTTCTTTTTCTGGCCGATCCGGTACAATACGATTATTCACTTTTTGGAAGTGTTGACGAAACTCATCATTCTCTTTAATATTGTCATCAGCAAGTAGCTTATTAACTCCAAAATCAACCATCGTCTTATTCTGGAAATGAGCTAGTTCTTTATACTTGTGTTCCAATTTTAATAATTTTAATTCATGATGGTGATCTTTTTTTACTAATTCGTTGTTCTTTTTTATTATTTCGTTATCCTTTTTTATCAATTCATATTCTTTATTCCTGATCTCATCTTGATAGTTTCTTTTTATTAATTCCACTTGATGGTCTCTTTCCTGTAGTGCATTTTGTATTTCTAGGTATTTATTTTGCAGTTGTAAATACTTGTAGTCTGTAATAGGTTGTTCTTGGCCACTTATTTCATATCTGCCAGTCTGCCGAATAGACGGTAAGACAGTACCACATACCCAATCACTATATCGTTGGTAATTTTTCAAATTCGACGACAAGATCAGTGTCTGCATACCTCGTTCATTGATCATCATTGTTTCGGGCTTCCAATATGAAGGTACTTGGACTCTTGCCATAGCAGGAAGAGTAGCAAGAAGATCCACCCATCTACATTTAAAGCTATTATTAGTGACTTTATTAAATATGACTGGTGCTGGATGTTGATATCCCAGGCTTTTGGCGAACTCATTGGCAGTTACCCACACATGTCCTGTGATTGGATGAACAAATGATGTAAAGGTGAGCTTCAGGTCGTCCAATTGAAAAGATTGGGGAGCAAGAGATAAAGCAGAAGAAATTGATGATGTCACCTCCATGACAATTTTTCGAACACTGGTGAAGAAGCAAGATGTAGTTAGAGTTTATATAGACTCATCTACTTGATATAATTATATAATATATATGATGATAGGTATCCTAAAGAAAGACGGGAATAGTAAAGATAGCGTATATAGAAGGTAGTATACTTCTTGGGAATAGTAAAGATAGCGTATATCGTCGGCTTACAAGCAAAACTGACCAACTGCAAAAATTTGTATTTTGTATCTTTAATTTCAAGTATAATAAAAAACCGAGTAGAAAATTCTGTTAAAACTGCCTATCAGATATTTTGCTTAAGAATATGCAAAGTAGTTTTAATTGTTGGTTGCCTATCTGTCTTCATGTCACGTGACTTGTGTTTTAGTTTTGTACTTATATTGCATTTGTTTGCGTCTAATTTTGTTGACGTTGAAATTGCAGACGAGATACCATCAATAGGTGTATATAGAAGGTAGTATACTTCTTGGGAAGAGTAAACAAAAAGAGTTAGTGAATGACTCATCGATCATCAATAGGTAAAATGCTAAAATGTTATCTGGTTCTCCCTGGTTCGCCCTTGATTGCAGTAACCGCAATCAAGGGCGAACCAGGGAGAACCAGATAACATTTTAGCATTTTACCTATGACAGACACATCAATAGGTGTGTATTGAAGGTAGTGTCATTCTCGGATGTTCTAATATATATATATATATATATATATATATATATATATATATATATATATATATATATATATATATGTCTAATGTCTAAATACATCTATATAGTTTATAATCTATTCCATCTAGCAGCATGATGTTACCTCTACCTCATCCAGTAACAGACTGAGCCACACTAAATGAAGCACCCATATTTATAACCTCGCAATCGCCCCAGTGGCAACACTGAACCAAATATAGTACTATGGTATAAGTTTTTACAGACCAGTAACGTCATTTTGGATCGGCTATTACCGACCGGAAGTGTTGGATACTATAGAATAGAGTAACTCAGATTATATGGACTAGCTACTACTATTTTTGTCATTATGAAAATATCTAATACTATTTAGTACTATTCTTTTATTCAATGGCAACACTGAAATGTATTTTGATTGAGATGATTTGATCTTTTCAATTTTTGTAAATTGGAGATGAGGTGTTCTATTGACCGTCTGCGTTTTGATTGGCTGATTAAAGTCACGTGACTTTGACCGTCTTGGTTTTGATTGGCTGATTAAAGTCACGTGACTTGATTGATTTAATATACAATATTTCTATACGCATCATTTGTGATACAGGTAGTAGTAAAAAACAACAGATACAATCCGAATGTTTTATACTACTACAAATAAAATATTCGGATTGTATCTGTTGTTTTTTTTTTTATTTTTTTTTTTTTATTTTCGTATTTCAAGTAAGGAACATTGTGTAAAAATATAGAACTGCGAAATGTCAAACAGTATATATCCCAAGCTAGACGAGACAATAAATGTCGCTGAGCAGGAAATTGAACAGTTTATACAAAGCTTACAGCAAGCAAGTCGAATTCTAGACTCGGTTACTGTGCAAAATATTACAGCATCACGTAATGAATTGCAACAGGTTTTAGTTGGTTGTCAAGAAGTTCTAGCACGTTGGATGATCAGATATGAGGGAGCTCTAAATTCACGTATGATGGCACTCTATATCAAGACTGCCAATTTTGCTATGCAAGTGTCGGCATTAGCTGGCATCCGCAATACAAACCATCAGCTAAACGATCTATTTAATCAATTGCAAAGCTTTGCTCGTGGTTCTACAGCGCTCTCCTCTTCTGAACAATTAAAATTTAATCTATTGGCCAACTCTAGTAATCAGACTTCAATTCTGAATAAATTTATCGTACAACCCAAGACCAATCCCAACAAAGTTATTGGTTTTTCACGCGAGCGACAACTCATTGCCAATCAAAATAATGATCTGTATAAATCTATTCGACCAAGTGCAGAGCGATCGGCTACAGTCATGTGTTTCTTTGGCCCACCGGGTACAGGCAAAACATACTTTGCACAAGCTGTAGCCCGAGACTTGAATGCAGACTTTCTGGTATTTACAGCCGCACAATTATTAACACCTCGTATTGGCGAATCTGAACAAATTCTTACTGATGTATTTGCCGCATTACGTATCTATCCGCGCAAAGCTGTCGTATTTTTCGATGAGTTTGAACAAATCTTTCCATCACGTAGCGATAGCAGTGCACTAGAAGTCAATCGTAGTCTTACAGTTTTGCTTCTACAATTACTTGATGGAGCATATGCCAAACTACCAGATAATATCACTTTAATTGCCGCTACCAATTTACTAGATAGTTTGGATCCAGCTTTAAGATCACGTATGACACCACAACTTTTAATTGATTTTCCAACAATAGAAAACAAGCGCGCATTTTTGGAAGGATACTTTAGCCCTAATCAAGCTGCTGCAATTTTGAATTATACAGATAATCTTGTCAGATTTAGTAACCGTGATATGTTTACCTTATGCGAGTCCATATTTAAAGATCAAGTAGGACTAATTAATAGCAGTAGATATTTTTTATTAAATTCTGAAAAATTACCTACCCTTCAAAATGGCGTCACCGAATCTGGTTTTGCAGTTGCACAACAGCAAGAATACGACACACCAATACCACTGCTACCAATTCAAGACGTTAGCGAAATTGCATTAATTGATCCCAATCAAGTATATGAATTAAACATTACACTAAAGCAACGTTTCGCATATATACTTCAACGACCCAACCCCATGCTATTTTTAGCCTCTGCATTAGCTTCAGTTAATCCACTTACCGATGAAGAGAACAAACAATATAATCCATACCGTGAGCGTCAAGCATGATTTGCCAACCCATGAATACAAAACGACAAAACCAGGTAAAAAACAAAAGACAAACAACCACCTACAAAAAAAAACGACAAAACCAGCTAAAAAAATAAATAAAAAAACAATTCAGATATATTTTTTTTTTGTTTTTATTTAGTATAGTATATTGCTTATCTGTTCTAATTTTTGAGGTCGTGAAAGAGCTACAAATACTTCATTGCGAGAACAGTTTTGAAGGTTCATATAGATGTTCTTATGTTTGTACGTTTTACCTTGCGAATTGAAGATATTTGAAGCAGCACCCATTACAATAGGATATCCATACAGCAAGTCATATTCATTGAATACACGCATTTGGAATGTTGATGGATACAAAATAACAACTTGATCCGACTCAGTCACCATAATCAGTCCAGGGTATTTAGAGTCTTCCAAAAATCCAAGTAAATACAAGATATCACCATTACGTAGGAGCTCAATAGTGCATTGAACAATATACTGCATGCCTATAATCAAAGGCAAAACAAATAGTTGCGGTTCAGTGTCCTTCGGTTTCTGATAGACCCATTTATCTTTCTTTTGTTTGATATAGATTTTAGAATATCGCAGAAAAGTAGCACGATCTTTAACATTATCGAATGGTATGGGTGCATTTTCATCTTCTTCTGCTTGTGCTACTGATCGTGCAGCTGCTAATGATGGTGGTGGTAATTTAAACTCGATGGTATTGGGAGGTAGCTTTGGTAGTTTTTGTCCTATAGTAATATGATCAGTGGGTTCATTAGTTGACCAATTAGATAGATTCAATACACGAAGTAAATTTGCTTTTGGAGCATCTGGGTCTGCTGCTGCTGCTGCTGCTGCTGCTGCTGCTGGTACTTGAGCATCTTCTTTTGGTATTTGAGCATCATGTTCGGGTTGTTGTTGTTGTTGTTGTTGTTGTTGTTGTTGTTGTTGTTGTTGTTGTTGTTGTTGTTGTTGTTGTTGTTGTTGTTGTTGTTGTTGTTGTTGTTGTTGTTGTTGTTGTTGTTGTTGTTCTTCTTCTTCTTCTTCTTCTTCTTCTTCTTCTTCTTCATGTTCCTCTACTTCTTCTAGTTCTCCGTTTTCTATATCAACACAACCAGAGTTTGCCATATTAAACTCATCAGTGAATTGATCTTCATTTTGCTCTGATATATTTAAATTCATGTATAAACCGATATCAGTACGACATTTCATATATATTAAAATATTCAATCGATGAACTTCAATATTTGTACGAGCCATAATAAGAAATTGATCGGTAAAAAGTTCTTTGTGTTTTCGCCACCACGCTACTAATTTGTCCAGATTACGTATTTCTACGTCCAACATACTATGAAAAAGTGTGTTTTTTTCGAGACTTTTGTCAGCCTCATACACGCTGTATTTTTTCAACGGATTTTCCTTTATAACTTGTATAGCTGTTGCCAAGTGTTCTAGTGAATCGTCATGTACTTCAGCTCTAGTTTGACCCAAACTATTACACTCTCCAATAGCGTTAAATAAAGCTTCATGTATACCACAGAATAAATTCTCGTCATCATCTTCGAAGATTGGTTGAACTTCTTCAATTTCCTTGTTTTTTTTAAACTTTTTCTTTTTTGGCGGTTTTATGTCCTCCACATCCAGATGAGCGGGTTCAAATTCGATATATAAGCGACGAATTGCATACGCATATGCAGGCGGATTTTCAATTAGATGTATTATTTCAATGTTAGTGAGCTTCCTCCCAAATAACATTAACGAATCATTCGACTTTGAAAACGGTATTATTTCAATTAACGGATAGTCGTCTATGGTAGTCACCGGATAATGGTATTTCAACGATGCATCTATATTACAGACTTTTCTAAACGAATTCTCCAAGAATGGTCGCATATTTTCCATATCAGTCTCTAGTAGCTTCTTCAAAATATGCACAAAGTCTGGCTCCTTCATACGATGTGATTTGATTAGTGTAAATTGTTTTGTACACAAGGTCTCCATCACTTGGCAATTATTTATATATACCGATTGCACTGGTCGTATTTGATTGTGATCACCAGCCAACACAATTAGCAGTTTACGATTTAATGTTCTATATTGATAGTAAAGAGAAATTAGCCGATAAAAAAAATAGAACATTGGAGCCGAAATCATACTGTACTCGTCCACGAAGATACATGCAATCGGAGGTAGCCATCTCAATTGAAAATTATATGTTTGAAAATCTATTTTCTCCAACAATAAATCCACAGCACGTAAGGATAAACGTTCAACCACTGATGATAGTGTCAAATAATTATAATAATTCATTCGGAAGATCTTGCAAAATAGAGCACAAAACGTAAAGCCAGGCGTATCGAAATTTGTCAAGACATTTTGCACCAAACTGCCTTTAATTGTAGTATAGACAACATTATACGATTGATGTATAGCATCCAGTAGAAATGTTTTTCCCGTTCCAGCTGAGCCACGCAATAGATAAACTTCAACAACTGATTTGAAGCGAGGATAAGGTTCTTCGCATGGTATTACTTTTTTATTGATACCTTTTAATGTCTGCTCCAAAATATTACGCAATTGATCATCGATTATGGGAAAACTGTATTTTTTTTGTAACTCGTAGAATTCATTGGTCTTTTCGTCAATTAAATCCTGAAGTGTTTTATTCTTTTCTGCCATTGAACAAGTATAACTGTTTTGTAATGATGTGTATTCTTTGAGAGCGACACGCTCAGCATAGATCTTTAACAAATCATAGCTGGTCAGGGTGCGTTCTTTTTTCTCAAAAAACATGCAAATATTGTCAAATGCTTCCTTTTGTTCTGTATTGAGTAGTAGTCGCGGATCTGGTTTTGATAATTTATGTAAAAGTAAATCTTTTGTACCTTCGACATTCATATAGTGTTCTCTATTCATATTTTGCATCGTAATAAAATCATAGCTGGTTGGTCGTAGTTTTGATACAAAAAGCATACCATACGATTTCAGTGATGAAATAGGTTGTGATATAAATGTGTCATGTTGAACTGCTTTTTTATAATATGGTCCCAGATCAATATGAAAACATTCATTGGGTACTCGAAATGGACGTGGATAGGCAATTTTCCTTAGATGTTCTTTTTTTTTCTTCTCTTTTTTTACTGGCGGTAAATGCAATGATACCTCGCAATGATTCTCTTTGATAAAGTTCTCAACACAGTGATCTGGCATAATGAAAGGAGTAGATTTAAACATACCATTATTCATATACACTGATTTCATTTGATAACTTTGAAATACAATGCATGTTGCTGTCATTAGATCAGCATTTATAATTATACCAAATGGTACTTGATAGGGGTACTCTTTACATCCATATATTTGTATATTACGATCAATAACGAGACAATAGTTAATATTCTTTCGTATATTATCAGCATCTTCAAAGTCTTCTATATCAAGATCCTCAGCAGTCGAAGATAGTTCGTTTGTTAGACGTCCAACTGGCTCCATATTTACAGCAAGCATCCAGTCTTCTTCCTCATCATAAGGTATATCCATTTTGTTTGGTGTATCCATAATCTTACAAGACTTGTGTGAGTTTATATGTATAGGACTGATGTTAAATTTAGATGTAGGACTTGTTTGAGTTTAGATATAGGACTGATGTTAAATTTAGATGTAGGTCTGATATATATGTAGTTTTTGTAGTGTATGTTAGTTTCAATTTTTCTCTGCAGATGGAGCCGCTTTCACGGTCCAGTAGCCAAATGATTCAAGTTCTTCGAGCAGATATCGACTCACTTTCAAGGGGTCGTGCTCAATACCAATGTACTTTTTGCACGTCTCAGTGATAACGTCGTTGGCAAAATAATTACAATAAATACTATTGACTTGAAGGCAAAACTTTTTCAATTCTACCGAATCCATAACATTTGCTAGTCAACAATAAGGCAATATGACCACCACCCCATCAATAGCTTCTAATTCCTCTCGGCAGCAGTTCCGTCTTCCGCTACCGACGACAATTATCGACTATGTGACAAATCCCGCAGTCAACGAATACAGCAATATATTTTACAGCGAAGAAAACAAAACAGAGTTTAATAAAATTCAAGATCAAAAACTGGGCGTTATATCGACTATACAATTTCCACAATATTGTGAAATACCTTTTTTACTACCGTGTGTACTCAGCGATTCAAACCACTTTAATGACTCAGTTCAATCGCAAACATCAACCTTTATATCACCATCCGATGAACTACCAACTGTTAAAGCTGACAAAGACATCAATACTGAAATAGATGCAAACAAAATTGGTCATCTTTACGTAAATCGGTGTTCAAATCAGTTACAAACAAAGTTATTTCAACGTCACAATAATGACATTATTCGTCACCTTCTGAACAAATCAGACAATATTAAAATTGATTATCAACCCAATGCTTTGTTTGATGATACCCAACATAATGCACTCATATCAAATTTCAGTATAATTGGCAGACTTGTTAATGAATTTATTATAGCCCAAATTGAATTTTTGTCCGCGTATAAAAGTGTTCGAGTGCCAGGCTATGATTCTATGAATTCATACAAATCAAAACTTAGGCGACTTGAAATCGATGTCGAAACTACACGCCAACAAATACAAGAACTACAAATTGTCAACGATGTCATTGCAGGACGTTTAAGTCAAACCAACGAAGAAATCAGCAGATGTTGTGCTCATATACAACGTGTCTATCATCAATGGCAAACAATATATCAACGTAATCCCGATTATTATAATACAGTCATCGACTCAAATATAAAATATCAGCGTGGGGAATATTTTTGTCATATGCTCGATAGACGTGACAATTTTCTTGATAATGCTCAATCACGTCTAAAATTACAAATTAAATTCAATCTAGCAACGGGCGAAACAATACTACCACCTACTACTATTGGTAATAGAAAACGCAAAAAACACTATACAACTTTTCTTAAGATCGCCACCTTTGTTTTAGACAGTAATTTCAGACAAAAACGTATGATCTATTCCCCAATACCTGTCGATGGATTAAGTAGTATTTCGTTGCGTTCTGATGTACCATGGACTCAACAAGAAATACGCGATAACATTGTATATCTTCACAGATCCACAATCAATAATGGAAATTTGATTTTGCAACGTGCTGTCTTTGAAAATTTCAAGAGTCGTGAAGTATTCTGGCGTTACGTATATTATATATGTGAAGCAAATAGCTCCCTTCTTTCAAACTACTACAAAGGTTATACTTTTTATGACTCTACAGAGATACAAAATCTTAGGCATCTGAATAAATTCTTCTTCAACGCTGATGATCGCAAAGAAGTTTTTATGAATTATCAATCGGAAAATCCCACTACAATCAAGACATGTTCAGATGAATTTATTATTAAAAGAAATCCAGTACTTTAAAAACATAAGATCCAGTCTGATACCACAACAACAACAACAACAACAACAACAACAACAACAACAACAACAACAACAACTACAACTACAACAGTGCCCGCGTATCCATACAACCAGTTAAAATAAAAAAAAAAATATATTGTTTTGCATTTAATTTTTTTATTTTTATATTTCTTGTTTTATGGCTGAGTATAGAACCTTAATGTCCAGGAGATACTTAAGAAAAATCCTGGACATTAAGGTTTGAGTCTATATTTAAATTGTGTTTTTATATCATATACTACTAATTGATTCTTGTCTAATATAATTGCAATTCTTCTTCAGTATTGTTTAAACGTTTCTTGTCGCAGCATATAAGATGATTTTTAATTTTACGAAAGAAACCAGTCACGGCACCAAGTACAAAGATAACTATACCATATAATATATGCTGTAAGTCCATAATAGATGTTATAAATTTATCAGTGCCTGTCCCTATTGAATTGGCTGAAGTAATTGCAGACGCGTTTTGTGTAAATTCATTAAGTATATCGAATTTATTCGATAGCAATGGATCGGTAATTGTTCGACCACTCAACGTTTTAATGTTTAGTGTTGTGTTGTCAGTTGTTGCTTTGTCTGCATTGTAAAAGTTTTTCGGATTTACACCATCATTTACAATTTCGTTGATATGATATCTTTTATCATTGGCTGAACGATTGTCAACATTTAAAATGTTCTCCGATTTGTTTGTGGTGTCATTTATTGGTGGGGGAGTATGTGATGCATTTGTAGGTATCTCAGTTAGTTTTAATTGTTGTGTGGGTTCAGATATTTTATATATACCATTTGTACTGATTGTTTCTATAGGTGTAACAATATCTGAATGCCTATCGTTTGTAGTATATGAACTAGAAGCACTGATTGCTGACAACAGTGCTAGCAAACCAAGCGCCACTTTAGGTCTCATTGTGCTTAAATGATAAAAAAAATTAGGGGTCTATTGTAGCTGTTGTTAAGTATGCTTATATTACATTTAATTCTTATTCTCTAGGGTTGGGCTCTTTATCCCGTATCCCAAATTCCTTAGTCTCAAAATCCCGAATCTCAACACCCTGACTTCTAATATCCTGAATCCCATAATACCGAATCGCGAATTCCTGAGTCCCAAAATCCTGAAAAGTACTATTGTACTTTATGTTTTCCATATGATTTGTTATATCAAACGATGAGAATCAACGAGAACTAAGTTTTAATACCTTTTTCATAATATAAGACCTGGGGCACTGGTGGCAATTTTCTAAGACTTGGTTAGTTTTGTTTATTGAACGATATACATATATTTACAATTGATACTTATACCATACAAATAATGTAGGAATGTTGGCACATAAGGGGGGGAGGGGGGGCTAACCAAATACATTGTCTAGAATAAAAATAATAACTTATTATATAGCTGAAAAGAAAGAGATTTCTTGATTATAAGTCGGTTGACTTGAGTTATCTCGGGATGTTGTTCCGTGTCCCGGTTGTCGCTGGTGTTCGCTCTTTATGGGGAGATAAGGGCAATTTTCTAGTACTATTTAGCATGGTCTGTCAAAATGCTGCAAATGAAGCAGCATCAACAGATAGCGTACAAAATTTTTTCATGCATAAAACGCCACTCGATCTACACGTACCATATAAAAATAATAACTTATTATATAGCTGAATAATTCTCTGAGGATTTTGATATATGAGAATTGAAGGAAGGCGGTAATGGACTAGCTTACTAACATATATACATAGGATATCAGGGAGCGTTTTGAGAAAAATCAAATCAATTAATCAATTTTAAGAAATAATTGAGCAATATATATTTTATAGCTTATTAATAAGCGTTTTTTTTTGATTTGATGATGATGATGATGATGATGATGATGATGATGATGATGATGTAGTTGATGATGATGATGACGGGTCTCAGCAGCTGCTTATATACATCAGTAGTTGTTTTGTTGGCTGGCTTAGTCCTGTCCTTCTTTCTCAGCAAAGGGTATACAGTCGGTGGAAGAAGGCGAAGTTGGCCTTCTTAAAAGTACATTAGTGCGTGAGTGCGGGTTGAATCTATATAAACACCTCGTTAAAGTTGATACCTATATAGATCCTTCGCGTTTCTTTGGGTAGCAGCCAGTCTGGTTCCATCAGGTGTAATGTAAGTAATGGATGTGATGGCTCTGCAGTTAATATTACCAGCAGTACAACGGAATCTTCCTTTATGGGCGGCCTTCTGACGATCAGACGAACTCTGACTTAGAGCTGATGAGTTATGATCCGGATACCCCACTTACTATATAATAAGAATATAGTTTGTGGATGTGAGTTTCCACTCTCCGGGCAGCTATGGTTGATATGATAATATAGATGTGCTATATGGTCAGAGAGTCATCGGCGTATAAAGCAGGTTTTCGCAGTCACTTGATGGGGTAGAGGTTGATGGTTGGTCCGACGCGTCATGATGATGTTGAAGAGGAATGGTCCTACTATATATATAGTTTTGATCCCTCTGAGCGACTGACTCCTGCTCTGATGTTCTTGGTGGTGGTGGTGGTGGTGGTGGTGGTGGTGGTGGTGGTGGTGGCGGACTTTGCGCTTTCAATTTGGACGAACAAGTTTCTGTGGGAGAGAAAAGAAAAAATTATTTTTATTAATGGAGCTGAAAAGTTGGAAATCATCATGTATGTAAGTAATTGAACAAAGTAGAATTGAATATTGAACAAGATATAGAAAGAAACTGTTCAACATAATAAAAAATGAGTCAATAAGTGTTTATTGAACAAAAAAAAAAAAAAACAATTAGAAAATTGTACTATTGAACAAAGCAGTTTTCCATAACTTAAAAACCAAAAGAGATATAACAAAATGGTTTGCGCCCAAATTATGAAGACTGCATACCTAATTCAATTTCGTGAAAAATGGCCTATTGAACAAGTTAGAACTCAGCTGATGAATTTATTTATGAAATTATTTATTGTGCAGTACAAGCTGCTGCTGCTGCAGGCGCTGCTGGTGCTGCTGCTGCTGCTGCTGCTGCTGCTACTACTGCTACTCATACTTCAGACACATCCATACCCAAACGACGTAAAACAACAATTAAAAAACCAGCTATCAAAGAGCTATATAAATGCTACTAGTGTAAATCAATCAAACCCGAATCCATCTACATGAACTTTATAACCATTTAACACTGATTGCTACCAACAGCCAACATCAAGATACTAAGAGTGTTCAAAATGACCTGTGTTCTAGAACAGTTTCAGACAGAAAAGATCTCAGACTTTTGGTGTTCAATGAGAAATTTTCTGTTCTTTTCTGATCTTTTTTGTGTTCAATGAGCTGGCTGTTCTAGAACAGTTTAGCACAGCATTTTCTGCACCTCCTCTTGAGCAAGTGCAAGTTTGGTTTAAAACTGTCCTCACTGAAAGCTAATGACTAACTAACCACAAATATAAATACTCTACATCAAAAATACTCTATACATATAGAAAAAACCAAGACGGTCAAAGTCACGTGACTTTAATCAGCCAATCAAAACGCAGACGGTCAATAGAACACCTCATCTCCAATTTAGAAAAATTGAAAAGATCAAATCAAATCAATCAAAATACATTTCAGTGTTGCCATTGAATAAAAGAATAGTACTAAATAGTATTAGATATTTGCATAATGGCAAAAATAGTAGTAGCTAGTCCATATAATCTGAGTTCCTCTATTCTATAGTATCCAACACTTCCGGTCGGTAATAGCCGATCCAAAATGACGTTACTGGTCTGTAAAAACTTATACCATAGTACTATATTTGGCTCAGTGTTGCCACTGGGGCGATTGCGAGGTTATAAATATGGGTGCTTCATTAAGTGTGGCTCAGTCTGTTACTGGATTAGGTAGAGGCAACATCATGCTGCTAGATGGAATAGATTATAAACTATATAGATCTGTATAGGTATAGAAGTTATTGAAGAGGTTGTGAATTTGATCACACCTATTGATGGTATCTCCGAGAATGATACTACCTTCTATATACGCTCCATAGAATGATGAGTCAGTCATAGGGGTAAAATGCCAATATATTATGTTAACTAGTTCGCCCCTGATTGCGGTTACTGCAATCAAGGGCAAACTATTGATGATCGATGAGTCATTCGATCATCAATAGTTTACCCTTGATTGCTGATCATATTTATCTCTGAATTTGAAGAATTGGGACTGTATCCGATGTTGAAGACTGTATCCGATGTTGTTTTGTGTCTGACGATGAAGCTGATACTCGTATAGCAGAAGTTATTGGGTCTTCCAAAAAAATCGTCTGTTACTATGCAATCTACTTCATCATCATCATCATCATCATCATCATCATCATCATCATCATCATCATCATCATCATCATCATCATCATCATCATCATCATCATCATCATCATCATCATCATCATCATCATCATCATCATCATCATCATCATCATCATCATCATCAGACCCAACGTCTATACCACATGTACTTTTCTTAGACATCTACTTCTCCAGTTTTGCAAACATCTATACTTCAATTTTCTAGCTCTTGTTCCGCAAAATTTTCAACTATAAAAGAGCTATACCTATAAATGCTACTAGTGTAAATTAAACAAACCCGAATCCATGTTGTGCACCTATCTAAATGAACTTTATAACCATTTGACACTGATTGCTACCAACAGCCAACATCAAGATACTAAGAGTGTTCAAAATGACCTGTGTTCTAGAACAGTTTCAGACAGAAAAGATCTCAGACTTTTGGTGTTCAATGAGAAATTTTCTGTTCTTTTCTGATCTTTTTTGTGGTGTTCAATGAGCTGGCTGTTCTAGAACAGTTTAGCACAGCATTTTCTGCACCTCCTCTTGAGCAAGTGCAAGTTTGGTTTAAAACTGTCAAAAGCAGCTGTTGACTTTTTGCTTGTAGTTTTTTTAAGCGCATTGTACCTAGTTTTAATTTGTTGTAAAAAGTTCAAAAAAAAATTTTTAAAAATCAGGAAAATAACACCTAACCTTGTGCTGAAAATAAAATTACTTATTCGTGACGAAAATACGCTAAATTAAATTGATATCTGAAAAAGAAAAATTGGTGGTTGTTTTTTCATTTTTCATTTTTGTTGTTGCCTTTTTTGACAAGTTTGCTTGTTCTAACTTGCCTGACGTTTTTCACTGCTTCTGTGCTGTGCTGTGCTGTTCTGATCTTAAAAAAAAGCCATTGAACACATCTACTCTATTCAACACGGGATAGGGATTAGGGACAAAACTAAAAAAGAAAAAGGTATGGGTATGGAGAAATGCACAAGAAAATTGTTGCTCTGAAATTTCAAATGTCGATTTATTTACTTGGTGACATCTATCGACCGACGCCGCCGCCGACGTCTTAACGCAGGCTAGCATGGTTCCTCTATGTATATACAAACTCAAAGATGATACCTACAATTTCATTCATATTTTGTTTAGGAGTTGTTTCTTTTTTTTTTGTTATTATTCTGCTTATGTTATTCTTTGCTGATAGCAAAGAATGCAATGGTTAGAGCATTTATTTCTCTAAGCAATAAAATCCAACCTAAACCATTTTTTATCACAACGAATACAATGCTTAGCTAGCATTGATTTCTTAAGTACCTACCGTCAATCGTCGCATGATCAACGATGGATATTTCTTTCATGGTAATTAAATTGGGTTAGCGTGGAGGCGCACAAGACACAAGTGTTGCTCTCTGATAACCAGTGCGGATGATTATTTTTTTTGGGACTTTCTGGGGTGTTAATTTGTTGATAGATTGGAATTAATGCATATATGAGTGGAATTGGGTACCTATAGATTACGATCGCGGCAGGCAGTTTGTATGTGAGATGAGGAGGTTTGTGAGTTTATTTTTTTTTGTTTTGTGTGTATAGATTGCGGTCACATAAAAGTTTATTGCAGCAGAAGTAATCTAATGGGAATAGGTTTTTGTATGCCACAGCAGAAGAAATCATAATATACACTCTCTTTATAAACAAAATCAGGTCATCTGAATATTTTTTTTGCTTCTATTTTTAATGAGCATATGCTTGATAGCCGCAAAATGTATAGTAAAGAATACATCTAGGATGAGTTATATTAAAATACAATATAGAAAGCATTGTGAGCATTTAGGCTGTCTGTATTTTAATTTTACACAGGGAAAATAATTGAAACTTAATTATTTTTTTTTTCTCTATTGGTGGCTGGCTTTTGATACACATATATGGAACAATCTGTTTATTCGATCTATACATAATATGTCTATTCGATCTATACATATGTCTGTTCGATTCTTTGTGTGTCATTGTTTTAATCTGTTTCTTCTAGAAATACAAAAACACCATGTTTGGCAAAGTATAGAATTTTTTTTGCTTCTATTTTTAATGTGCATGTGCTTGATAGCAGCAAAATGTATAGTAAAGAATACATCTAGGAGGAGTTATATTAAAACATAGAAAGCATTGTGAGCATCTAGGCTGTTGCTCTCAGTAATCACTCTTGGTCAAAGTTTTTTTTAATGTGTGTAAAGTGAGAATTTTTCTAAGTAGGTATTATAATATTGTGTCTTTTGTTATTTGAAAATGTCGACAAATTTTACCGACACGGTCGTTAATAATAAAGGCGGGTTAAAATTGGTGTTCGGGGGCTACACACTACTTTTTTACATCACAAGGTAAGAGTAACTGTAAACGGTGTCACCACGTATATTGGACTTGTGCTGCGCGCAAATCAAAGTGCTGCAATATGTTTGGCTTCGTATAGAAATAGCAAAAAGGATATTGCTGCTCATATATCTCTGAATTTGAAGAATTGGGACTCTAATATAGATAGATAACGAAGAAGAAGACTGTATCCGACATTGTTTTAGTGTCTGACGATGAAGCTGATACTTGTACTTGGTATAGAAGTTATAGTGAAGAGGTTGTGAATTCGATCACACTATATCATCATCACTACGAGGTACAAAACCGACTGGACTGCAAGAAAAGGTAAACGATCTCATGAAGATTATGATAAGCAAGAAATTGCCAAAATGATGAAAACGTACTCATCTAAATATTTTGATCGTGTACAAAAAAAAAATAAAAATAATGTAGTTTCTCACTTTTCAACAGAACGAACACCCCCGTAAAACCATGCGTAAAAGGGATACGAGTGTTTAGCACATCTTAGAATGATGAGTCAGTCAGTGTCATAGAGGTAAAATGCTAATATATTATGTTAACTAGTTCGCCCCTGATTGCTGATCATATATCTCTGTTTAATTCATATATACTTGATTGGGATCAATTAATGCAATTTCGCTAACGTCTTGAATTGGTAGCAGTGGTCCTCATATATCTGATCATTTAACGTGCTAGAACTTCTTGACAACCAACTATAAAACTTTTTGCAATTTATTACGTGATGCTGTAATATTTTGCACAGTAACCGAGTCTAGAATTTTCGACTTGCTTACTATGTAAGCTTTGTATAAACTGTTCAATTTCCTGCTCAGCGACATTTATTGTCTCGTCTAGCTTGGGATATTTATACTGTTTGACATTTCGCAGTTCTATATTTTTACACAATGTTCCAAAAAATCCATACCTATAACATTGTCCTACATCAGACGATATCTAGACGATAGGTATCACAAATGATGCGTATAGAAAATATTTTATATTAAATCAATCAAGTCACGTGACTTTAATCAGCCAATCAAAACGCAGACGGTCATAAGAACACCTCATCTCCAATTTAGAAAAATTAAAAAGATCAAATCAACTCAATCAAAATACATTTCAGTGTTGCCATTGAATAAAAGAATAGTACTAAATAGTATTAGATATTTGCATAATGGCAAAAATAGTAGTAGCTAGTCCATATAATCTGAGTTCCTCTATTCTATAGTATCCAACACTTCCGGTCGGTAATAGCCGATCCAAAATGACGTTACTGGTCTGTAAAAACTTATACCATAGTACTATATTTGGCTCAGTGTTGCCACTGGGGCGATTGCGAGGTTATAAATATGGGTGCTTCATTTAGTGTGGCTCAGTCTGTATTTAGATGAGGTAGAGGCAACATCATGCTGCTAGATGGAATAGATTATAAACTATATAGATCTGTATAGGTATAGAAGTTATTGAAGAGGTTGTGAATTTGATCACACCTATTGATGGTATCTCCGAGAATGATACTACCTTCTATATACGCTCCATAGAATGATGAGTCAGTCATAAAGGTAAAATGCCAATATATTATGTTAACTAGTTCGCCCCTGATTGCGGTTACTGCAATCAAGGGCGAACTATTGATGATCGATGAGTCATTCGATCATCAATAGTTTACCCTTGATTGCTGATCATATTTATCTCTGAATTTGAAGAATTGGGACTGTATCCGATGTTGAAGACTGTATCCGACGTTGTTTTGTGTCTGACGATGAAGCTGATACTTGTATATAGGTATAGAAGTTATTGGGTCTTCAAAAAAATCGTCTGTTACTATATGCAATCTACTTCATCATCATCATCAGACCCAACGTCTACCATATATGTATACTTCTTAGACATCTACTTCTCCAGTTTTGCAAACATCTACTTCAATTTTCTAGCTCTTGTTCCGCAACTATAGTTTTCAACTAGATGATCAAACGTTAAATTTTTTATCATTTGTTCATTTAATCACATCAGAGGACATCATCATCATCATCATGTGCGTGGGTAACTGCTAATGAGTTTGCTAAGAGCTTGGGTGATAAATGCAGGAGGTATGAATATACTATAGTTTTGTCATCGAAATTGAAAGATTGCCAGCGGTTCAGATCCTGATGATGGGTATGCGTGGTACTGTCCTAAACCTTCTACTCATAATCTTCTTTAATTAAAAAAAAAAAAAAAAAAAAAATTAAGAAAATCGGTCTATCGGTCTATCGGTCTATCGGTCTATCGGCTGGTTTGGCGATTATAGCTTATTAATAAGCGTTTTTTTTGTTGGACAGCTCTCCAAGCAAAAATATCAAAAATCATATATTTCTTAAAAATTTCCTCTTGATACGTCGTAGTCTCGTCAAAGTTTTTTTTAATAATGTGTAAAGTGAATTTTGCTAAGTAGTATAATAGAGTAGTTAGTGTCTTTTGTTATTAAGTGTTATTTGAAAATGGCGACAAATTTTGCCGAAACGGTCGTTAATAATAAAGGCGGGGTAAAATTGGTGTTCGGGGGCTATTACTTCCACAAGGAAAGAGTAACTGTAAACGGTGTTACGTATTGGGCTTGTGCTGCGCGCAAATCAAAGTGCTGCAATGTTCGGCTTCGTACCAAAATGGTCGACGATCAGTATTTAGTATTGAATAATGAGCCAGGTGAACACAGCCATGACCCGTTGGCATATGAACGTGAGGTTATAAGCGCGAATAACTTTGTTAAGGACAAGGCATCAAAAGAGGAGGCTATACCACCAAGCATAATAATTCGCGATTCGATAGTGCGGGCTGATATTGGATGCCGGCCTTATTTGCCGTCTAATAGGGCTCAAAACAAAAAAATTAAAAGAGTGCGCCTCGCCAATATTCGGGAGCCCACTAACATCAGTGAGATTGATATCCCAAACTACGTTCGGTTCGTTGACGGCGAGTGTTTTGTGCTAAACGAAGTAAGTTTCGGATTGGAGAATGAATGTTATAACATTCTTCTCGGAACTCCTAGTTCCTTGAAGCTGTTAAGTGAAGCCAAATGTTGGCTGGTAGATGGAACTTTTGCGGTTGTTCCGACCATAATGCAGCAGCTTTTCTCCATCCATGGTTATTTGGATGGGGTGGTTGTGCCACTGGCATTTTGCCTTATGACACACAAAACTAAAGAGGCATATAGCCAGGTTTGGTTCAGCCTCTTTAAAGCTGCTACCGACAACAGCATCCATCTTAGCCCGGAGCGAATCATTTCCGACTTCGAAAAAGCTATTGTTATAACAGCAAAGGAGTACATGCCAACGACCGACTTTCGAGGATGTAATTTCCATTTTGGGCAGATTATTTGGAGACGCATTCAACATATGGGATTCCGAAGCAAGTACGCGACGGAGGAGTCGTTTTCTTTGGAAATGCGTATGATGAAGGCATTGGCGTTTGTGCCCCACGAAGAAGTCACTACATATTTTGACTCTTTCTATGCTTCGCTCCGCCATTCCGAAAGCAAAGACGTGGCAAAGTGGTTTAAAACAAACTATGTGCAGCACCCAAGAAATGAGAGACCACCAGCTTACGAACCAAAATTTTGGTGTGTGGACGTTTCGCTGACAGGAGATCCCAGCTTTCCCAGAACCCAAAATAACGTGGAGGCTTGGCATAGGCGTCTAAAAGTGATTGTAGGAAAAACACATGCGGGACTTTACAAGCTTGTCGGTGACCTAGGCAAAGAGGTCATAGTTGGAAAGGTTAATGTGGACAGGGCCAGGATGGGTGAGGCGCGCCCCTTCACAAAAACTGAGAAGCGGAACGTGCAACTGCAGAAAGTCCTTAACAGCAGAACACTCCAGCACAACATTGAATTCCTACGAAGCATGGCGCTAAACTTGGTTTTAGAGTAGTATAACCTGCAATATCAATCATATATCATATCAAATATAAAAGGGTTGGGCTGAAAAAATCCTGAATCCCAAATTCCCGAAAGACTATATAATATGTAGGTATATGTCTATATAACCGATCAAGAGCCACCAACAGCATCATCATCCTCCTCACTTATGTAGTAGGTATACCCTTCCTATAGGCGACGACACTATCAAGATCAATTAACACCATAGCCAAAAACAAAAAAGTTTTTTTTGTTCAGCTCAGAATTATTAATAGCTTCTTGAATATATAAATATTATCTATCATTTCCAATTATTGCCATGCGATTTGAGCGTGTAGAAGAAGAACTACGCTTACAATAGCATTTTCACCTTATTCTTATTCCACACCACGTGCGTCGCGTCGTACAAAATGCTCTCATGATGTATAATATGAAATGCCACTCGAAGTTATGAGAATCAACAGGTACCGTATAAAAATGCATTATTATAATCCATGCCAAAGTATAAAAGAAATGGTCTCACACAAGTAAATTCAGTTCTTGCCAGAACTCCAACCAGGTAGGTCGTATGCTGGCAGTGGTTGCCAGTAAAAAGTTCTTATAAGAACTGTTTGTAGGGAAATGTAAGATTGATTTTGATTGGCTGGTAGTGGTTGCCGGTAGGGGTAGTAGTAGTAGCTGTTGCTGCTTGCTGCTTGCTGCTTGCTGGTAAGCTAGTCAGAAAATGTTTTTTTCTGACTCGCTTAACAGTACAGTTAAGCTATTGGCATTCGCTTCACTACTCGCTCGCTCCCTTTGTTCTTTTCAGAGCTATCAAATTTTTTTTAAAGAAATATATGATTTTTTTAATTTTACATGCTCTCCAAAAAAAAACGCTCCCTGCCTATTAATAAGCTATAATATATATATATATATATATATATTGGTCAATTATTTCTTAAAATTGATTTAAAAAAATTTTTTTTTTCCAAACGCTCCCTGCCTGTTGGTAAGCTATGTCTCAAAACGCTCCCTATCCTGTTTTTTTTTTTTTAAGCTATTCCCCTTTACCACCTTCCTTCAATTCTCATATCAAAATCGTCAGAGCAGAAAACGCTCCCAAATGCCACCAATCAATCTCTCAAAAGTACTCAATACTACTATTTACTTTAGCTTAAAAGTACTGTCAGGCAACTGAAAAGGAGCAAACACATCTGTTACTATATGCAATCTACTTCATCATCATCATCAGACCCAACGTCTACCATATATGTATACTTCTTAGACATCTACTTCTCCAGTTTTGCAAACATCTACTTCAATTTTCTAGCTCTTGTTCCGCAACTATAGTTTTCAACTAGATGATCAAACGTTAAATTTTTTATCATTTGTTCATTTAATCACATCAGAGGACATCATCATCATCATCATGTGCGTGGGTAACTGCTAATGAGTTTGCTAAGAGCTTGGGTGATAAATGCAGGAGGTATGAATATACTATAGTTTTGTCATCGAAATTGAAAGATTGCCAGCGGTTCAGATCCTGATGATGGGTATGCGTGGTACTGTCCTAAACCTTCTACTCATAATCTTCTTTAATTAAAAAAAAAAAAAAAAAAAAAATTAAGAAAATCGGTCTATCGGTCTATCGGTCTATCGGTCTATCGGCTGGTTTGGCGATTATAGCTTATTAATAAGCGTTTTTTTTGTTGGACAGCTCTCCAAGCAAAAATATCAAAAATCATATATTTCTTAAAAATTTCCTCTTGATACGTCGTAGTCTCGTCAAAGTTTTTTTTAATAATGTGTAAAGTGAATTTTGCTAAGTAGTATAATAGAGTAGTTAGTGTCTTTTGTTATTAAGTGTTATTTGAAAATGGCGACAAATTTTGCCGAAACGGTCGTTAATAATAAAGGCGGGGTAAAATTGGTGTTCGGGGGCTATTACTTCCACAAGGAAAGAGTAACTGTAAACGGTGTTACGTATTGGGCTTGTGCTGCGCGCAAATCAAAGTGCTGCAATGTTCGGCTTCGTACCAAAATGGTCGACGATCAGTATTTAGTATTGAATAATGAGCCAGGTGAACACAGCCATGACCCGTTGGCATATGAACGTGAGGTTATAAGCGCGAATAACTTTGTTAAGGACAAGGCATCAAAAGAGGAGGCTATACCACCAAGCATAATAATTCGCGATTCGATAGTGCGGGCTGATATTGGATGCCGGCCTTATTTGCCGTCTAATAGGGCTCAAAACAAAAAAATTAAAAGAGTGCGCCTCGCCAATATTCGGGAGCCCACTAACATCAGTGAGATTGATATCCCAAACTACGTTCGGTTCGTTGACGGCGAGTGTTTTGTGCTAAACGAAGTAAGTTTCGGATTGGAGAATGAATGTTATAACATTCTTCTCGGAACTCCTAGTTCCTTGAAGCTGTTAAGTGAAGCCAAATGTTGGCTGGTAGATGGAACTTTTGCGGTTGTTCCGACCATAATGCAGCAGCTTTTCTCCATCCATGGTTATTTGGATGGGGTGGTTGTGCCACTGGCATTTTGCCTTATGACACACAAAACTAAAGAGGCATATAGCCAGGTTTGGTTCAGCCTCTTTAAAGCTGCTACCGACAACAGCATCCATCTTAGCCCGGAGCGAATCATTTCCGACTTCGAAAAAGCTATTGTTATAACAGCAAAGGAGTACATGCCAACGACCGACTTTCGAGGATGTAATTTCCATTTTGGGCAGATTATTTGGAGACGCATTCAACATATGGGATTCCGAAGCAAGTACGCGACGGAGGAGTCGTTTTCTTTGGAAATGCGTATGATGAAGGCATTGGCGTTTGTGCCCCACGAAGAAGTCACTACATATTTTGACTCTTTCTATGCTTCGCTCCGCCATTCCGAAAGCAAAGACGTGGCAAAGTGGTTTAAAACAAACTATGTGCAGCACCCAAGAAATGAGAGACCACCAGCTTACGAACCAAAATTTTGGTGTGTGGACGTTTCGCTGACAGGAGATCCCAGCTTTCCCAGAACCCAAAATAACGTGGAGGCTTGGCATAGGCGTCTAAAAGTGATTGTAGGAAAAACACATGCGGGACTTTACAAGCTTGTCGGTGACCTAGGCAAAGAGGTCATAGTTGGAAAGGTTAATGTGGACAGGGCCAGGATGGGTGAGGCGCGCCCCTTCACAAAAACTGAGAAGCGGAACGTGCAACTGCAGAAAGTCCTTAACAGCAGAACACTCCAGCACAACATTGAATTCCTACGAAGCATGGCGCTAAACTTGGTTTTAGAGTAGTATAACCTGCAATATCAATCATATATCATATCAAATATAAAAGGGTTGGGCTGAAAAAATCCTGAATCCCAAATTCCCGAAAGACTATATAATATGTAGGTATATGTCTATATAACCGATCAAGAGCCACCAACAGCATCATCATCCTCCTCACTTATGTAGTAGGTATACCCTTCCTATAGGCGACGACACTATCAAGATCAATTAACACCATAGCCAAAAACAAAAAAGTTTTTTTTGTTCAGCTCAGAATTATTAATAGCTTCTTGAATATATAAATATTATCTATCATTTCCAATTATTGCCATGCGATTTGAGCGTGTAGAAGAAGAACTACGCTTACAATAGCATTTTCACCTTATTCTTATTCCACACCACGTGCGTCGCGTCGTACAAAATGCTCTCATGATGTATAATATGAAATGCCACTCGAAGTTATGAGAATCAACAGGTACCGTATAAAAATGCATTATTATAATCCATGCCAAAGTATAAAAGAAATGGTCTCACACAAGTAAATTCAGTTCTTGCCAGAACTCCAACCAGGTAGGTCGTATGCTGGCAGTGGTTGCCAGTAAAAAGTTCTTATAAGAACTGTTTGTAGGGAAATGTAAGATTGATTTTGATTGGCTGGTAGTGGTTGCCGGTAGGGGTAGTAGTAGTAGCTGTTGCTGCTTGCTGCTTGCTGCTTGCTGGTAAGCTAGTCAGAAAATGTTTTTTTCTGACTCGCTTAACAGTACAGTTAAGCTATTGGCATTCGCTTCACTACTCGCTCGCTCCCTTTGTTCTTTTCAGAGCTATCAAATTTTTTTTAAAGAAATATATGATTTTTTTAATTTTACATGCTCTCCAAAAAAAAACGCTCCCTGCCTATTAATAAGCTATAATATATATATATATATATATATATTGGTCAATTATTTCTTAAAATTGATTTAAAAAAATTTTTTTTTTCCAAACGCTCCCTGCCTGTTGGTAAGCTATGTCTCAAAACGCTCCCTATCCTGTTTTTTTTTTTTTAAGCTATTCCCCTTTACCACCTTCCTTCAATTCTCATATCAAAATCGTCAGAGCAGAAAACGCTCCCAAATGCCACCAATCAATCTCTCAAAAGTACTCAATACTACTATTTACTTTAGCTTAAAAGTACTGTCAGGCAACTGAAAAGGAGCAAACACAAAAATCCTGAATGTATCAGAAATAAAATGTCAGCATTTTGTTCACCTCAATTTTCAGCGAAAATTTTTCTAAGTTATTGCGGGATTTCCTCGGTCAGGATTTTAAAAGTCAGGATTTTGTCCCTATCCCATATATTTTGTCGTCCTGAAAAGGACGGTTTCTTTTTTTTTTATCACTACTAGATTAAGCACTTTTCTCGGTTTTCTTTGGTAACAAAACTGCTTGGATATTTGGTAGAACACCACCTTGTGCAATCGTTACACCAGAAAGTAATTTGTTCAATTCCTCATCGTTACGAATTGCCAATTGCAAATGGCGGGGAATAATTCTTGTTTTTTTGTTGTCACGAGCAGCATTTCCAGCCAATTCTAACACTTCAGCTGCCAAATATTCCATTACAGCAGCTAAATACACTGGGGCACCAGCTCCGACGCGTTCAGCGTAATTTCCCTTACGGAGCAAACGATGAATACGACCGACGGGAAACTGTAGGCCGGCACGATTTGAGCGTGACTTTGCCTTTCCCTTCACTTTTCCACCTTTACCACGACCAGACATTTTTATTTAATAAAAATAAATTCACAAATCACAATTAATTAATAAAACACGATGTGCACTGTTTCACTGTTCACTTTAGAATGAGTGAAATTTTCAAAATGGGGTAGTATTTATGTAAAAAAATTTCCCCTCCAACAAGCATAATAAAGGGGTAGAAGCGACAATAGCTTCTATTGGAAAATAGTATAAATTAAACGAGGTCTTGCGATTTTTTCACAGTTCTCATCGTACATTCGTCGTGGTAAGACCTTCTTTGCAGTGTTTAGTGTGTTCTCTATTAAATAAAGTGAAGTGAAGTTTTTTTTTTAATTGAAAAATAAAAATGCCGCCTAAAACTAGTGGAAAAGCCGCCAAAAAAGCTGGAAAGGCGCAAAAAAATATTACGAAGACAGACAAGAAGAAGAAGCGCAAGAGGAAGGAGAGTTACGCAATCTACATTTACAAAGTGTTGAAGCAAGTTCATCCCGATACTGGAATTTCATCAAAAGCCATGAGTATCATGAATAGTTTTGTGAACGATATTTTTGAGAGGATTGCTGCTGAGGCATCCCGATTGGCTCATTACAATAAACGTTCAACAATTACTAGTCGGGAAATCCAAACAGCAGTTCGTTTGCTATTACCTGGTGAATTGGCTAAGCATGCCGTAAGTGAAGGAACAAAAGCAGTAACAAAATATACTAGCTCGAAATAAAATGTGTTTCTTTTTTCTTGAATATTGTATAAAAAAGGCCCTTTTCAGGGCCGCAAATAATTTACGAAAAGAAATATGTGATTATTTTTGAAAATCGTCCTGCGTCTATGTGCAAAAAAAGTCAAAAGAGATAGAATCATTTTGGGAAAAATCGGTCTACCCAACGGTGGAGAGGGGTGTAATGCAAAAGGGAATTAATAAATATGTAGATGTTGTTGATTTGGGTGTGTTTGAGGTTTTTGTTTTTTTTTTTTAGCATTGCAAATTGCCAACGACCATACCACTCGAAGCCAATCGGTTCTCGTCCGATCACCGCAATTAAATCGAGTCGGGCGCGGTTAGTACTTAGATGGGGGACCGCTTGGGAACACCGCGTGTTGTTGGCATGCACTTTTTTTTTAATTTTCGCTATATTTGACAAAAAAAACATCTTTATTCGCCAGAAAAGTAATTTTTTGTTACATATATCTCTTTAAAATATAGTTTTTAGCCCTAAAACAGACTGTATTTGTATGTTTAGGCAAAAAAAAAACATTTTTATTCGCCAGAAAAGTAATTTTTTTTTTTGATATATATCTCTTTGAAATATAGTTTTTAGCCCTGAAAAGGACTGTGTTTTTATGTTTTTGTTTTTAATTTCACTTTCACATTGAAATTACTTCTTGGCTTTCTTTGGAGCAACCGCTTTTTTTGGTTTAGCTGCAGATTTAGCTTTTGGCACTTTTGGTTTAGGAGCAGCAGCCTTTGCTTTTGTTGTTTTAGCTTTAACTGCACTCGGTTTCTTAGCACTTTTCACTTTAGGCTTTTCTACCTTCTTTTTTTCAGCACTTTTTTTAGGAGCAGCAGCAACTTTTTTCACTTTTTTCTCACCTGCAACTTTCTTCACTTTTTTGTCACTAGCAGCAGCAGATTTTGGCTTTGCGGCTGCTTTCTTTTTATCAGCGGATTTTGCTTTTGGTTCCTTGCTAGCCGAAGCGGACAATTTAAATGAACCGGCCGCTCCTTTTCCTTTTGTTTGCACTAATTTACCACTCACTACAGCACCTTTTAAATATTTTTTGATAAATGGAGCCAATTTTTGGACATCAACTTTATATGTTGCGGCAATATATTTTTTGATTGCCAAAAGCGACGAACCACCACGTTCTTTTAATGTTTTGATGGCAGCATCCACCATTTGCTGTGTAGGAGGATGAGTTGGAGCTGATTTTGGTTTTTTCGAACCACTGGCAGCCGCCTTTTTAGGTTTTTTCTCAGCTACAATAGCAGGGGACGCGGTAATAGTATCAGCCATTTTGATTTATGATTTTTTTTTCAATGGAACACACACTTTAAATTTGATTTCACTTGATTGGCTTGGCTAAATTTTGCTTGAATCTGAAATGAATTCATGAGAATCAACAAGAACGCACATATACAAAATTTTCATTTATTTGAACACTTTTACTCAGTTGCATCCTTGAGTTACTCTTAAATAATTATTATTTTACATGTTTTGAGCAACTCCTTTATGTAATATATTATTTTTTCGATTCTAACAATATATTTCTTCATTTTAAAATCATTTTTGTTTAATTTTTTCTGTCAGGAAATAAGTAAATGAACTTTAAAGTCAGCCATTGATGCATTTTTTTCAATACTTGCGTATTAAAATGCTTGTATTTCATTATTTCTGCCAATTACACACTCAAAATAATATTTCTTACTTAGTTTATAGTTTAAAAAATATAGAAAAGTAAACTTCGAAGTGGAAAACCTTCGTTTGATAAGTAAATTCAGTAAAAAAAAAATTGCTTATGAAACGCTACTTTTTCTCTCTATAGAAATTTCTGTCAAAACAAAATTTCGTTGTAAATCTCACAAAAATACAACTTAAATACGCTGATTTGAGCTATAACTGATTGTATTTCATTGAAATATACCTTTTTTAACAAAATCGTTGCATTTTTCGTTAAAAAAACGCATTTTTGTGTACGCAGCTAACAACGTAAATAAATGAGTTCACATTTGCTTACATTTACCTTAATTTTTTTCGAAACTCAGTTTTTCGTTTGTAATCTTACAAATTATGTTATGAATGCATATAAAATTGAAAATATGTTCACTTTCATGATATTTTAAGAAAATATAATAAGAATATTGCATTCAATCATCAGTTTGTTTGCAAAAATAATTTTTTCTTCCTCTAGAAATTTCTCCCAAACAAAATTTCGTTGTAAATCTAGCAAAATTACAATTAAAATACATTGATTTGAGCTGAAACTGATTGTATTTCATTGAAATATACCTTTTTAAACAAAATCGTTGCATTTTTCCTTAAAAAAACGCATTTTTGTGTACGCAGCCAACAACGTAAATAAATGAGTTCACATTTGCTTACATTTACATTCATTTTTTTCGAAACTCAGTTTTTCGTTTGTAATCTTACAAATTATGTTATGAATGCATATAAAATTGGAAATATATTCACTTTCATGATATTTTAAGAAAATCTAATAAGAATATTGCATCAAATCATCCGTTTATTTGCAAAAATAATGTAAAATAATGTTTGCAAAACAATGTAAAAATGTTTTTTTTTTTTTTTTTGTCTCAATAATTAATAAATGAAATTTAACTATCTCTTTTTGATTATTTGTTGTCCTGAAAAGGACAATTTAAGTTTCTTTTTCTCAAATCTATTGAATTTTGCTTGTATTGTAGTAAAATCCTTGAATAGATAGATTTTCTTTTCAATTTTCGTTTGCCGCCAAGAACTAATGTAAAAACCACAAAAAAAAATTTAAAAAGGCGCCGAGACTTCTAGGCGCAGCCACCTAAAACTAGTGAAAAAGCGCCAAAAAAGCTAAAAAGGCGCAAAAAAAAAATATTTCCCGCCTAAAACTAATGGAAAACCTGTCAAAAAAGCTGGAAAGGCGCAAAATAAAAATATTCCCGCCTAAAACTAATGGAAAACCCGTCAAAAAAGCTGGAAAGGCGCCAAAAAAAAATATTACCCGCCTAAAACTAATGGAAAACCCGCCAAAAAAATATTACGGCAGACAGACAAGAAGAAAAAAAATCCTTGAAAAAATAGATTTTCTGTTTAGTTTTCGTTTACATGTTTATGGTTGACTTCTAGATGGAGTAGTAAGCAAAAACTATATGATGGGGGGTTTTTTTCTCAACAATTAAAATTTAATCATAATTCCTTTTTTAATTTTTGTTGGTCCTGAAAAGGACCGTTTGAGTAAAACAATTTTTGTAATTAAGCACGTTCACCACGGATGCGTCTAGCCAATTGAATGTCCTTTGGCATAATTGTAACACGCTTAGCATGAATTGCACACAAATTTGTATCTTCGAAAAGACCCACTAAATATGCTTCACTTGCTTCTTGAAGTGCCATTACAGCTGAGCTCTGGAAACGCAAATCAGTTTTAAAATCCTGAGCAATTTCACGAACCAATCGTTGGAAAGGTAATTTACGAATCAACAGCTCAGTACTTTTTTGATAACGACGAATTTCACGAAGAGCAACAGTTCCTGGGCGGTAACGATGTGGCTTCTTAACACCTCCGGTTGCTGGAGCACTTTTACGAGCTGCTTTAGTAGCCAATTGTTTTCTTGGCGCCTTTCCTCCAGTAGATTTGCGAGCAGTTTGCTTGGTACGAGCCATTTCACAATAATTTTTTTTTTTCCCACTACACAAAAATTATTTTTCACACAAAAATTTTTTTATTTCCACTTCACTTTATACTGTATATAATAAACAAAAATTTTTCAAGAATTTCACCTTACTTGCACTTTGCACTTTGCACTTTTTAATAATATTATATAGGAAAATTGACTTAGCTTAGGTAGAATTTCACTGCTTACTTGCTTGCGTTCAGTTGTTTCCGATTACAATAGGAATCCTATAGGAATCAGAAGTATAAATATCAGTGCCTTTTTTTGACAAACCACAGTTGCAGTTGTGAAACTACAGTTTTGTGTTGTGTTTTTTAACAGTGAAAATAAAGTGAATTAAAATGACTGGTCGTGGTAAAGGAGGTAAAGGCTTGGGCAAAGGTGGCGCAAAACGTCATCGTAAAGTGTTGCGTGATAATATTCAAGGAATAACTAAACCAGCAATTCGTCGTTTGGCTCGTAGAGGTGGTGTTAAGCGTATTTCTGGTTTAATTTACGAAGAAACTCGTGGTGTTCTAAAAGTTTTTCTTGAAAATGTTATCCGTGATGCAGTTACTTACACTGAACATGCAAAGCGTAAAACAGTTACTGCTATGGATGTAGTATATGCTTTGAAGAGGCAAGGACGTACTCTTTATGGTTTTGGAGGTTAAAAAAAAATTTAGTTTTTCATAAGAAACTTTTACAATCGGTCCTTTTCAGGACCAAAAAACAATTTCAAAGCGATATAAAATTAATTTTCATAGTGTATGTAGTATGTACACACATTTTATTGTATACAAAATATGGTTTTCTACGAAAAATCAATTTTCATATGTATGTGGTATGTACACACGCAATACAAATACTTTTTTTTAGATTTTATTGAACTATGTTTTTCTACGAAAAAAAGTCTTCTCAGCCTCCAATTTCAATATGGCTACCAGACAAGCGTATGCCATTGTCTTTTTAAAATGGCTACCTGGTGCTGAAATTTTATTACCAGCTGCCATAAAAAAAAATGTATGTATGTATTTTGTCTTTTTTTTACTATTCACGTCATAAAGTATATGGCCTACTATGAATTTGTTTGGCTACCTGGTTCTGAAATTTTATTACCATTTTGTCTTTTTTTATTCTCGTCATAAAATTATATGGCTAGTACGAGTTCTAAAAAAAAAAATCATTTTTTATCTCTTTATGTATATATTTTGTCGTCCTGAAAAGGACGGTTTCTTTTTTTTTTATCACTACTAGATTAAGCACTTTTCTCGGTTTTCTTTGGTAACAAAACTGCTTGGATATTTGGTAGAACACCACCTTGTGCAATCGTTACACCAGAAAGTAATTTGTTCAATTCCTCATCGTTACGAATTGCCAATTGCAAATGGCGGGGAATAATTCTTGTTTTTTTGTTGTCACGAGCAGCATTTCCAGCCAATTCTAACACTTCAGCTGCCAAATATTCCATTACAGCAGCTAAATACACTGGGGCACCAGCTCCGACGCGTTCAGCGTAATTTCCCTTACGGAGCAAACGATGAATACGACCGACGGGAAACTGTAGGCCGGCACGATTTGAGCGTGACTTTGCCTTTCCCTTCACTTTTCCACCTTTACCACGACCAGACATTTTTATTTAATAAAAATAAATTCACAAATCACAATTAATTAATAAAACACGATGTGCACTGTTTCACTGTTCACTTTAGAATGAGTGAAATTTTCAAAATGGGGTAGTATTTATGTAAAAAAATTTCCCCTCCAACAAGCATAATAAAGGGGTAGAAGCGACAATAGCTTCTATTGGAAAATAGTATAAATTAAACGAGGTCTTGCGATTTTTTCACAGTTCTCATCGTACATTCGTCGTGGTAAGACCTTCTTTGCAGTGTTTAGTGTGTTCTCTATTAAATAAAGTGAAGTGAAGTTTTTTTTTTAATTGAAAAATAAAAATGCCGCCTAAAACTAGTGGAAAAGCCGCCAAAAAAGCTGGAAAGGCGCAAAAAAATATTACGAAGACAGACAAGAAGAAGAAGCGCAAGAGGAAGGAGAGTTACGCAATCTACATTTACAAAGTGTTGAAGCAAGTTCATCCCGATACTGGAATTTCATCAAAAGCCATGAGTATCATGAATAGTTTTGTGAACGATATTTTTGAGAGGATTGCTGCTGAGGCATCCCGATTGGCTCATTACAATAAACGTTCAACAATTACTAGTCGGGAAATCCAAACAGCAGTTCGTTTGCTATTACCTGGTGAATTGGCTAAGCATGCCGTAAGTGAAGGAACAAAAGCAGTAACAAAATATACTAGCTCGAAATAAAATGTGTTTCTTTTTTCTTGAATATTGTATAAAAAAGGCCCTTTTCAGGGCCGCAAATAATTTACGAAAAGAAATATGTGATTATTTTTGAAAATCGTCCTGCGTCTATGTGCAAAAAAAGTCAAAAGAGATAGAATCATTTTGGGAAAAATCGGTCTACCCAACGGTGGAGAGGGGTGTAATGCAAAAGGGAATTAATAAATATGTAGATGTTGTTGATTTGGGTGTGTTTGAGGTTTTTGTTTTTTTTTTTTAGCATTGCAAATTGCCAACGACCATACCACTCGAAGCCAATCGGTTCTCGTCCGATCACCGCAATTAAATCGAGTCGGGCGCGGTTAGTACTTAGATGGGGGACCGCTTGGGAACACCGCGTGTTGTTGGCATGCACTTTTTTTTTAATTTTCGCTATATTTGACAAAAAAAACATCTTTATTCGCCAGAAAAGTAATTTTTTGTTACATATATCTCTTTAAAATATAGTTTTTAGCCCTAAAACAGACTGTATTTGTATGTTTAGGCAAAAAAAAAACATTTTTATTCGCCAGAAAAGTAATTTTTTTTTTTGATATATATCTCTTTGAAATATAGTTTTTAGCCCTGAAAAGGACTGTGTTTTTATGTTTTTGTTTTTAATTTCACTTTCACATTGAAATTACTTCTTGGCTTTCTTTGGAGCAACCGCTTTTTTTGGTTTAGCTGCAGATTTAGCTTTTGGCACTTTTGGTTTAGGAGCAGCAGCCTTTGCTTTTGTTGTTTTAGCTTTAACTGCACTCGGTTTCTTAGCACTTTTCACTTTAGGCTTTTCTACCTTCTTTTTTTCAGCACTTTTTTTAGGAGCAGCAGCAACTTTTTTCACTTTTTTCTCACCTGCAACTTTCTTCACTTTTTTGTCACTAGCAGCAGCAGATTTTGGCTTTGCGGCTGCTTTCTTTTTATCAGCGGATTTTGCTTTTGGTTCCTTGCTAGCCGAAGCGGACAATTTAAATGAACCGGCCGCTCCTTTTCCTTTTGTTTGCACTAATTTACCACTCACTACAGCACCTTTTAAATATTTTTTGATAAATGGAGCCAATTTTTGGACATCAACTTTATATGTTGCGGCAATATATTTTTTGATTGCCAAAAGCGACGAACCACCACGTTCTTTTAATGTTTTGATGGCAGCATCCACCATTTGCTGTGTAGGAGGATGAGTTGGAGCTGATTTTGGTTTTTTCGAACCACTGGCAGCCGCCTTTTTAGGTTTTTTCTCAGCTACAATAGCAGGGGACGCGGTAATAGTATCAGCCATTTTGATTTATGATTTTTTTTTCAATGGAACACACACTTTAAATTTGATTTCACTTGATTGGCTTGGCTAAATTTTGCTTGAATCTGAAATGAATTCATGAGAATCAACAAGAACGCACATATACAAAATTTTCATTTATTTGAACACTTTTACTCAGTTGCATCCTTGAGTTACTCTTAAATAATTATTATTTTACATGTTTTGAGCAACTCCTTTATGTAATATATTATTTTTTCGATTCTAACAATATATTTCTTCATTTTAAAATCATTTTTGTTTAATTTTTTCTGTCAGGAAATAAGTAAATGAACTTTAAAGTCAGCCATTGATGCATTTTTTTCAATACTTGCGTATTAAAATGCTTGTATTTCATTATTTCTGCCAATTACACACTCAAAATAATATTTCTTACTTAGTTTATAGTTTAAAAAATATAGAAAAGTAAACTTCGAAGTGGAAAACCTTCGTTTGATAAGTAAATTCAGTAAAAAAAAAATTGCTTATGAAACGCTACTTTTTCTCTCTATAGAAATTTCTGTCAAAACAAAATTTCGTTGTAAATCTCACAAAAATACAACTTAAATACGCTGATTTGAGCTATAACTGATTGTATTTCATTGAAATATACCTTTTTTAACAAAATCGTTGCATTTTTCGTTAAAAAAACGCATTTTTGTGTACGCAGCTAACAACGTAAATAAATGAGTTCACATTTGCTTACATTTACCTTAATTTTTTTCGAAACTCAGTTTTTCGTTTGTAATCTTACAAATTATGTTATGAATGCATATAAAATTGAAAATATGTTCACTTTCATGATATTTTAAGAAAATATAATAAGAATATTGCATTCAATCATCAGTTTGTTTGCAAAAATAATTTTTTCTTCCTCTAGAAATTTCTCCCAAACAAAATTTCGTTGTAAATCTAGCAAAATTACAATTAAAATACATTGATTTGAGCTGAAACTGATTGTATTTCATTGAAATATACCTTTTTAAACAAAATCGTTGCATTTTTCCTTAAAAAAACGCATTTTTGTGTACGCAGCCAACAACGTAAATAAATGAGTTCACATTTGCTTACATTTACATTCATTTTTTTCGAAACTCAGTTTTTCGTTTGTAATCTTACAAATTATGTTATGAATGCATATAAAATTGGAAATATATTCACTTTCATGATATTTTAAGAAAATCTAATAAGAATATTGCATCAAATCATCCGTTTATTTGCAAAAATAATGTAAAATAATGTTTGCAAAACAATGTAAAAATGTTTTTTTTTTTTTTTTTGTCTCAATAATTAATAAATGAAATTTAACTATCTCTTTTTGATTATTTGTTGTCCTGAAAAGGACAATTTAAGTTTCTTTTTCTCAAATCTATTGAATTTTGCTTGTATTGTAGTAAAATCCTTGAATAGATAGATTTTCTTTTCAATTTTCGTTTGCCGCCAAGAACTAATGTAAAAACCACAAAAAAAAATTTAAAAAGGCGCCGAGACTTCTAGGCGCAGCCACCTAAAACTAGTGAAAAAGCGCCAAAAAAGCTAAAAAGGCGCAAAAAAAAAATATTTCCCGCCTAAAACTAATGGAAAACCTGTCAAAAAAGCTGGAAAGGCGCAAAATAAAAATATTCCCGCCTAAAACTAATGGAAAACCCGTCAAAAAAGCTGGAAAGGCGCCAAAAAAAAATATTACCCGCCTAAAACTAATGGAAAACCCGCCAAAAAAATATTACGGCAGACAGACAAGAAGAAAAAAAATCCTTGAAAAAATAGATTTTCTGTTTAGTTTTCGTTTACATGTTTATGGTTGACTTCTAGATGGAGTAGTAAGCAAAAACTATATGATGGGGGTTTTTTTTCTCAACAATTAAAATTTAATCATAATTCCTTTTTTAATTTTTGTTGGTCCTGAAAAGGACCGTTTGAGTAAAACAATTTTTGTAATTAAGCACGTTCACCACGGATGCGTCTAGCCAATTGAATGTCCTTTGGCATAATTGTAACACGCTTAGCATGAATTGCACACAAATTTGTATCTTCGAAAAGACCCACTAAATATGCTTCACTTGCTTCTTGAAGTGCCATTACAGCTGAGCTCTGGAAACGCAAATCAGTTTTAAAATCCTGAGCAATTTCACGAACCAATCGTTGGAAAGGTAATTTACGAATCAACAGCTCAGTACTTTTTTGATAACGACGAATTTCACGAAGAGCAACAGTTCCTGGGCGGTAACGATGTGGCTTCTTAACACCTCCGGTTGCTGGAGCACTTTTACGAGCTGCTTTAGTAGCCAATTGTTTTCTTGGCGCCTTTCCTCCAGTAGATTTGCGAGCAGTTTGCTTGGTACGAGCCATTTCACAATAATTTTTTTTTTTCCCACTACACAAAAATTATTTTTCACACAAAAATTTTTTTATTTCCACTTCACTTTATACTGTATTTAATAAACAAAAATTTTTCAAGAATTTCACCTTACTTGCACTTTGCACTTTGCACTTTTTAATAATATTATATAGGTTTTGCGATTTTAACGATTAACGATTTTTATTGAACAAAAGGATATATACAATTGATACTTAAATATAATACGTTTCTTAATAATATGATTAATTTTGCTGTGTTGGCACATAAGGGGCCTAACGATATACATTGTCGGTTATTTAGATTAAGGGTAAAGCTTAAGTTAATGGTTATTAAAAAAAGTAATAATTTGTTAGATTTATATAACTGTAGGAGTGTTCAGTTCCTGTTGTCCTTGGGGTTAGTTGTGGTGGAGGTGGTGGTGGTGGAGGATGGTGGTGTAGGAGTTGGATTGGGCGGGGCGGGTGATGTGGTGATGGGGCAGCTAGCCACGGTGGTGGGTTGACGCTGCCTCAGCGTAGAAAGCCATTGCCTCATCGTTGATGAATGTGTCGTCTTCCATCAGTGTCATCGCATCGATGTATCTCGGGTCCGGGTGTCGATCTTCTTCTGTTATCCTTCTTACTAAGGGGTTCGGATGGTTGGCCAGGTTTTCCAGTATGCGTCTTCCAGATTGCACCAAGTATTTGTCTATGGGGATGACCCTTGCTTCTTCATAGAGCTTTCTGTTGCTGACGTTTTTCCTGCGCATCGGATCGTAGCCAAGCCCTGTGCATATGCGCAGAACCTTCCTCTCGAATACAGCCAGTTTTTGCATTTTCGTCTTGGATATTGTGAACCAGACGGGAAAGCAGTAGGTGATTACAGGTCGTATTAGCTGCTTGTACAGCAACAGTTTTGTATTTTGGCTGAGTCCATTTCTTTTGCGCATCAGCGGATGGACGCGATGAAAAGCAAAGTTAGCTTTTTTGACGACTGCAGTGGCGTGCGGGTTGAAACGCATCAATTCGTTGAAATGGACTCCTAGATACTTGACCTGCTTTTTCGGCCTGAGTTGTGTACCGTCGGGAAGGTTTACGCAGATGTTGTGGCAGTTTGTGGCTGATCTCGAACGTCTCCGTCCTTGTGTTGGTCTTCTTATGCAAATTAGCTCGGATTTCGCTGAATTTATTTTGATTCCCCATCGATTGTAGAACTCGAAGAGCTTCTTTACGTGGTCTTCAACTCTACGAGCAGCGATCACAGGTGACAGTGAGTGCGCGTAGGTCAGTGAGTCATCCGCAAAGAGAAGGTTGGTGGCGCTTTCTGGTTGAGGTTGGTCGGAGGTGAAGATGCTGTATAGGAAGGGACCTAGCTTCGATCCTTGAGCAACCCCTGCTCGGATGGGTCTGGTTGAAGATACGGTGTTGTCTACTTGCACGTAGAAAGACCTGGAATGAAGAAAATTAAACAAAATTTTAATTAATGAACCTGGAAAGCGTAAAATGGTTAGTTTGTGGATAAGTCCGTTTATCCAGACACTGTCAAATGCCTTCTCAACGTCCAAGAAACATCCAACTGTTGTTTGGTGGTTGTTGAGTTTCCTTATAACGTCCCCTTGTAGCTTCAAGAGCGGATGAATGGTAGAATGTTTCTCCCGGAATCCAAACTGCATATTCGGGATGATGCTGTTGTCATTACAGAATGCCTTTAGCCTTCGGAGAACCAGATCCTCCAGAATTTTGCTGACGTTGCTGAGTAGGGATATGGGCCTGTAACCGGACACAATGTTTCGGTTTCCTTTTTTGGGAATGGCCACGATCTTCGCCTTCTTCCATCGCTCGGGAAAGTGGCAGTTGTTGAGGCAGTTGTTCATCACAATGGCCAGGAAGATCATCACTGTTTGAGGAAGTATCTTAAGAACGAATTTTGAGATTTTGTCCGGCCCAGCTGATTTTTTGGGGCGCCCACTTTGGATCAAATCTAGAATATCTTCTGGAGTAGTGAAAATGGTGCCTTCAGTGGGATCACATGAAGGGTTTTCGTCACTGAAAACGGTTTCTTCGATTCTGCTTCCTTCAATCAGCTGGATGGTTGAGTCCACATCATTTAGGAATGCGGGGTCAGGAGGAGGAGTTGACACGAAGTTTTCTTCAAAAAATTCGGCAAATCCTTCTGCTTTGTCCTCGGATGATGAAACTTCTCCTCTGTTGGTGGTGATCTTGTCTGGCATATCTGGCCTTTTGCCGACTATCCTGTTGATGTTTTTGAAGGTATCCGGACCAGGTTTGATGTTTTGCAGTCTCTTTTGGAATTGTATGTTGTTGTGGTGTTGAACTGCATTCCTGAACATTGTGTTGGTACAGTTGAGCTCGCTCAGCCAAGACTGGTAATCGGAATTACTTGTGTTGAGTTCTCGTTGCCGAATCCTCTGAAGTCTTTTCCTCAGTCGTTGTCGATGGTGGTACAGGTTCTGAATGTAGGCTGGTAGGTGCTGGTATCTATCCTTGGATGTTTTAGACTTCTTTTGGCTATCTAAGGCATTTCTGATGACTGTTTCTAGGTCCTCGATTGCAGCATCGATTTCCGTGTTTTGCAGGTTTCTATTGGTTGGTGGGATGGTTATGCTGTCCTCGACATCTCTTTGAAGCTTCTCAACATCCAGCTTCGTGTAGTTGATGAAATACTCTGGTGGTGGTTCTGAAATGATAAAAGGTTCATTAAGGTTAATAGAAATTTGTACCGCTTCGTGGTCAGAGTCACTGGGTATTGCCGTGCAAACAAAGTTTCTAAACTCGGGCAGTACATGCACAAGGTTGGATGTTGCTAGGAAGAAATCTAATGTTGAAGGTGTCCTAGGGAAGGTCGGCTTTGGTTGGGATATAACAACGAGATTGTGATTCTCGCTATTGTCGTCCAACCAATTGGTAATGGCCATTCCTTCAGTACTGCATGTGGTGTCCATCCAAAGGGTATGTCTAGCGTTGAAGTCACCGCCTATCAGCCCGTATGTTCTTCCACTGATGAAGTTGTTGAGTTTTTGAAGATCGTCTTTGATGTCGTTGACGCTGGATGAGCACTTCGCGTAGATGCTCACTACTCCAAGTGTTTCATCATGTCCAAGTTGAACGGTGATAGCCGTGGCCTCAATCGTCTTTAGCCCTTGGATGGTATGCTCGGTGGTTCCAGCTGAGATTTTCTCCCGGATGAAAATGGCAGTACCTCTATTTGTGTCTGTTTTGTCCTTTCTGAAAGTAAAATATTTATTCATATTAATATTGTTCCGTTTGGTTACGTTGGTTTCTGAAATGAGAGCAATGTCGGGGTTATGTTTTTTTAGAAATAGATTAAATGACGTCCTCTTTTCTAGGCTGTACAGCGAATTTACGTTGTACGTCATGATGCGGAGCCTCTTTACTTGCATATTTGGAATATGAAGGTGGCTAAGGCCACGGACTTATCTTCTTCACTCATGCTATCGTAGCTGTTGGGTATTGCCGTCTTGGCTTCTTTCATCAGGGTACCAAGGTCGCTCCCAAATATCCGCTGTGCCTCGTTGTTGAGGTTGATAGGTGAGGTTGGTGTCGGTCTGGTGGGCCTGGCTGGGGCCAGCTTGGGAGTTTTGGCTGCAGTTGGTTGTTGCTTCGTGGATGTGGCTGACTTGGGCGATGGTCCGCTTCTGAACATTGAGGCATAGCTGACGGCTGGGCGGGTTGCCATGGAGATGGATTTGGCGGCGAATGCCTGCTGGGCCTTCTTCTCGGCGACTTCCTTGTTCCTTTCAGTCAACTTGGCCTTAAGGGTTGGGCACCCCTTGAAACTTGCCGGATGTCCTTCCTTTTGGCAGTTTGCACACCACACATCCAGTCCTGTGTTGGTAGTCCGCTTGCACTGACCTGGCTCATGCACCTCCTTGCATTTCACGCAGACGTATTGACGCCCACAGTTGGTGGCAACATGTCCAAATCGTTGGCAATTCCTGCATTGCACGATATCGTTGGACTTAAGTCTCTCCCAGTGGACCTTCTGGTTCATAATGAGTGTCTTTGTGTAGACCTCGCTTAGCTGGCAGGTTTTGTCCAGTTCCACGACGAAGTTGTTATAGGACTTTCCTTGTGCCCTCTTGGCTTTGAATTCGGTGACCTTGATGATAGGGAGGCCCTCTATCCTGAGTTCATCTTCGACTTCAATCGCAGCGTAGGAGTGGTGGATGCCTTTGAGGAGAAGCAGGTTCTTTCTATCTTCCTTCGGTGTGAAGGAATTGAACTGAATCTTCCTCTCCTTGAGGAATTTCTTAATTCCTTCGAAAGATTGGCGGCTTCCAGCGTTGATAATTGTTGTCTTTGTATTGCGGTTTTTGAACGTGACTGGCAATTTGTTCCCTTTGCAGAACCGGCTTATCTCAGCAATGTTTCCTGAGAAACAGAAAATTGGCGGCATTCCGGGACCCTTGGCTGGCTCGCTTGTTTTTGGTGCTCTGGTGTTGGAAGTTGATGGTGGGCTGTTTTTGGCTGCGAATATTTTCTTTGAAGTTGTTGGCGGTGGTGGCTGAACGGTTGGTGCTACTGCTGGCAACACTGCTGGTGTTGTTACGATGATTGGGGTAGGTGAAGTCGAATTTACCGACCCGATTGATGATGAAGGCTCCTGTTTCTTCTTCTTGGAGTCTTTTTTGGCGGCTGTCTTCTTTGATCGTTTCTTACCAGTTACCTCGGTGAACTGGTCGTCCTCGTCGGATTTATCAGATTTATCTGCCTCGTCGCCAGTCAGGCAGATAAGATCTTCGTCCTTTCCTTCGTTTTCAAAGGTTTCCTCCATTGGCTGTGGTCCATCGAGCTGTATCTGCAGCTCCTTGACGAGGTTACTGAGGCGCTGTCGGTGCTCTAACCCCAGATCGGCTTTCATCCGCTTCAGCAAAGTTCCGAGAGCGTCGATTGCCGTTTCTACGGTCAGCTTCTCCATTTTCCTGAAATGCTAAAAGATTATTAAGACTTCCTGGAAAAATAAAAATGATTAGTTATAAATCCTGCAAGAGATTATATTTTCCAGAAAGGGATAATTCTTTCCTGGAAAAAACAAAATATTAAAGGATTAGCTTAATTATATTTCCTAAGAAATGTAATTAGGATGGGATAAACCCTATTACCAGTCCGGTCCTTCTTCTTGTTCAGGTACCTGGCAGGTAGTCGGTGAGTGTCCCTTTTTTGTTCGGTGTGTTTGGGTATTTGGGTATTCTTAGTCCGCTGTGTGTACGTCCTCTCGCGATGACGGTGACTGACTGTCTGTGAATATTATATAGGAAAATTGACTTAGCTTAGGTAGAATTTCACTGCTTACTTGCTTGCGTTCAGTTGTTTCCGATTACAATAGGAATCCTATAGGAATCAGAAGTATAAATATCAGTGCCTTTTTTTGACAAACCACAGTTGCAGTTGTGAAACTACAGTTTTGTGTTGTGTTTTTTAACAGTGAAAATAAAGTGAATTAAAATGACTGGTCGTGGTAAAGGAGGTAAAGGCTTGGGCAAAGGTGGCGCAAAACGTCATCGTAAGGTGTTGCGTGATAATATTCAAGGAATAACTAAACCAGCAATTCGTCGTTTGGCTCGTAGAGGTGGTGTTAAGCGTATTTCTGGTTTAATTTACGAAGAAACTCGTGGTGTTCTAAAAGTTTTTCTTGAAAATGTTATCCGTGATGCTGTTACTTACACTGAACATGCAAAGCGTAAAACAGTTACTGCTATGGATGTAGTATATGCTTTGAAGAGGCAAGGACGTACTCTTTATGGTTTTGGAGGTTAAAAAAAAATTTAGTTTTTCATAAGAAACTTTTACAATCGGTCCTTTTCAGGACCAAAAAACAATTTCAAAGCGATATAAAATTAATTTTCATAGTGTATGTAGTATGTACACACATTTTATTGTATACAAAATATGGTTTTCTACGAAAAATCAATTTTCATATGTATGTGGTATGTACACACGCAATACAAATACTTTTTTTTAGATTTTATTGAACTATGTTTTTCTACGAAAAAAAGTCTTCTCAGCCTCCAATTTCAATATGGCTACCAGACAAGCGTATGCCATTGTCTTTTTAAAATGGCTACCTGGTGCTGAAATTTTATTACCAGCTGCCATAAAAAAAAATGTATGTATGTATTTTGTCTTTTTTTTACTATTCACGTCATAAAGTATATGGCCTACTATGAATTTGTTTGGCTACCTGGTTCTGAAATTTTATTACCATTTTGTCTTTTTTTATTCTCGTCATAAAATTATATGGCTAGTACGAGTTCTAAAAAAAAAAATCATTTTTTATCTCTTTATGTATATATTTTGTCGTCCTGAAAAGGACGGTTTCTTTTTTTTTTATCACTACTAGATTAAGCACTTTTCTCGGTTTTCTTTGGTAACAAAACTGCTTGGATATTTGAGAACACCACCTTGTGCAATCGTTACACCAGAAAGTAATTTGTTCAATTCCTCATCGTTACGAATTGCCAATTGCAAATGGCGGGGAATAATTCTTGTTTTTTTGTTGTCACGAGCAGCATTTCCAGCCAATTCTAACACTTCAGCTGCCAAATATTCCATTACAGCAGCTAAATACACTGGGGCACCAGCTCCGACGCGTTCAGCGTAATTTCCCTTACGGAGCAAACGATGAATACGACCGACGGGAAACTGTAGGCCGGCACGATTTGAGCGTGACTTTGCCTTTCCCTTCACTTTTCCACCTTTACCACGACCAGACATTTTTATTTAATAAAAATAAATTCACAAATCACAATTAATTAATAAAACACGATGTGCACTGTTTCACTGTTCACTTTAGAATGAGTGAAATTTTCAAAATGGGGTAGTATTTATGTAAAAAAATTTCCCCTCCAACAAGCATAATAAAGGGGTAGAAGCGACAATAGCTTCTATTGGAAAATAGTATAAATTAAACGAGGTCTTGCGATTTTTTCACAGTTCTCATCGTACATTCGTCGTGGTAAGACCTTCTTTGCAGTGTTTAGTGTGTTCTCTATTAAATAAAGTGAAGTGAAGTTTTTTTTTTAATTGAAAAATAAAAATGCCGCCTAAAACTAGTGGAAAAGCCGCCAAAAAAGCTGGAAAGGCGCAAAAAAATATTACGAAGACAGACAAGAAGAAGAAGCGCAAGAGGAAGGAGAGTTACGCAATCTACATTTACAAAGTGTTGAAGCAAGTTCATCCCGATACTGGAATTTCATCAAAAGCCATGAGTATCATGAATAGTTTTGTGAACGATATTTTTGAGAGGATTGCTGCTGAGGCATCCCGATTGGCTCATTACAATAAACGTTCAACAATTACTAGTCGGGAAATCCAAACAGCAGTTCGTTTGCTATTACCTGGTGAATTGGCTAAGCATGCCGTAAGTGAAGGAACAAAAGCAGTAACAAAATATACTAGCTCGAAATAAAATGTGTTTCTTTTTTCTTGAATATTGTATAAAAAAGGCCCTTTTCAGGGCCGCAAATAATTTACGAAAAGAAATATGTGATTATTTTTGAAAATCGTCCTGCGTCTATGTGCAAAAAAAGTCAAAAGAGATAGAATCATTTTGGGAAAAATCGGTCTACCCAACGGTGGAGAGGGGTGTAATGCAAAAGGGAATTAATAAATATGTAGATGTTGTTGATTTGGGTGTGTTTGAGGTTTTTGTTTTTTTTTTTTAGCATTGCAAATTGCCAACGACCATACCACTCGAAGCCAATCGGTTCTCGTCCGATCACCGCAATTAAATCGAGTCGGGCGCGGTTAGTACTTAGATGGGGGACCGCTTGGGAACACCGCGTGTTGTTGGCATGCACTTTTTTTTTAATTTTCGCTATATTTGACAAAAAAAAACATCTTTATTCGCCAGAAAAGTAATTTTTTGTTACATATATCTCTTTAAAATATAGTTTTTAGCCCTAAAACAGACTGTATTTGTATGTTTAGGCAAAAAAAAAAACATTTTTATTCGCCAGAAAAGTAATTTTTTTTTTGATATATATCTCTTTGAAATATAGTTTTTAGCCCTGAAAAGGACTGTGTTTTTATGTTTTTGTTTTTAATTTCACTTTCACATTGAAATTACTTCTTGGCTTTCTTTGGAGCAACCGCTTTTTTTGGTTTAGCTGCAGATTTAGCTTTTGGCACTTTTGGTTTAGGAGCAGCAGCCTTTGCTTTTGTTGTTTTAGCTTTAACTGCACTCGGTTTCTTAGCACTTTTCACTTTAGGCTTTTCTACCTTCTTTTTTTCAGCACTTTTTTTAGGAGCAGCAGCAACTTTTTTCACTTTTTTCTCACCTGCAACTTTCTTCACTTTTTTGTCACTAGCAGCAGCAGATTTTGGCTTTGCGGCTGCTTTCTTTTTATCAGCGGATTTTGCTTTTGGTTCCTTGCTAGCCGAAGCGGACAATTTAAATGAACCGGCCGCTCCTTTTCCTTTTGTTTGCACTAATTTACCACTCACTACAGCACCTTTTAAATATTTTTTGATAAATGGAGCCAATTTTTGGACATCAACTTTATATGTTGCGGCAATATATTTTTTGATTGCCAAAAGCGACGAACCACCACGTTCTTTTAATGTTTTGATGGCAGCATCCACCATTTGCTGTGTAGGAGGATGAGTTGGAGCTGATTTTGGTTTTTTCGAACCACTGGCAGCCGCCTTTTTAGGTTTTTTCTCAGCTACAATAGCAGGGGACGCGGTAATAGTATCAGCCATTTTGATTTATGATTTTTTTTTCAATGGAACACACACTTTAAATTTGATTTCACTTGATTGGCTTGGCTAAATTTTGCTTGAATCTGAAATGAATTCATGAGAATCAACAAGAACGCACATATACAAAATTTTCATTTATTTGAACACTTTTACTCAGTTGCATCCTTGAGTTACTCTTAAATAATTATTATTTTACATGTTTTGAGCAACTCCTTTATGTAATATATTATTTTTTCGATTCTAACAATATATTTCTTCATTTTAAAATCATTTTTGTTTAATTTTTTCTGTCAGGAAATAAGTAAATGAACTTTAAAGTCAGCCATTGATGCATTTTTTTCAATACTTGCGTATTAAAATTTAAAATTTCATTATTTCTGCCAATTACACACTCAAAATAATATTTCTTACTTAGTTTATAGTTTAAAAAATATAGAAAAGTAAACTTCGAAGTGGAAAACCTTCGTTTGATAAGTAAATTCAGTAAAAAAAAAATTGCTTATGAAACGCTACTTTTTCTCTCTATAGAAATTTCTGTCAAAACAAAATTTCGTTGTAAATCTCACAAAAATACAACTTAAATACGCTGATTTGAGCTATAACTGATTGTATTTCATTAAAATATACCTTTTTTAACAAAATCGTTGCATTTTCGTTAAAAAAACGCATTTTTGTGTACGCAGCTAACAACGTAAATAAATGAGTTCACATTTGCTTACATTTACCTTAATTTTTTTCGAAACTCAGTTTTTCGTTTGTAATCTTACAAATTATGTTATGAATGCATATAAAATTGAAAATATGTTCACTTTCATGATATTTTAAGAAAATATAATAAGAATATTGCATTCAATCATCAGTTTGTTTGCAAAAATAATTTTTTCTTCCTCTAGAAATTTCTCCCAAACAAAATTTCGTTGTAAATCTAGCAAAATTACAATTAAAATACATTGATTTGAGCTGAAACTGATTGTATTTCATTGAAATATACCTTTTTAAACAAAATCGTTGCATTTTTCCTTAAAAAAACGCATTTTTGTGTACGCAGCCAACAACGTAAATAAATGAGTTCACATTTGCTTACATTTACATTCATTTTTTTCGAAACTCAGTTTTTCGTTTGTAATCTTACAAATTATGTTATGAATGCATATAAAATTGGAAATATATTCACTTTCATGATATTTTAAGAAAATCTAATAAGAATATTGCATCAAATCATCCGTTTATTTGCAAAAATAATGTAAAATAATGTTTGCAAAACAATGTAAAAATGTTTTTTTTTTTTTTTTGTCTCAATAATTAATAAATGAAATTTAACTATCTCTTTTTGATTATTTGTTGTCCTGAAAAGGACAATTTAAGTTTCTTTTTCTCAAATCTATTGAATTTTGCTTGTATTGTAGTAAAATCCTTGAATAGATAGATTTTCTTTTCAATTTTCGTTTGCCGCCAAGAACTAATGTAAAAACCACAAAAAAAAATTTAAAAAGGCGCCGAGACTTCTAGGCGCAGCCACCTAAAACTAGTGAAAAAGCGCCAAAAAAGCTAAAAAGGCGCAAAAAAAAAATATTTCCCGCCTAAAACTAATGGAAAACCTGTCAAAAAAGCTGGAAAGGCGCAAAATAAAAATATTCCCGCCTAAAACTAATGGAAAACCCGTCAAAAAAGCTGGAAAGGCGCCAAAAAAAAATATTACCCGCCTAAAACTAATGGAAAACCCGCCAAAAAAATATTACGGCAGACAGACAAGAAGAAAAAAAATCCTTGAAAAAATAGATTTTCTGTTTAGTTTTCGTTTACATGTTTATGGTTGACTTCTAGATGGAGTAGTAAGCAAAAACTATATGATGGGGGTTTTTTTTCTCAACAATTAAAATTTAATCATAATTCCTTTTTTAATTTTTGTTGGTCCTGAAAAGGACCGTTTGAGTAAAACAATTTTTGTAATTAAGCACGTTCACCACGGATGCGTCTAGCCAATTGAATGTCCTTTGGCATAATTGTAACACGCTTAGCATGAATTGCACACAAATTTGTATCTTCGAAAAGACCCACTAAATATGCTTCACTTGCTTCTTGAAGTGCCATTACAGCTGAGCTCTGGAAACGCAAATCAGTTTTAAAATCCTGAGCAATTTCACGAACCAATCGTTGGAAAGGTAATTTACGAATCAACAGCTCAGTACTTTTTTGATAACGACGAATTTCACGAAGAGCAACAGTTCCTGGGCGGTAACGATGTGGCTTCTTAACACCTCCGGTTGCTGGAGCACTTTTACGAGCTGCTTTAGTAGCCAATTGTTTTCTTGGCGCCTTTCCTCCAGTAGATTTGCGAGCAGTTTGCTTGGTACGAGCCATTTCACAATAATTTTTTTTTTTCCCACTACACAAAAATTATTTTTCACACAAAAATTTTTTTATTTCCACTTCACTTTATACTGTATATAATAAACAAAAATTTTTCAAGAATTTCACCTTACTTGCACTTTGCACTTTGCACTTTTTAATAATATTATATAGGAAAATTGACTTAGCTTAGGTAGAATTTCACTGCTTACTTGCTTGCGTTCAGTTGTTTCCGATTACAATAGGAATCCTATAGGAATCAGAAGTATAAATATCAGTGCCTTTTTTTGACAAACCACAGTTGCAGTTGTGAAACTACAGTTTTGTGTTGTGTTTTTTAACAGTGAAAATAAAGTGAATTAAAATGACTGGTCGTGGTAAAGGAGGTAAAGGCTTGGGCAAAGGTGGCGCAAAACGTCATCGTAAGGTGTTGCGTGATAATATTCAAGGAATAACTAAACCAGCAATTCGTCGTTTGGCTCGTAGAGGTGGTGTTAAGCGTATTTCTGGTTTAATTTACGAAGAAACTCGTGGTGTTCTAAAAGTTTTTCTTGAAAATGTTATCCGTGATGCTGTTACTTACACTGAACATGCAAAGCGTAAAACAGTTACTGCTATGGATGTAGTATATGCTTTGAAGAGGCAAGGACGTACTCTTTATGGTTTTGGAGGTTAAAAAAAAATTTAGTTTTTCATAAGAAACTTTTACAATCGGTCCTTTTCAGGACCAAAAAACAATTTCAAAGCGATATAAAATTAATTTTCATAGTGTATGTAGTATGTACACACATTTTATTGTATACAAAATATGGTTTTCTACGAAAAATCAATTTTCATATGTATGTGGTATGTACACACGCAATACAAATACTTTTTTTTAGATTTTATTGAACTATGTTTTTCTACGAAAAAAAGTCTTCTCAGCCTCCAATTTCAATATGGCTACCAGACAAGCGTATGCCATTGTCTTTTTAAAATGGCTACCTGGTGCTGAAATTTTATTACCAGCTGCCATAAAAAAAAATGTATGTATGTATTTTGTCTTTTTTTTACTATTCACGTCATAAAGTATATGGCCTACTATGAATTTGTTTGGCTACCTGGTTCTGAAATTTTATTACCATTTTGTCTTTTTTTATTCTCGTCATAAAATTATATGGCTAGTACGAGTTCTAAAAAAAAAAATCATTTTTTATCTCTTTATGTATATATTTTGTCGTCCTGAAAAGGACGGTTTCTTTTTTTTTTATCACTACTAGATTAAGCACTTTTCTCGGTTTTCTTTGGTAACAAAACTGCTTGGATATTTGGTAGAACACCACCTTGTGCAATCGTTACACCAGAAAGTAATTTGTTCAATTCCTCATCGTTACGAATTGCCAATTGCAAATGGCGGGGAATAATTCTTGTTTTTTTGTTGTCACGAGCAGCATTTCCAGCCAATTCTAACACTTCAGCTGCCAAATATTCCATTACAGCAGCTAAATACACTGGGGCACCAGCTCCGACGCGTTCAGCGTAATTTCCCTTACGGAGCAAACGATGAATACGACCGACGGGAAACTGTAGGCCGGCACGATTTGAGCGTGACTTTGCCTTTCCCTTCACTTTTCCACCTTTACCACGACCAGACATTTTTATTTAATAAAAATAAATTCACAAATCACAATTAATTAATAAAACACGATGTGCACTGTTTCACTGTTCACTTTAGAATGAGTGAAATTTTCAAAATGGGGTAGTATTTATGTAAAAAAATTTCCCCTCCAACAAGCATAATAAAGGGGTAGAAGCGACAATAGCTTCTATTGGAAAATAGTATAAATTAAACGAGGTCTTGCGATTTTTTCACAGTTCTCATCGTACATTCGTCGTGGTAAGACCTTCTTTGCAGTGTTTAGTGTGTTCTCTATTAAATAAAGTGAAGTGAAGTTTTTTTTTTAATTGAAAAATAAAAATGCCGCCTAAAACTAGTGGAAAAGCCGCCAAAAAAGCTGGAAAGGCGCAAAAAAATATTACGAAGACAGACAAGAAGAAGAAGCGCAAGAGGAAGGAGAGTTACGCAATCTACATTTACAAAGTGTTGAAGCAAGTTCATCCCGATACTGGAATTTCATCAAAAGCCATGAGTATCATGAATAGTTTTGTGAACGATATTTTTGAGAGGATTGCTGCTGAGGCATCCCGATTGGCTCATTACAATAAACGTTCAACAATTACTAGTCGGGAAATCCAAACAGCAGTTCGTTTGCTATTACCTGGTGAATTGGCTAAGCATGCCGTAAGTGAAGGAACAAAAGCAGTAACAAAATATACTAGCTCGAAATAAAATGTGTTTCTTTTTTCTTGAATATTGTATAAAAAAGGCCCTTTTCAGGGCCGCAAATAATTTACGAAAAGAAATATGTGATTATTTTTGAAAATCGTCCTGCGTCTATGTGCAAAAAAAGTCAAAAGAGATAGAATCATTTTGGGAAAAATCGGTCTACCCAACGGTGGAGAGGGGTGTAATGCAAAAGGGAATTAATAAATATGTAGATGTTGTTGATTTGGGTGTGTTTGAGGTTTTTGTTTTTTTTTTTTAGCATTGCAAATTGCCAACGACCATACCACTCGAAGCCAATCGGTTCTCGTCCGATCACCGCAATTAAATCGAGTCGGGCGCGGTTAGTACTTAGATGGGGGACCGCTTGGGAACACCGCGTGTTGTTGGCATGCACTTTTTTTTTAATTTTCGCTATATTTGACAAAAAAAACATCTTTATTCGCCAGAAAAGTAATTTTTTGTTACATATATCTCTTTAAAATATAGTTTTTAGCCCTAAAACAGACTGTATTTGTATGTTTAGGCAAAAAAAAAACATTTTTATTCGCCAGAAAAGTAATTTTTTTTTTTGATATATATCTCTTTGAAATATAGTTTTTAGCCCTGAAAAGGACTGTGTTTTTATGTTTTTGTTTTTAATTTCACTTTCACATTGAAATTACTTCTTGGCTTTCTTTGGAGCAACCGCTTTTTTTGGTTTAGCTGCAGATTTAGCTTTTGGCACTTTTGGTTTAGGAGCAGCAGCCTTTGCTTTTGTTGTTTTAGCTTTAACTGCACTCGGTTTCTTAGCACTTTTCACTTTAGGCTTTTCTACCTTCTTTTTTTCAGCACTTTTTTTAGGAGCAGCAGCAACTTTTTTCACTTTTTTCTCACCTGCAACTTTCTTCACTTTTTTGTCACTAGCAGCAGCAGATTTTGGCTTTGCGGCTGCTTTCTTTTTATCAGCGGATTTTGCTTTTGGTTCCTTGCTAGCCGAAGCGGACAATTTAAATGAACCGGCCGCTCCTTTTCCTTTTGTTTGCACTAATTTACCACTCACTACAGCACCTTTTAAATATTTTTTGATAAATGGAGCCAATTTTTGGACATCAACTTTATATGTTGCGGCAATATATTTTTTGATTGCCAAAAGCGACGAACCACCACGTTCTTTTAATGTTTTGATGGCAGCATCCACCATTTGCTGTGTAGGAGGATGAGTTGGAGCTGATTTTGGTTTTTTCGAACCACTGGCAGCCGCCTTTTTAGGTTTTTTCTCAGCTACAATAGCAGGGGACGCGGTAATAGTATCAGCCATTTTGATTTATGATTTTTTTTTCAATGGAACACACACTTTAAATTTGATTTCACTTGATTGGCTTGGCTAAATTTTGCTTGAATCTGAAATGAATTCATGAGAATCAACAAGAACGCACATATACAAAATTTTCATTTATTTGAACACTTTTACTCAGTTGCATCCTTGAGTTACTCTTAAATAATTATTATTTTACATGTTTTGAGCAACTCCTTTATGTAATATATTATTTTTTCGATTCTAACAATATATTTCTTCATTTTAAAATCATTTTTGTTTAATTTTTTCTGTCAGGAAATAAGTAAATGAACTTTAAAGTCAGCCATTGATGCATTTTTTTCAATACTTGCGTATTAAAATGCTTGTATTTCATTATTTCTGCCAATTACACACTCAAAATAATATTTCTTACTTAGTTTATAGTTTAAAAAATATAGAAAAGTAAACTTCGAAGTGGAAAACCTTCGTTTGATAAGTAAATTCAGTAAAAAAAAAATTGCTTATGAAACGCTACTTTTTCTCTCTATAGAAATTTCTGTCAAAACAAAATTTCGTTGTAAATCTCACAAAAATACAACTTAAATACGCTGATTTGAGCTATAACTGATTGTATTTCATTGAAATATACCTTTTTTAACAAAATCGTTGCATTTTTCGTTAAAAAAACGCATTTTTGTGTACGCAGCTAACAACGTAAATAAATGAGTTCACATTTGCTTACATTTACCTTAATTTTTTTCGAAACTCAGTTTTTCGTTTGTAATCTTACAAATTATGTTATGAATGCATATAAAATTGAAAATATGTTCACTTTCATGATATTTTAAGAAAATATAATAAGAATATTGCATTCAATCATCAGTTTGTTTGCAAAAATAATTTTTTCTTCCTCTAGAAATTTCTCCCAAACAAAATTTCGTTGTAAATCTAGCAAAATTACAATTAAAATACATTGATTTGAGCTGAAACTGATTGTATTTCATTGAAATATACCTTTTTAAACAAAATCGTTGCATTTTTCCTTAAAAAAACGCATTTTTGTGTACGCAGCCAACAACGTAAATAAATGAGTTCACATTTGCTTACATTTACATTCATTTTTTTCGAAACTCAGTTTTTCGTTTGTAATCTTACAAATTATGTTATGAATGCATATAAAATTGGAAATATATTCACTTTCATGATATTTTAAGAAAATCTAATAAGAATATTGCATCAAATCATCCGTTTATTTGCAAAAATAATGTAAAATAATGTTTGCAAAACAATGTAAAAATGTTTTTTTTTTTTTTTTTGTCTCAATAATTAATAAATGAAATTTAACTATCTCTTTTTGATTATTTGTTGTCCTGAAAAGGACAATTTAAGTTTCTTTTTCTCAAATCTATTGAATTTTGCTTGTATTGTAGTAAAATCCTTGAATAGATAGATTTTCTTTTCAATTTTCGTTTGCCGCCAAGAACTAATGTAAAAACCACAAAAAAAAATTTAAAAAGGCGCCGAGACTTCTAGGCGCAGCCACCTAAAACTAGTGAAAAAGCGCCAAAAAAGCTAAAAAGGCGCAAAAAAAAAATATTTCCCGCCTAAAACTAATGGAAAACCTGTCAAAAAAGCTGGAAAGGCGCAAAATAAAAATATTCCCGCCTAAAACTAATGGAAAACCCGTCAAAAAAGCTGGAAAGGCGCCAAAAAAAAATATTACCCGCCTAAAACTAATGGAAAACCCGCCAAAAAAATATTACGGCAGACAGACAAGAAGAAAAAAAATCCTTGAAAAAATAGATTTTCTGTTTAGTTTTCGTTTACATGTTTATGGTTGACTTCTAGATGGAGTAGTAAGCAAAAACTATATGATGGGGGTTTTTTTTCTCAACAATTAAAATTTAATCATAATTCCTTTTTTAATTTTTGTTGGTCCTGAAAAGGACCGTTTGAGTAAAACAATTTTTGTAATTAAGCACGTTCACCACGGATGCGTCTAGCCAATTGAATGTCCTTTGGCATAATTGTAACACGCTTAGCATGAATTGCACACAAATTTGTATCTTCGAAAAGACCCACTAAATATGCTTCACTTGCTTCTTGAAGTGCCATTACAGCTGAGCTCTGGAAACGCAAATCAGTTTTAAAATCCTGAGCAATTTCACGAACCAATCGTTGGAAAGGTAATTTACGAATCAACAGCTCAGTACTTTTTTGATAACGACGAATTTCACGAAGAGCAACAGTTCCTGGGCGGTAACGATGTGGCTTCTTAACACCTCCGGTTGCTGGAGCACTTTTACGAGCTGCTTTAGTAGCCAATTGTTTTCTTGGCGCCTTTCCTCCAGTAGATTTGCGAGCAGTTTGCTTGGTACGAGCCATTTCACAATAATTTTTTTTTTTCCCACTACACAAAAATTATTTTTCACACAAAAATTTTTTTATTTCCACTTCACTTTATACTGTATATAATAAACAAAAATTTTTCAAGAATTTTACCTTACTTGCACTTTGCACTTTGCACTTTTTAATAATATTATATAGGAAAATTGACTTAGCTTAGGTAGAATTTCACTGCTTACTTGCTTGCGTTCAGTTGTTTCCGATTACAATAGGAATCCTATAGGAATCAGAAGTATAAATATCAGTGCCTTTTTTTGACAAACCACAGTTGCAGTTGTGAAACTACAGTTTTGTGTTGTGTTTTTTAACAGTGAAAATAAAGTGAATTAAAATGACTGGTCGTGGTAAAGGAGGTAAAGGCTTGGGCAAAGGTGGCGCAAAACGTCATCGTAAGGTGTTGCGTGATAATATTCAAGGAATAACTAAACCAGCAATTCGTCGTTTGGCTCGTAGAGGTGGTGTTAAGCGTATTTCTGGTTTAATTTACGAAGAAACTCGTGGTGTTCTAAAAGTTTTTCTTGAAAATGTTATCCGTGATGCTGTTACTTACACTGAACATGCAAAGCGTAAAACAGTTACTGCTATGGATGTAGTATATGCTTTGAAGAGGCAAGGACGTACTCTTTATGGTTTTGGAGGTTAAAAAAAAATTTAGTTTTTCATAAGAAACTTTTACAATCGGTCCTTTTCAGGACCAAAAAACAATTTCAAAGCGATATAAAATTAATTTTCATAGTGTATGTAGTATGTACACACATTTTATTGTATACAAAATATGGTTTTCTACGAAAAATCAATTTTCATATGTATGTGGTATGTACACACGCAATACAAATACTTTTTTTTAGATTTTATTGAACTATGTTTTTCTACGAAAAAAAGTCTTCTCAGCCTCCAATTTCAATATGGCTACCAGACAAGCGTATGCCATTGTCTTTTTAAAATGGCTACCTGGTGCTGAAATTTTATTACCAGCTGCCATAAAAAAAAATGTATGTATGTATTTTGTCTTTTTTTTACTATTCACGTCATAAAGTATATGGCCTACTATGAATTTGTTTGGCTACCTGGTTCTGAAATTTTATTACCATTTTGTCTTTTTTTATTCTCGTCATAAAATTATATGGCTAGTACGAGTTCTAAAAAAAAAAATCATTTTTTATCTCTTTATGTATATATTTTGTCGTCCTGAAAAGGACGGTTTCTTTTTTTTTTATCACTACTAGATTAAGCACTTTTCTCGGTTTTCTTTGGTAACAAAACTGCTTGGATATTTGGTAGAACACCACCTTGTGCAATCGTTACACCAGAAAGTAATTTGTTCAATTCCTCATCGTTACGAATTGCCAATTGCAAATGGCGGGGAATAATTCTTGTTTTTTTGTTGTCACGAGCAGCATTTCCAGCCAATTCTAACACTTCAGCTGCCAAATATTCCATTACAGCAGCTAAATACACTGGGGCACCAGCTCCGACGCGTTCAGCGTAATTTCCCTTACGGAGCAAACGATGAATACGACCGACGGGAAACTGTAGGCCGGCACGATTTGAGCGTGACTTTGCCTTTCCCTTCACTTTTCCACCTTTACCACGACCAGACATTTTTATTTAATAAAAATAAATTCACAAATCACAATTAATTAATAAAACACGATGTGCACTGTTTCACTGTTCACTTTAGAATGAGTGAAATTTTCAAAATGGGGTAGTATTTATGTAAAAAAATTTCCCCTCCAACAAGCATAATAAAGGGGTAGAAGCGACAATAGCTTCTATTGGAAAATAGTATAAATTAAACGAGGTCTTGCGATTTTTTCACAGTTCTCATCGTACATTCGTCGTGGTAAGACCTTCTTTGCAGTGTTTAGTGTGTTCTCTATTAAATAAAGTGAAGTGAAGTTTTTTTTTTAATTGAAAAATAAAAATGCCGCCTAAAACTAGTGGAAAAGCCGCCAAAAAAGCTGGAAAGGCGCAAAAAAATATTACGAAGACAGACAAGAAGAAGAAGCGCAAGAGGAAGGAGAGTTACGCAATCTACATTTACAAAGTGTTGAAGCAAGTTCATCCCGATACTGGAATTTCATCAAAAGCCATGAGTATCATGAATAGTTTTGTGAACGATATTTTTGAGAGGATTGCTGCTGAGGCATCCCGATTGGCTCATTACAATAAACGTTCAACAATTACTAGTCGGGAAATCCAAACAGCAGTTCGTTTGCTATTACCTGGTGAATTGGCTAAGCATGCCGTAAGTGAAGGAACAAAAGCAGTAACAAAATATACTAGCTCGAAATAAAATGTGTTTCTTTTTTCTTGAATATTGTATAAAAAAGGCCCTTTTCAGGGCCGCAAATAATTTACGAAAAGAAATATGTGATTATTTTTGAAAATCGTCCTGCGTCTATGTGCAAAAAAAGTCAAAAGAGATAGAATCATTTTGGGAAAAATCGGTCTACCCAACGGTGGAGAGGGGTGTAATGCAAAAGGGAATTAATAAATATGTAGATGTTGTTGATTTGGGTGTGTTTGAGGTTTTTGTTTTTTTTTTTTAGCATTGCAAATTGCCAACGACCATACCACTCGAAGCCAATCGGTTCTCGTCCGATCACCGCAATTAAATCGAGTCGGGCGCGGTTAGTACTTAGATGGGGGACCGCTTGGGAACACCGCGTGTTGTTGGCATGCACTTTTTTTTTAATTTTCGCTATATTTGACAAAAAAAACATCTTTATTCGCCAGAAAAGTAATTTTTTGTTACATATATCTCTTTAAAATATAGTTTTTAGCCCTAAAACAGACTGTATTTGTATGTTTAGGCAAAAAAAAAACATTTTTATTCGCCAGAAAAGTAATTTTTTTTTTTGATATATATCTCTTTGAAATATAGTTTTTAGCCCTGAAAAGGACTGTGTTTTTATGTTTTTGTTTTTAATTTCACTTTCACATTGAAATTACTTCTTGGCTTTCTTTGGAGCAACCGCTTTTTTTGGTTTAGCTGCAGATTTAGCTTTTGGCACTTTTGGTTTAGGAGCAGCAGCCTTTGCTTTTGTTGTTTTAGCTTTAACTGCACTCGGTTTCTTAGCACTTTTCACTTTAGGCTTTTCTACCTTCTTTTTTTCAGCACTTTTTTTAGGAGCAGCAGCAACTTTTTTCACTTTTTTCTCACCTGCAACTTTCTTCACTTTTTTGTCACTAGCAGCAGCAGATTTTGGCTTTGCGGCTGCTTTCTTTTTATCAGCGGATTTTGCTTTTGGTTCCTTGCTAGCCGAAGCGGACAATTTAAATGAACCGGCCGCTCCTTTTCCTTTTGTTTGCACTAATTTACCACTCACTACAGCACCTTTTAAATATTTTTTGATAAATGGAGCCAATTTTTGGACATCAACTTTATATGTTGCGGCAATATATTTTTTGATTGCCAAAAGCGACGAACCACCACGTTCTTTTAATGTTTTGATGGCAGCATCCACCATTTGCTGTGTAGGAGGATGAGTTGGAGCTGATTTTGGTTTTTTCGAACCACTGGCAGCCGCCTTTTTAGGTTTTTTCTCAGCTACAATAGCAGGGGACGCGGTAATAGTATCAGCCATTTTGATTTATGATTTTTTTTTCAATGGAACACACACTTTAAATTTGATTTCACTTGATTGGCTTGGCTAAATTTTGCTTGAATCTGAAATGAATTCATGAGAATCAACAAGAACGCACATATACAAAATTTTCATTTATTTGAACACTTTTACTCAGTTGCATCCTTGAGTTACTCTTAAATAATTATTATTTTACATGTTTTGAGCAACTCCTTTATGTAATATATTATTTTTTCGATTCTAACAATATATTTCTTCATTTTAAAATCATTTTTGTTTAATTTTTTCTGTCAGGAAATAAGTAAATGAACTTTAAAGTCAGCCATTGATGCATTTTTTTCAATACTTGCGTATTAAAATGCTTGTATTTCATTATTTCTGCCAATTACACACTCAAAATAATATTTCTTACTTAGTTTATAGTTTAAAAAATATAGAAAAGTAAACTTCGAAGTGGAAAACCTTCGTTTGATAAGTAAATTCAGTAAAAAAAAAATTGCTTATGAAACGCTACTTTTTCTCTCTATAGAAATTTCTGTCAAAACAAAATTTCGTTGTAAATCTCACAAAAATACAACTTAAATACGCTGATTTGAGCTATAACTGATTGTATTTCATTGAAATATACCTTTTTTAACAAAATCGTTGCATTTTTCGTTAAAAAAACGCATTTTTGTGTACGCAGCTAACAACGTAAATAAATGAGTTCACATTTGCTTACATTTACCTTAATTTTTTTCGAAACTCAGTTTTTCGTTTGTAATCTTACAAATTATGTTATGAATGCATATAAAATTGAAAATATGTTCACTTTCATGATATTTTAAGAAAATATAATAAGAATATTGCATTCAATCATCAGTTTGTTTGCAAAAATAATTTTTTCTTCCTCTAGAAATTTCTCCCAAACAAAATTTCGTTGTAAATCTAGCAAAATTACAATTAAAATACATTGATTTGAGCTGAAACTGATTGTATTTCATTGAAATATACCTTTTTAAACAAAATCGTTGCATTTTTCCTTAAAAAAACGCATTTTTGTGTACGCAGCCAACAACGTAAATAAATGAGTTCACATTTGCTTACATTTACATTCATTTTTTTCGAAACTCAGTTTTTCGTTTGTAATCTTACAAATTATGTTATGAATGCATATAAAATTGGAAATATATTCACTTTCATGATATTTTAAGAAAATCTAATAAGAATATTGCATCAAATCATCCGTTTATTTGCAAAAATAATGTAAAATAATGTTTGCAAAACAATGTAAAAATGTTTTTTTTTTTTTTTTTGTCTCAATAATTAATAAATGAAATTTAACTATCTCTTTTTGATTATTTGTTGTCCTGAAAAGGACAATTTAAGTTTCTTTTTCTCAAATCTATTGAATTTTGCTTGTATTGTAGTAAAATCCTTGAATAGATAGATTTTCTTTTCAATTTTCGTTTGCCGCCAAGAACTAATGTAAAAACCACAAAAAAAAATTTAAAAAGGCGCCGAGACTTCTAGGCGCAGCCACCTAAAACTAGTGAAAAAGCGCCAAAAAAGCTAAAAAGGCGCAAAAAAAAAATATTTCCCGCCTAAAACTAATGGAAAACCTGTCAAAAAAGCTGGAAAGGCGCAAAATAAAAATATTCCCGCCTAAAACTAATGGAAAACCCGTCAAAAAAGCTGGAAAGGCGCCAAAAAAAAATATTACCCGCCTAAAACTAATGGAAAACCCGCCAAAAAAATATTACGGCAGACAGACAAGAAGAAAAAAAATCCTTGAAAAAATAGATTTTCTGTTTAGTTTTCGTTTACATGTTTATGGTTGACTTCTAGATGGAGTAGTAAGCAAAAACTATATGATGGGGGTTTTTTTTCTCAACAATTAAAATTTAATCATAATTCCTTTTTTAATTTTTGTTGGTCCTGAAAAGGACCGTTTGAGTAAAACAATTTTTGTAATTAAGCACGTTCACCACGGATGCGTCTAGCCAATTGAATGTCCTTTGGCATAATTGTAACACGCTTAGCATGAATTGCACACAAATTTGTATCTTCGAAAAGACCCACTAAATATGCTTCACTTGCTTCTTGAAGTGCCATTACAGCTGAGCTCTGGAAACGCAAATCAGTTTTAAAATCCTGAGCAATTTCACGAACCAATCGTTGGAAAGGTAATTTACGAATCAACAGCTCAGTACTTTTTTGATAACGACGAATTTCACGAAGAGCAACAGTTCCTGGGCGGTAACGATGTGGCTTCTTAACACCTCCGGTTGCTGGAGCACTTTTACGAGCTGCTTTAGTAGCCAATTGTTTTCTTGGCGCCTTTCCTCCAGTAGATTTGCGAGCAGTTTGCTTGGTACGAGCCATTTCACAATAATTTTTTTTTTTCCCACTACACAAAAATTATTTTTCACACAAAAATTTTTTTATTTCCACTTCACTTTATACTGTATTTAATAAACAAAAATTTTTCAAGAATTTCACCTTACTTGCACTTTGCACTTTGCACTTTTTAATAATATTATATAGGTTTTGCGATTTTAACGATTAACGATTTTTATTGAACAAAAGGATATATACAATTGATACTTAAATATAATACGTTTCTTAATAATATGATTAATTTTGCTGTGTTGGCACATAAGGGGCCTAACGATATACATTGTCGGTTATTTAGATTAAGGGTAAAGCTTAAGTTAATGGTTATTAAAAAAAGTAATAATTTGTTAGATTTATATAACTGTAGGAGTGTTCAGTTCCTGTTGTCCTTGGGGTTAGTTGTGGTGGAGGTGGTGGTGGTGGAGGATGGTGGTGTAGGAGTTGGATTGGGCGGGGCGGGTGATGTGGTGATGGGGCAGCTAGCCACGGTGGTGGGTTGACGCTGCCTCAGCGTAGAAAGCCATTGCCTCATCGTTGATGAATGTGTCGTCTTCCATCAGTGTCATCGCATCGATGTATCTCGGGTCCGGGTGTCGATCTTCTTCTGTTATCCTTCTTACTAAGGGGTTCGGATGGTTGGCCAGGTTTTCCAGTATGCGTCTTCCAGATTGCACCAAGTATTTGTCTATGGGGATGACCCTTGCTTCTTCATAGAGCTTTCTGTTGCTGACGTTTTTCCTGCGCATCGGATCGTAGCCAAGCCCTGTGCATATGCGCAGAACCTTCCTCTCGAATACAGCCAGTTTTTGCATTTTCGTCTTGGATATTGTGAACCAGACGGGAAAGCAGTAGGTGATTACAGGTCGTATTAGCTGCTTGTACAGCAACAGTTTTGTATTTTGGCTGAGTCCATTTCTTTTGCGCATCAGCGGATGGACGCGATGAAAAGCAAAGTTAGCTTTTTTGACGACTGCAGTGGCGTGCGGGTTGAAACGCATCAATTCGTTGAAATGGACTCCTAGATACTTGACCTGCTTTTTCGGCCTGAGTTGTGTACCGTCGGGAAGGTTTACGCAGATGTTGTGGCAGTTTGTGGCTGATCTCGAACGTCTCCGTCCTTGTGTTGGTCTTCTTATGCAAATTAGCTCGGATTTCGCTGAATTTATTTTGATTCCCCATCGATTGTAGAACTCGAAGAGCTTCTTTACGTGGTCTTCAACTCTACGAGCAGCGATCACAGGTGACAGTGAGTGCGCGTAGGTCAGTGAGTCATCCGCAAAGAGAAGGTTGGTGGCGCTTTCTGGTTGAGGTTGGTCGGAGGTGAAGATGCTGTATAGGAAGGGACCTAGCTTCGATCCTTGAGCAACCCCTGCTCGGATGGGTCTGGTTGAAGATACGGTGTTGTCTACTTGCACGTAGAAAGACCTGGAATGAAGAAAATTAAACAAAATTTTAATTAATGAACCTGGAAAGCGTAAAATGGTTAGTTTGTGGATAAGTCCGTTTATCCAGACACTGTCAAATGCCTTCTCAACGTCCAAGAAACATCCAACTGTTGTTTGGTGGTTGTTGAGTTTCCTTATAACGTCCCCTTGTAGCTTCAAGAGCGGATGAATGGTAGAATGTTTCTCCCGGAATCCAAACTGCATATTCGGGATGATGCTGTTGTCATTACAGAATGCCTTTAGCCTTCGGAGAACCAGATCCTCCAGAATTTTGCTGACGTTGCTGAGTAGGGATATGGGCCTGTAACCGGACACAATGTTTCGGTTTCCTTTTTTGGGAATGGCCACGATCTTCGCCTTCTTCCATCGCTCGGGAAAGTGGCAGTTGTTGAGGCAGTTGTTCATCACAATGGCCAGGAAGATCATCACTGTTTGAGGAAGTATCTTAAGAACGAATTTTGAGATTTTGTCCGGCCCAGCTGATTTTTTGGGGCGCCCACTTTGGATCAAATCTAGAATATCTTCTGGAGTAGTGAAAATGGTGCCTTCAGTGGGATCACATGAAGGGTTTTCGTCACTGAAAACGGTTTCTTCGATTCTGCTTCCTTCAATCAGCTGGATGGTTGAGTCCACATCATTTAGGAATGCGGGGTCAGGAGGAGGAGTTGACACGAAGTTTTCTTCAAAAAATTCGGCAAATCCTTCTGCTTTGTCCTCGGATGATGAAACTTCTCCTCTGTTGGTGGTGATCTTGTCTGGCATATCTGGCCTTTTGCCGACTATCCTGTTGATGTTTTTGAAGGTATCCGGACCAGGTTTGATGTTTTGCAGTCTCTTTTGGAATTGTATGTTGTTGTGGTGTTGAACTGCATTCCTGAACATTGTGTTGGTACAGTTGAGCTCGCTCAGCCAAGACTGGTAATCGGAATTACTTGTGTTGAGTTCTCGTTGCCGAATCCTCTGAAGTCTTTTCCTCAGTCGTTGTCGATGGTGGTACAGGTTCTGAATGTAGGCTGGTAGGTGCTGGTATCTATCCTTGGATGTTTTAGACTTCTTTTGGCTATCTAAGGCATTTCTGATGACTGTTTCTAGGTCCTCGATTGCAGCATCGATTTCCGTGTTTTGCAGGTTTCTATTGGTTGGTGGGATGGTTATGCTGTCCTCGACATCTCTTTGAAGCTTCTCAACATCCAGCTTCGTGTAGTTGATGAAATACTCTGGTGGTGGTTCTGAAATGATAAAAGGTTCATTAAGGTTAATAGAAATTTGTACCGCTTCGTGGTCAGAGTCACTGGGTATTGCCGTGCAAACAAAGTTTCTAAACTCGGGCAGTACATGCACAAGGTTGGATGTTGCTAGGAAGAAATCTAATGTTGAAGGTGTCCTAGGGAAGGTCGGCTTTGGTTGGGATATAACAACGAGATTGTGATTCTCGCTATTGTCGTCCAACCAATTGGTAATGGCCATTCCTTCAGTACTGCATGTGGTGTCCATCCAAAGGGTATGTCTAGCGTTGAAGTCACCGCCTATCAGCCCGTATGTTCTTCCACTGATGAAGTTGTTGAGTTTTTGAAGATCGTCTTTGATGTCGTTGACGCTGGATGAGCACTTCGCGTAGATGCTCACTACTCCAAGTGTTTCATCATGTCCAAGTTGAACGGTGATAGCCGTGGCCTCAATCGTCTTTAGCCCTTGGATGGTATGCTCGGTGGTTCCAGCTGAGATTTTCTCCCGGATGAAAATGGCAGTACCTCTATTTGTGTCTGTTTTGTCCTTTCTGAAAGTAAAATATTTATTCATATTAATATTGTTCCGTTTGGTTACGTTGGTTTCTGAAATGAGAGCAATGTCGGGGTTATGTTTTTTTAGAAATAGATTAAATGACGTCCTCTTTTCTAGGCTGTACAGCGAATTTACGTTGTACGTCATGATGCGGAGCCTCTTTACTTGCATATTTGGAATATGAAGGTGGCTAAGGCCACGGACTTATCTTCTTCACTCATGCTATCGTAGCTGTTGGGTATTGCCGTCTTGGCTTCTTTCATCAGGGTACCAAGGTCGCTCCCAAATATCCGCTGTGCCTCGTTGTTGAGGTTGATAGGTGAGGTTGGTGTCGGTCTGGTGGGCCTGGCTGGGGCCAGCTTGGGAGTTTTGGCTGCAGTTGGTTGTTGCTTCGTGGATGTGGCTGACTTGGGCGATGGTCCGCTTCTGAACATTGAGGCATAGCTGACGGCTGGGCGGGTTGCCATGGAGATGGATTTGGCGGCGAATGCCTGCTGGGCCTTCTTCTCGGCGACTTCCTTGTTCCTTTCAGTCAACTTGGCCTTAAGGGTTGGGCACCCCTTGAAACTTGCCGGATGTCCTTCCTTTTGGCAGTTTGCACACCACACATCCAGTCCTGTGTTGGTAGTCCGCTTGCACTGACCTGGCTCATGCACCTCCTTGCATTTCACGCAGACGTATTGACGCCCACAGTTGGTGGCAACATGTCCAAATCGTTGGCAATTCCTGCATTGCACGATATCGTTGGACTTAAGTCTCTCCCAGTGGACCTTCTGGTTCATAATGAGTGTCTTTGTGTAGACCTCGCTTAGCTGGCAGGTTTTGTCCAGTTCCACGACGAAGTTGTTATAGGACTTTCCTTGTGCCCTCTTGGCTTTGAATTCGGTGACCTTGATGATAGGGAGGCCCTCTATCCTGAGTTCATCTTCGACTTCAATCGCAGCGTAGGAGTGGTGGATGCCTTTGAGGAGAAGCAGGTTCTTTCTATCTTCCTTCGGTGTGAAGGAATTGAACTGAATCTTCCTCTCCTTGAGGAATTTCTTAATTCCTTCGAAAGATTGGCGGCTTCCAGCGTTGATAATTGTTGTCTTTGTATTGCGGTTTTTGAACGTGACTGGCAATTTGTTCCCTTTGCAGAACCGGCTTATCTCAGCAATGTTTCCTGAGAAACAGAAAATTGGCGGCATTCCGGGACCCTTGGCTGGCTCGCTTGTTTTTGGTGCTCTGGTGTTGGAAGTTGATGGTGGGCTGTTTTTGGCTGCGAATATTTTCTTTGAAGTTGTTGGCGGTGGTGGCTGAACGGTTGGTGCTACTGCTGGCAACACTGCTGGTGTTGTTACGATGATTGGGGTAGGTGAAGTCGAATTTACCGACCCGATTGATGATGAAGGCTCCTGTTTCTTCTTCTTGGAGTCTTTTTTGGCGGCTGTCTTCTTTGATCGTTTCTTACCAGTTACCTCGGTGAACTGGTCGTCCTCGTCGGATTTATCAGATTTATCTGCCTCGTCGCCAGTCAGGCAGATAAGATCTTCGTCCTTTCCTTCGTTTTCAAAGGTTTCCTCCATTGGCTGTGGTCCATCGAGCTGTATCTGCAGCTCCTTGACGAGGTTACTGAGGCGCTGTCGGTGCTCTAACCCCAGATCGGCTTTCATCCGCTTCAGCAAAGTTCCGAGAGCGTCGATTGCCGTTTCTACGGTCAGCTTCTCCATTTTCCTGAAATGCTAAAAGATTATTAAGACTTCCTGGAAAAATAAAAATGATTAGTTATAAATCCTGCAAGAGATTATATTTTCCAGAAAGGGATAATTCTTTCCTGGAAAAAACAAAATATTAAAGGATTAGCTTAATTATATTTCCTAAGAAATGTAATTAGGATGGGATAAACCCTATTACCAGTCCGGTCCTTCTTCTTGTTCAGGTACCTGGCAGGTAGTCGGTGAGTGTCCCTTTTTTGTTCGGTGTGTTTGGGTATTTGGGTATTCTTAGTCCGCTGTGTGTACGTCCTCTCGCGATGACGGTGACTGACTGTCTGTGAATATTATATAGGAAAATTGACTTAGCTTAGGTAGAATTTCACTGCTTACTTGCTTGCGTTCAGTTGTTTCCGATTACAATAGGAATCCTATAGGAATCAGAAGTATAAATATCAGTGCCTTTTTTTGACAAACCACAGTTGCAGTTGTGAAACTACAGTTTTGTGTTGTGTTTTTTAACAGTGAAAATAAAGTGAATTAAAATGACTGGTCGTGGTAAAGGAGGTAAAGGCTTGGGCAAAGGTGGCGCAAAACGTCATCGTAAAGTGTTGCGTGATAATATTCAAGGAATAACTAAACCAGCAATTCGTCGTTTGGCTCGTAGAGGTGGTGTTAAGCGTATTTCTGGTTTAATTTACGAAGAAACTCGTGGTGTTCTAAAAGTTTTTCTTGAAAATGTTATCCGTGATGCAGTTACTTACACTGAACATGCAAAGCGTAAAACAGTTACTGCTATGGATGTAGTATATGCTTTGAAGAGGCAAGGACGTACTCTTTATGGTTTTGGAGGTTAAAAAAAAATTTAGTTTTTCATAAGAAACTTTTACAATCGGTCCTTTTCAGGACCAAAAAACAATTTCAAAGCGATATAAAATTAATTTTCATAGTGTATGTAGTATGTACACACATTTTATTGTATACAAAATATGGTTTTCTACGAAAAATCAATTTTCATATGTATGTGGTATGTACACACGCAATACAAATACTTTTTTTTAGATTTTATTGAACTATGTTTTTCTACGAAAAAAAGTCTTCTCAGCCTCCAATTTCAATATGGCTACCAGACAAGCGTATGCCATTGTCTTTTTAAAATGGCTACCTGGTGCTGAAATTTTATTACCAGCTGCCATAAAAAAAAATGTATGTATGTATTTTGTCTTTTTTTTACTATTCACGTCATAAAGTATATGGCCTACTATGAATTTGTTTGGCTACCTGGTTCTGAAATTTTATTACCATTTTGTCTTTTTTTATTCTCGTCATAAAATTATATGGCTAGTACGAGTTCTAAAAAAAAAAATCATTTTTTATCTCTTTATGTATATATTTTGTCGTCCTGAAAAGGACGGTTTCTTTTTTTTTTATCACTACTAGATTAAGCACTTTTCTCGGTTTTCTTTGGTAACAAAACTGCTTGGATATTTGGTAGAACACCACCTTGTGCAATCGTTACACCAGAAAGTAATTTGTTCAATTCCTCATCGTTACGAATTGCCAATTGCAAATGGCGGGGAATAATTCTTGTTTTTTTGTTGTCACGAGCAGCATTTCCAGCCAATTCTAACACTTCAGCTGCCAAATATTCCATTACAGCAGCTAAATACACTGGGGCACCAGCTCCGACGCGTTCAGCGTAATTTCCCTTACGGAGCAAACGATGAATACGACCGACGGGAAACTGTAGGCCGGCACGATTTGAGCGTGACTTTGCCTTTCCCTTCACTTTTCCACCTTTACCACGACCAGACATTTTTATTTAATAAAAATAAATTCACAAATCACAATTAATTAATAAAACACGATGTGCACTGTTTCACTGTTCACTTTAGAATGAGTGAAATTTTCAAAATGGGGTAGTATTTATGTAAAAAAATTTCCCCTCCAACAAGCATAATAAAGGGGTAGAAGCGACAATAGCTTCTATTGGAAAATAGTATAAATTAAACGAGGTCTTGCGATTTTTTCACAGTTCTCATCGTACATTCGTCGTGGTAAGACCTTCTTTGCAGTGTTTAGTGTGTTCTCTATTAAATAAAGTGAAGTGAAGTTTTTTTTTTAATTGAAAAATAAAAATGCCGCCTAAAACTAGTGGAAAAGCCGCCAAAAAAGCTGGAAAGGCGCAAAAAAATATTACGAAGACAGACAAGAAGAAGAAGCGCAAGAGGAAGGAGAGTTACGCAATCTACATTTACAAAGTGTTGAAGCAAGTTCATCCCGATACTGGAATTTCATCAAAAGCCATGAGTATCATGAATAGTTTTGTGAACGATATTTTTGAGAGGATTGCTGCTGAGGCATCCCGATTGGCTCATTACAATAAACGTTCAACAATTACTAGTCGGGAAATCCAAACAGCAGTTCGTTTGCTATTACCTGGTGAATTGGCTAAGCATGCCGTAAGTGAAGGAACAAAAGCAGTAACAAAATATACTAGCTCGAAATAAAATGTGTTTCTTTTTTCTTGAATATTGTATAAAAAAGGCCCTTTTCAGGGCCGCAAATAATTTACGAAAAGAAATATGTGATTATTTTTGAAAATCGTCCTGCGTCTATGTGCAAAAAAAGTCAAAAGAGATAGAATCATTTTGGGAAAAATCGGTCTACCCAACGGTGGAGAGGGGTGTAATGCAAAAGGGAATTAATAAATATGTAGATGTTGTTGATTTGGGTGTGTTTGAGGTTTTTGTTTTTTTTTTTTAGCATTGCAAATTGCCAACGACCATACCACTCGAAGCCAATCGGTTCTCGTCCGATCACCGCAATTAAATCGAGTCGGGCGCGGTTAGTACTTAGATGGGGGACCGCTTGGGAACACCGCGTGTTGTTGGCATGCACTTTTTTTTTAATTTTCGCTATATTTGACAAAAAAAACATCTTTATTCGCCAGAAAAGTAATTTTTTGTTACATATATCTCTTTAAAATATAGTTTTTAGCCCTAAAACAGACTGTATTTGTATGTTTAGGCAAAAAAAAAACATTTTTATTCGCCAGAAAAGTAATTTTTTTTTTTGATATATATCTCTTTGAAATATAGTTTTTAGCCCTGAAAAGGACTGTGTTTTTATGTTTTTGTTTTTAATTTCACTTTCACATTGAAATTACTTCTTGGCTTTCTTTGGAGCAACCGCTTTTTTTGGTTTAGCTGCAGATTTAGCTTTTGGCACTTTTGGTTTAGGAGCAGCAGCCTTTGCTTTTGTTGTTTTAGCTTTAACTGCACTCGGTTTCTTAGCACTTTTCACTTTAGGCTTTTCTACCTTCTTTTTTTCAGCACTTTTTTTAGGAGCAGCAGCAACTTTTTTCACTTTTTTCTCACCTGCAACTTTCTTCACTTTTTTGTCACTAGCAGCAGCAGATTTTGGCTTTGCGGCTGCTTTCTTTTTATCAGCGGATTTTGCTTTTGGTTCCTTGCTAGCCGAAGCGGACAATTTAAATGAACCGGCCGCTCCTTTTCCTTTTGTTTGCACTAATTTACCACTCACTACAGCACCTTTTAAATATTTTTTGATAAATGGAGCCAATTTTTGGACATCAACTTTATATGTTGCGGCAATATATTTTTTGATTGCCAAAAGCGACGAACCACCACGTTCTTTTAATGTTTTGATGGCAGCATCCACCATTTGCTGTGTAGGAGGATGAGTTGGAGCTGATTTTGGTTTTTTCGAACCACTGGCAGCCGCCTTTTTAGGTTTTTTCTCAGCTACAATAGCAGGGGACGCGGTAATAGTATCAGCCATTTTGATTTATGATTTTTTTTTCAATGGAACACACACTTTAAATTTGATTTCACTTGATTGGCTTGGCTAAATTTTGCTTGAATCTGAAATGAATTCATGAGAATCAACAAGAACGCACATATACAAAATTTTCATTTATTTGAACACTTTTACTCAGTTGCATCCTTGAGTTACTCTTAAATAATTATTATTTTACATGTTTTGAGCAACTCCTTTATGTAATATATTATTTTTTCGATTCTAACAATATATTTCTTCATTTTAAAATCATTTTTGTTTAATTTTTTCTGTCAGGAAATAAGTAAATGAACTTTAAAGTCAGCCATTGATGCATTTTTTTCAATACTTGCGTATTAAAATGCTTGTATTTCATTATTTCTGCCAATTACACACTCAAAATAATATTTCTTACTTAGTTTATAGTTTAAAAAATATAGAAAAGTAAACTTCGAAGTGGAAAACCTTCGTTTGATAAGTAAATTCAGTAAAAAAAAAATTGCTTATGAAACGCTACTTTTTCTCTCTATAGAAATTTCTGTCAAAACAAAATTTCGTTGTAAATCTCACAAAAATACAACTTAAATACGCTGATTTGAGCTATAACTGATTGTATTTCATTGAAATATACCTTTTTTAACAAAATCGTTGCATTTTTCGTTAAAAAAACGCATTTTTGTGTACGCAGCTAACAACGTAAATAAATGAGTTCACATTTGCTTACATTTACCTTAATTTTTTTCGAAACTCAGTTTTTCGTTTGTAATCTTACAAATTATGTTATGAATGCATATAAAATTGAAAATATGTTCACTTTCATGATATTTTAAGAAAATATAATAAGAATATTGCATTCAATCATCAGTTTGTTTGCAAAAATAATTTTTTCTTCCTCTAGAAATTTCTCCCAAACAAAATTTCGTTGTAAATCTAGCAAAATTACAATTAAAATACATTGATTTGAGCTGAAACTGATTGTATTTCATTGAAATATACCTTTTTAAACAAAATCGTTGCATTTTTCCTTAAAAAAACGCATTTTTGTGTACGCAGCCAACAACGTAAATAAATGAGTTCACATTTGCTTACATTTACATTCATTTTTTTCGAAACTCAGTTTTTCGTTTGTAATCTTACAAATTATGTTATGAATGCATATAAAATTGGAAATATATTCACTTTCATGATATTTTAAGAAAATCTAATAAGAATATTGCATCAAATCATCCGTTTATTTGCAAAAATAATGTAAAATAATGTTTGCAAAACAATGTAAAAATGTTTTTTTTTTTTTTTTTGTCTCAATAATTAATAAATGAAATTTAACTATCTCTTTTTGATTATTTGTTGTCCTGAAAAGGACAATTTAAGTTTCTTTTTCTCAAATCTATTGAATTTTGCTTGTATTGTAGTAAAATCCTTGAATAGATAGATTTTCTTTTCAATTTTCGTTTGCCGCCAAGAACTAATGTAAAAACCACAAAAAAAAATTTAAAAAGGCGCCGAGACTTCTAGGCGCAGCCACCTAAAACTAGTGAAAAAGCGCCAAAAAAGCTAAAAAGGCGCAAAAAAAAAATATTTCCCGCCTAAAACTAATGGAAAACCTGTCAAAAAAGCTGGAAAGGCGCAAAATAAAAATATTCCCGCCTAAAACTAATGGAAAACCCGTCAAAAAAGCTGGAAAGGCGCCAAAAAAAAATATTACCCGCCTAAAACTAATGGAAAACCCGCCAAAAAAATATTACGGCAGACAGACAAGAAGAAAAAAAATCCTTGAAAAAATAGATTTTCTGTTTAGTTTTCGTTTACATGTTTATGGTTGACTTCTAGATGGAGTAGTAAGCAAAAACTATATGATGGGGGGTTTTTTTCTCAACAATTAAAATTTAATCATAATTCCTTTTTTAATTTTTGTTGGTCCTGAAAAGGACCGTTTGAGTAAAACAATTTTTGTAATTAAGCACGTTCACCACGGATGCGTCTAGCCAATTGAATGTCCTTTGGCATAATTGTAACACGCTTAGCATGAATTGCACACAAATTTGTATCTTCGAAAAGACCCACTAAATATGCTTCACTTGCTTCTTGAAGTGCCATTACAGCTGAGCTCTGGAAACGCAAATCAGTTTTAAAATCCTGAGCAATTTCACGAACCAATCGTTGGAAAGGTAATTTACGAATCAACAGCTCAGTACTTTTTTGATAACGACGAATTTCACGAAGAGCAACAGTTCCTGGGCGGTAACGATGTGGCTTCTTAACACCTCCGGTTGCTGGAGCACTTTTACGAGCTGCTTTAGTAGCCAATTGTTTTCTTGGCGCCTTTCCTCCAGTAGATTTGCGAGCAGTTTGCTTGGTACGAGCCATTTCACAATAATTTTTTTTTTTCCCACTACACAAAAATTATTTTTCACACAAAAATTTTTTTATTTCCACTTCACTTTATACTGTATTTAATAAACAAAAATTTTTCAAGAATTTCACCTTACTTGCACTTTGCACTTTGCACTTTTTAATAATATTATATAGGAAAATTGACTTAGCTTAGGTAGAATTTCACTGCTTACTTGCTTGCGTTCAGTTGTTTCCGATTACAATAGGAATCCTATAGGAATCAGAAGTATAAATATCAGTGCCTTTTTTTGACAAACCACAGTTGCAGTTGTGAAACTACAGTTTTGTGTTGTGTTTTTTAACAGTGAAAATAAAGTGAATTAAAATGACTGGTCGTGGTAAAGGAGGTAAAGGCTTGGGCAAAGGTGGCGCAAAACGTCATCGTAAGGTGTTGCGTGATAATATTCAAGGAATAACTAAACCAGCAATTCGTCGTTTGGCTCGTAGAGGTGGTGTTAAGCGTATTTCTGGTTTAATTTACGAAGAAACTCGTGGTGTTCTAAAAGTTTTTCTTGAAAATGTTATCCGTGATGCAGTTACTTACACTGAACATGCAAAGCGTAAAACAGTTACTGCTATGGATGTAGTATATGCTTTGAAGAGGCAAGGACGTACTCTTTATGGTTTTGGAGGTTAAAAAAAAATTTAGTTTTTCATAAGAAACTTTTACAATCGGTCCTTTTCAGGACCAAAAAACAATTTCAAAGCGATATAAAATTAATTTTCATAGTGTATGTAGTATGTACACACATTTTATTGTATACAAAATATGGTTTTCTACGAAAAATCAATTTTCATATGTATGTGGTATGTACACACGCAATACAAATACTTTTTTTTAGATTTTATTGAACTATGTTTTTCTACGAAAAAAAGTCTTCTCAGCCTCCAATTTCAATATGGCTACCAGACAAGCGTATGCCATTGTCTTTTTAAAATGGCTACCTGGTGCTGAAATTTTATTACCAGCTGCCATAAAAAAAAATGTATGTATGTATTTTGTCTTTTTTTTACTATTCACGTCATAAAGTATATGGCCTACTATGAATTTGTTTGGCTACCTGGTTCTGAAATTTTATTACCATTTTGTCTTTTTTTATTCTCGTCATAAAATTATATGGCTAGTACGAGTTCTAAAAAAAAAAATCATTTTTTATCTCTTTATGTATATATTTTGTCGTCCTGAAAAGGACGGTTTCTTTTTTTTTTATCACTACTAGATTAAGCACTTTTCTCGGTTTTCTTTGGTAACAAAACTGCTTGGATATTTGGTAGAACACCACCTTGTGCAATCGTTACACCAGAAAGTAATTTGTTCAATTCCTCATCGTTACGAATTGCCAATTGCAAATGGCGGGGAATAATTCTTGTTTTTTTGTTGTCACGAGCAGCATTTCCAGCCAATTCTAACACTTCAGCTGCCAAATATTCCATTACAGCAGCTAAATACACTGGGGCACCAGCTCCGACGCGTTCAGCGTAATTTCCCTTACGGAGCAAACGATGAATACGACCGACGGGAAACTGTAGGCCGGCACGATTTGAGCGTGACTTTGCCTTTCCCTTCACTTTTCCACCTTTACCACGACCAGACATTTTTATTTAATAAAAATAAATTCACAAATCACAATTAATTAATAAAACACGATGTGCACTGTTTCACTGTTCACTTTAGAATGAGTGAAATTTTCAAAATGGGGTAGTATTTATGTAAAAAAATTTCCCCTCCAACAAGCATAATAAAGGGGTAGAAGCGACAATAGCTTCTATTGGAAAATAGTATAAATTAAACGAGGTCTTGCGATTTTTTCACAGTTCTCATCGTACATTCGTCGTGGTAAGACCTTCTTTGCAGTGTTTAGTGTGTTCTCTATTAAATAAAGTGAAGTGAAGTTTTTTTTTTAATTGAAAAATAAAAATGCCGCCTAAAACTAGTGGAAAAGCCGCCAAAAAAGCTGGAAAGGCGCAAAAAAATATTACGAAGACAGACAAGAAGAAGAAGCGCAAGAGGAAGGAGAGTTACGCAATCTACATTTACAAAGTGTTGAAGCAAGTTCATCCCGATACTGGAATTTCATCAAAAGCCATGAGTATCATGAATAGTTTTGTGAACGATATTTTTGAGAGGATTGCTGCTGAGGCATCCCGATTGGCTCATTACAATAAACGTTCAACAATTACTAGTCGGGAAATCCAAACAGCAGTTCGTTTGCTATTACCTGGTGAATTGGCTAAGCATGCCGTAAGTGAAGGAACAAAAGCAGTAACAAAATATACTAGCTCGAAATAAAATGTGTTTCTTTTTTCTTGAATATTGTATAAAAAAGGCCCTTTTCAGGGCCGCAAATAATTTACGAAAAGAAATATGTGATTATTTTTGAAAATCGTCCTGCGTCTATGTGCAAAAAAAGTCAAAAGAGATAGAATCATTTTGGGAAAAATCGGTCTACCCAACGGTGGAGAGGGGTGTAATGCAAAAGGGAATTAATAAATATGTAGATGTTGTTGATTTGGGTGTGTTTGAGGTTTTTGTTTTTTTTTTTTAGCATTGCAAATTGCCAACGACCATACCACTCGAAGCCAATCGGTTCTCGTCCGATCACCGCAATTAAATCGAGTCGGGCGCGGTTAGTACTTAGATGGGGGACCGCTTGGGAACACCGCGTGTTGTTGGCATGCACTTTTTTTTTAATTTTCGCTATATTTGACAAAAAAAACATCTTTATTCGCCAGAAAAGTAATTTTTTGTTACATATATCTCTTTAAAATATAGTTTTTAGCCCTAAAACAGACTGTATTTGTATGTTTAGGCAAAAAAAAAACATTTTTATTCGCCAGAAAAGTAATTTTTTTTTTTGATATATATCTCTTTGAAATATAGTTTTTAGCCCTGAAAAGGACTGTGTTTTTATGTTTTTGTTTTTAATTTCACTTTCACATTGAAATTACTTCTTGGCTTTCTTTGGAGCAACCGCTTTTTTTGGTTTAGCTGCAGATTTAGCTTTTGGCACTTTTGGTTTAGGAGCAGCAGCCTTTGCTTTTGTTGTTTTAGCTTTAACTGCACTCGGTTTCTTAGCACTTTTCACTTTAGGCTTTTCTACCTTCTTTTTTTCAGCACTTTTTTTAGGAGCAGCAGCAACTTTTTTCACTTTTTTCTCACCTGCAACTTTCTTCACTTTTTTGTCACTAGCAGCAGCAGATTTTGGCTTTGCGGCTGCTTTCTTTTTATCAGCGGATTTTGCTTTTGGTTCCTTGCTAGCCGAAGCGGACAATTTAAATGAACCGGCCGCTCCTTTTCCTTTTGTTTGCACTAATTTACCACTCACTACAGCACCTTTTAAATATTTTTTGATAAATGGAGCCAATTTTTGGACATCAACTTTATATGTTGCGGCAATATATTTTTTGATTGCCAAAAGCGACGAACCACCACGTTCTTTTAATGTTTTGATGGCAGCATCCACCATTTGCTGTGTAGGAGGATGAGTTGGAGCTGATTTTGGTTTTTTCGAACCACTGGCAGCCGCCTTTTTAGGTTTTTTCTCAGCTACAATAGCAGGGGACGCGGTAATAGTATCAGCCATTTTGATTTATGATTTTTTTTTCAATGGAACACACACTTTAAATTTGATTTCACTTGATTGGCTTGGCTAAATTTTGCTTGAATCTGAAATGAATTCATGAGAATCAACAAGAACGCACATATACAAAATTTTCATTTATTTGAACACTTTTACTCAGTTGCATCCTTGAGTTACTCTTAAATAATTATTATTTTACATGTTTTGAGCAACTCCTTTATGTAATATATTATTTTTTCGATTCTAACAATATATTTCTTCATTTTAAAATCATTTTTGTTTAATTTTTTCTGTCAGGAAATAAGTAAATGAACTTTAAAGTCAGCCATTGATGCATTTTTTTCAATACTTGCGTATTAAAATGCTTGTATTTCATTATTTCTGCCAATTACACACTCAAAATAATATTTCTTACTTAGTTTATAGTTTAAAAAATATAGAAAAGTAAACTTCGAAGTGGAAAACCTTCGTTTGATAAGTAAATTCAGTAAAAAAAAAATTGCTTATGAAACGCTACTTTTTCTCTCTATAGAAATTTCTGTCAAAACAAAATTTCGTTGTAAATCTCACAAAAATACAACTTAAATACGCTGATTTGAGCTATAACTGATTGTATTTCATTGAAATATACCTTTTTTAACAAAATCGTTGCATTTTTCGTTAAAAAAACGCATTTTTGTGTACGCAGCTAACAACGTAAATAAATGAGTTCACATTTGCTTACATTTACCTTAATTTTTTTCGAAACTCAGTTTTTCGTTTGTAATCTTACAAATTATGTTATGAATGCATATAAAATTGAAAATATGTTCACTTTCATGATATTTTAAGAAAATATAATAAGAATATTGCATTCAATCATCAGTTTGTTTGCAAAAATAATTTTTTCTTCCTCTAGAAATTTCTCCCAAACAAAATTTCGTTGTAAATCTAGCAAAATTACAATTAAAATACATTGATTTGAGCTGAAACTGATTGTATTTCATTGAAATATACCTTTTTAAACAAAATCGTTGCATTTTTCCTTAAAAAAACGCATTTTTGTGTACGCAGCCAACAACGTAAATAAATGAGTTCACATTTGCTTACATTTACATTCATTTTTTTCGAAACTCAGTTTTTCGTTTGTAATCTTACAAATTATGTTATGAATGCATATAAAATTGGAAATATATTCACTTTCATGATATTTTAAGAAAATCTAATAAGAATATTGCATCAAATCATCCGTTTATTTGCAAAAATAATGTAAAATAATGTTTGCAAAACAATGTAAAAATGTTTTTTTTTTTTTTTTTGTCTCAATAATTAATAAATGAAATTTAACTATCTCTTTTTGATTATTTGTTGTCCTGAAAAGGACAATTTAAGTTTCTTTTTCTCAAATCTATTGAATTTTGCTTGTATTGTAGTAAAATCCTTGAATAGATAGATTTTCTTTTCAATTTTCGTTTGCCGCCAAGAACTAATGTAAAAACCACAAAAAAAAATTTAAAAAGGCGCCGAGACTTCTAGGCGCAGCCACCTAAAACTAGTGAAAAAGCGCCAAAAAAGCTAAAAAGGCGCAAAAAAAAAATATTTCCCGCCTAAAACTAATGGAAAACCTGTCAAAAAAGCTGGAAAGGCGCAAAATAAAAATATTCCCGCCTAAAACTAATGGAAAACCCGTCAAAAAAGCTGGAAAGGCGCCAAAAAAAAATATTACCCGCCTAAAACTAATGGAAAACCCGCCAAAAAAATATTACGGCAGACAGACAAGAAGAAAAAAAATCCTTGAAAAAATAGATTTTCTGTTTAGTTTTCGTTTACATGTTTATGGTTGACTTCTAGATGGAGTAGTAAGCAAAAACTATATGATGGGGGTTTTTTTTCTCAACAATTAAAATTTAATCATAATTCCTTTTTTAATTTTTGTTGGTCCTGAAAAGGACCGTTTGAGTAAAACAATTTTTGTAATTAAGCACGTTCACCACGGATGCGTCTAGCCAATTGAATGTCCTTTGGCATAATTGTAACACGCTTAGCATGAATTGCACACAAATTTGTATCTTCGAAAAGACCCACTAAATATGCTTCACTTGCTTCTTGAAGTGCCATTACAGCTGAGCTCTGGAAACGCAAATCAGTTTTAAAATCCTGAGCAATTTCACGAACCAATCGTTGGAAAGGTAATTTACGAATCAACAGCTCAGTACTTTTTTGATAACGACGAATTTCACGAAGAGCAACAGTTCCTGGGCGGTAACGATGTGGCTTCTTAACACCTCCGGTTGCTGGAGCACTTTTACGAGCTGCTTTAGTAGCCAATTGTTTTCTTGGCGCCTTTCCTCCAGTAGATTTGCGAGCAGTTTGCTTGGTACGAGCCATTTCACAATAATTTTTTTTTTTCCCACTACACAAAAATTATTTTTCACACAAAAATTTTTTTATTTCCACTTCACTTTATACTGTATTTAATAAACAAAAATTTTTCAAGAATTTCACCTTACTTGCACTTTGCACTTTGCACTTTTTAATAATATTATATAGGAAAATTGACTTAGCTTAGGTAGAATTTCACTGCTTACTTGCTTGCGTTCAGTTGTTTCCGATTACAATAGGAATCCTATAGGAATCAGAAGTATAAATATCAGTGCCTTTTTTTGACAAACCACAGTTGCAGTTGTGAAACTACAGTTTTGTGTTGTGTTTTTTAACAGTGAAAATAAAGTGAATTAAAATGACTGGTCGTGGTAAAGGAGGTAAAGGCTTGGGCAAAGGTGGCGCAAAACGTCATCGTAAGGTGTTGCGTGATAATATTCAAGGAATAACTAAACCAGCAATTCGTCGTTTGGCTCGTAGAGGTGGTGTTAAGCGTATTTCTGGTTTAATTTACGAAGAAACTCGTGGTGTTCTAAAAGTTTTTCTTGAAAATGTTATCCGTGATGCTGTTACTTACACTGAACATGCAAAGCGTAAAACAGTTACTGCTATGGATGTAGTATATGCTTTGAAGAGGCAAGGACGTACTCTTTATGGTTTTGGAGGTTAAAAAAAAATTTAGTTTTTCATAAGAAACTTTTACAATCGGTCCTTTTCAGGACCAAAAAACAATTTCAAAGCGATATAAAATTAATTTTCATAGTGTATGTAGTATGTACACACATTTTATTGTATACAAAATATGGTTTTCTACGAAAAATCAATTTTCATATGTATGTGGTATGTACACACGCAATACAAATACTTTTTTTTAGATTTTATTGAACTATGTTTTTCTACGAAAAAAAGTCTTCTCAGCCTCCAATTTCAATATGGCTACCAGACAAGCGTATGCCATTGTCTTTTTAAAATGGCTACCTGGTGCTGAAATTTTATTACCAGCTGCCATAAAAAAAAATGTATGTATGTATTTTGTCTTTTTTTTACTATTCACGTCATAAAGTATATGGCCTACTATGAATTTGTTTGGCTACCTGGTTCTGAAATTTTATTACCATTTTGTCTTTTTTTATTCTCGTCATAAAATTATATGGCTAGTACGAGTTCTAAAAAAAAAAATCATTTTTTATCTCTTTATGTATATATTTTGTCGTCCTGAAAAGGACGGTTTCTTTTTTTTTTATCACTACTAGATTAAGCACTTTTCTCGGTTTTCTTTGGTAACAAAACTGCTTGGATATTTGGTAGAACACCACCTTGTGCAATCGTTACACCAGAAAGTAATTTGTTCAATTCCTCATCGTTACGAATTGCCAATTGCAAATGGCGGGGAATAATTCTTGTTTTTTTGTTGTCACGAGCAGCATTTCCAGCCAATTCTAACACTTCAGCTGCCAAATATTCCATTACAGCAGCTAAATACACTGGGGCACCAGCTCCGACGCGTTCAGCGTAATTTCCCTTACGGAGCAAACGATGAATACGACCGACGGGAAACTGTAGGCCGGCACGATTTGAGCGTGACTTTGCCTTTCCCTTCACTTTTCCACCTTTACCACGACCAGACATTTTTATTTAATAAAAATAAATTCACAAATCACAATTAATTAATAAAACACGATGTGCACTGTTTCACTGTTCACTTTAGAATGAGTGAAATTTTCAAAATGGGGTAGTATTTATGTAAAAAAATTTCCCCTCCAACAAGCATAATAAAGGGGTAGAAGCGACAATAGCTTCTATTGGAAAATAGTATAAATTAAACGAGGTCTTGCGATTTTTTCACAGTTCTCATCGTACATTCGTCGTGGTAAGACCTTCTTTGCAGTGTTTAGTGTACAGTTGGGTAGGACATGAAATCTGGTTGAGTTTGTATGAGGTACTCTTTTGCCAGAGTGTAGTGGGACATTGTCCCACCTCAAATGTCCCATGACGAATGGGGCATTTTTCTTTAAATTACCCTTATTTTATGTCGATTTCCTTTGCAAAAATAAAAGCACTCTAAAAAAAAGCTTTTTTTTCGTGCTCACTGGAACAGAAAAGACAAAATTTTTTTTTTATCATTGTATGTGTGCTATTTTTGACAGCCAACTCTTCCCGTTTGTTTTGTTCTGCAATTTTTATAGAAAGAATGTTTTCGAAACTTTATTAATAAATGCACTAGGAAGAAACCTCCTCATCCGAATAATTGTACACAACACTTTGAACAAAATTATTCACAGAATGCCTTTCGTTTTGTGAAAGGAATTTCAGAATTTCAAACACTTCTTCGTTGGAATCAGAACTAGATGACGACTCATAAATATTTTGATAATTTCAGCTAAAATTGAGCGATCCATTTTCACAAAATAGTTTATTGTTTATTTTTATTATCTCTCTTTCACAGTCCTTTAAACAAAAATGCAAAATAATCAAACTGCAAACTGGTAAACGTCAAATGTTTTGTGTTGGTGTACGTGAAAGTGCGTGTAAATCTTGCCTCTGAATCGAGATTCGTAAAAGTGCTTTTTCGGGGCAAAAAAAAAGTGATCTAGTGCCTCAATGTAACATATTTCGAGCAAAAAAGCACTTTTAAAAGTGCTTTTGTGTACCACTGGAAATCGACATTAGTTTGATTTCATTATTGCTTAAAAATTAAAAGTATAATGTTTGCACCAAAGATTATTTCTTTTTTATTACCTGTTTTCAGTAACAGACAAATGTACAGCGAACCATTGAATTTTGTCATCATAAGTAGGAATATTTAACCAAAACCAATCAATAAAATATTTTTTTGGCACACAACAAACACAACTTATTCTTACTGCTTTTCCAACATTGAAAAATAAATTTATTTTTACTTAGCAACAATAATCAAGCAGAACAATTTTTGAAATACTACTAAGCTGTCCAGCAGTGATTTATATATTTTCGCAAAGGAATTTCTTTTTAACAAGCATTAAAAATAAGATTAAAACCAATAATGTGATACCAATGCTATTTTATCAATTATCAATTCATTTATTTTGGTGTCGAAAATAAGCATAGTTTAAAAAAAAAGTTGAAAAACAATATACAAAAATCGTACAAAAAAAAATATTAAGGCAAGGACTAGTAAACCATGGTCTAAAGACAAAACACTTTAACAAAGAAACCAGAACTGATTTCTATATACATTTTTCAATACCTACTTAAAAACCGTAATCAAAAGCAATATCAAAAAACAAAAAAATAAAGAAAATGGAAAAATAAACACCTTAACAGTTTATTTCAAATACTTGCATCCAAATAATATTTCATATTTTCGTTTTCTTCTGAAGTAGGTAATTGTTTCCAAACTAAAAAAATGGTTTGAAGATGGAAAACGAAAATTTTAACAGAAAAAGTACATGGGTATAACTAATAAAAGTCGTCCTGAAAAGACTTTGTTTTTGCATATAAAATTTAATAATGCATACAAAAAAAATGAATCTTAGACCCACTCAGATTTTTTTCTGTTTTCGAAATATATTCGAAGTATGGTTGCACCTCATCAAAACTTTGTCCGTAGGTACTTCGTAACATTTTAAAGTATAAATGAAAATAAAGTAGTGCTTTGCACTCGTCTTTTATACGTAACATGTACCTACCTACATTTTCTACACATATATGCAGTGTATATGAACACACATATACCACACACAAATCTACTAACCAAGATTAAATCATGAAAAGTGAAATAATGACAACAAATACCGAATGTACCTACCTCTTACTCTAAGGTAGTACAAAATCTCATTCATACATTCATTTTCATTTTTCTCTTTTGAGGAGAAACGCACAAACGTCCCAACGTCCCATTGCACCTCTTTTTTAGACAAACGCACAAACGTCCCATTGCCATGACAAATTGTTCAACTCCTCAAAACTCAAATGGTCTTCATTTTCATTTTTGTATTCACTTTCATACATTCGTCTCTTTGAGCAAAGGTCCCATTGTGTTTTCAGAAACACAATTGAGTTTATTCATTCATACCTCTTTACGCTTCATTTCTTTTTGCAACCACGTTCTATTCGCTTTACAACCATCCACAGACCACAGCACATTCACGATGTTCAATGTTCATACTTACACACCGGTTCGATCTCGCATTTAATTTGTATACTTTGCATAGTTAAGAGATATGGTTGAATGTAGTGTGTGTAGGCAAGGCAAAGGCATGCATTGCAAAGAATAAGAAAGAAGTTCGCCTCATTATGGTAGGAGATTGTAGAATGTAGTTGACTTTATTTGAGTCGGGTGGATGTGAGAGGTAGATTTGTTTTTTTGTATGGCTTGTGTGAGGTATGAGGCCATACATTTTTTTGGTTTGAGGTGCTCATACATTTCAGAGTAGTGTATGTGACATTTGAGGTGCATCTTGTATGAGGTATCCAACACTAGTTTAGTGTGTTCTCTATTAAATAAAGTGAAGTGAAGTTTTTTTTTTAATTGAAAAATAAAAATGCCGCCTAAAACTAGTGGAAAAGCCGCCAAAAAAGCTGGAAAGGCGCAAAAAAATATTACGAAGACAGACAAGAAGAAGAAGCGCAAGAGGAAGGAGAGTTACGCAATCTACATTTACAAAGTGTTGAAGCAAGTTCATCCCGATACTGGAATTTCATCAAAAGCCATGAGTATCATGAATAGTTTTGTGAACGATATTTTTGAGAGGATTGCTGCTGAGGCATCCCGATTGGCTCATTACAATAAACGTTCAACAATTACTAGTCGGGAAATCCAAACAGCAGTTCGTTTGCTATTACCTGGTGAATTGGCTAAGCATGCCGTAAGTGAAGGAACAAAAGCAGTAACAAAATATACTAGCTCGAAATAAAATGTGTTTCTTTTTTCTTGAATATTGTATAAAAAAGGCCCTTTTCAGGGCCGCAAATAATTTACGAAAAGAAATATGTGATTATTTTTGAAAATCGTCCTGCGTCTATGTGCAAAAAAAGTCAAAAGAGATAGAATCATTTTGGGAAAAATCGGTCTACCCAACGGTGGAGAGGGGTGTAATGCAAAAGGGAATTAATAAATATGTAGATGTTGTTGATTTGGGTGTGTTTGAGGTTTTTGTTTTTTTTTTTTAGCATTGCAAATTGCCAACGACCATACCACTCGAAGCCAATCGGTTCTCGTCCGATCACCGCAATTAAATCGAGTCGGGCGCGGTTAGTACTTAGATGGGGGACCGCTTGGGAACACCGCGTGTTGTTGGCATGCACTTTTTTTTTAATTTTCGCTATATTTGACAAAAAAAACATCTTTATTCGCCAGAAAAGTAATTTTTTGTTACATATATCTCTTTAAAATATAGTTTTTAGCCCTAAAACAGACTGTATTTGTATGTTTAGGCAAAAAAAAAACATTTTTATTCGCCAGAAAAGTAATTTTTTTTTTTGATATATATCTCTTTGAAATATAGTTTTTAGCCCTGAAAAGGACTGTGTTTTTATGTTTTTGTTTTTAATTTCACTTTCACATTGAAATTACTTCTTGGCTTTCTTTGGAGCAACCGCTTTTTTTGGTTTAGCTGCAGATTTAGCTTTTGGCACTTTTGGTTTAGGAGCAGCAGCCTTTGCTTTTGTTGTTTTAGCTTTAACTGCACTCGGTTTCTTAGCACTTTTCACTTTAGGCTTTTCTACCTTCTTTTTTTCAGCACTTTTTTTAGGAGCAGCAGCAACTTTTTTCACTTTTTTCTCACCTGCAACTTTCTTCACTTTTTTGTCACTAGCAGCAGCAGATTTTGGCTTTGCGGCTGCTTTCTTTTTATCAGCGGATTTTGCTTTTGGTTCCTTGCTAGCCGAAGCGGACAATTTAAATGAACCGGCCGCTCCTTTTCCTTTTGTTTGCACTAATTTACCACTCACTACAGCACCTTTTAAATATTTTTTGATAAATGGAGCCAATTTTTGGACATCAACTTTATATGTTGCGGCAATATATTTTTTGATTGCCAAAAGCGACGAACCACCACGTTCTTTTAATGTTTTGATGGCAGCATCCACCATTTGCTGTGTAGGAGGATGAGTTGGAGCTGATTTTGGTTTTTTCGAACCACTGGCAGCCGCCTTTTTAGGTTTTTTCTCAGCTACAATAGCAGGGGACGCGGTAATAGTATCAGCCATTTTGATTTATGATTTTTTTTTCAATGGAACACACACTTTAAATTTGATTTCACTTGATTGGCTTGGCTAAATTTTGCTTGAATCTGAAATGAATTCATGAGAATCAACAAGAACGCACATATACAAAATTTTCATTTATTTGAACACTTTTACTCAGTTGCATCCTTGAGTTACTCTTAAATAATTATTATTTTACATGTTTTGAGCAACTCCTTTATGTAATATATTATTTTTTCGATTCTAACAATATATTTCTTCATTTTAAAATCATTTTTGTTTAATTTTTTCTGTCAGGAAATAAGTAAATGAACTTTAAAGTCAGCCATTGATGCATTTTTTTCAATACTTGCGTATTAAAATGCTTGTATTTCATTATTTCTGCCAATTACACACTCAAAATAATATTTCTTACTTAGTTTATAGTTTAAAAAATATAGAAAAGTAAACTTCGAAGTGGAAAACCTTCGTTTGATAAGTAAATTCAGTAAAAAAAAAATTGCTTATGAAACGCTACTTTTTCTCTCTATAGAAATTTCTGTCAAAACAAAATTTCGTTGTAAATCTCACAAAAATACAACTTAAATACGCTGATTTGAGCTATAACTGATTGTATTTCATTGAAATATACCTTTTTTAACAAAATCGTTGCATTTTTCGTTAAAAAAAACGCATTTTTGTGTACGCAGCTAACAACGTAAATAAATGAGTTCACATTTGCTTACATTTACCTTAATTTTTTTCGAAACTCAGTTTTTCGTTTGTAATCTTACAAATTATGTTATGAATGCATATAAAATTGAAAATATGTTCACTTTCATGATATTTTAAGAAAATATAATAAGAATATTGCATTCAATCATCAGTTTGTTTGCAAAAATAATTTTTTCTTCCTCTAGAAATTTCTCCCAAACAAAATTTCGTTGTAAATCTAGCAAAATTACAATTAAAATACATTGATTGAGCTGAAACTGATTGTATTTCATTGAAATATACCTTTTTAAACAAAATCGTTGCATTTTTCCTTAAAAAAACGCATTTTTGTGTACGCAGCCAACAACGTAAATAAATGAGTTCACATTTGCTTACATTTACATTCATTTTTTTCGAAACTCAGTTTTTCGTTTGTAATCTTACAAATTATGTTATGAATGCATATAAAATTGGAAATATATTCACTTTCATGATATTTTAAGAAAATCTAATAAGAATATTGCATCAAATCATCCGTTTATTTGCAAAAATAATGTAAAATAATGTTTGCAAAACAATGTAAAAATGTTTTTTTTTTTTTTTTTGTCTCAATAATTAATAAATGAAATTTAACTATCTCTTTTTGATTATTTGTTGTCCTGAAAAGGACAATTTAAGTTTCTTTTTCTCAAATCTATTGAATTTTGCTTGTATTGTAGTAAAATCCTTGAATAGATAGATTTTCTTTTCAATTTTCGTTTGCCGCCAAGAACTAATGTAAAAACCACAAAAAAAAATTTAAAAAGGCGCCGAGACTTCTAGGCGCAGCCACCTAAAACTAGTGAAAAAGCGCCAAAAAAGCTAAAAAGGCGCAAAAAAAAAATATTTCCCGCCTAAAACTAATGGAAAACCTGTCAAAAAAGCTGGAAAGGCGCAAAATAAAAATATTCCCGCCTAAAACTAATGGAAAACCCGTCAAAAAAGCTGGAAAGGCGCCAAAAAAAAATATTACCCGCCTAAAACTAATGGAAAACCCGCCAAAAAAATATTACGGCAGACAGACAAGAAGAAAAAAAATCCTTGAAAAAATAGATTTTCTGTTTAGTTTTCGTTTACATGTTTATGGTTGACTTCTAGATGGAGTAGTAAGCAAAAACTATATGATGGGGGTTTTTTTTCTCAACAATTAAAATTTAATCATAATTCCTTTTTTAATTTTTGTTGGTCCTGAAAAGGACCGTTTGAGTAAAACAATTTTTGTAATTAAGCACGTTCACCACGGATGCGTCTAGCCAATTGAATGTCCTTTGGCATAATTGTAACACGCTTAGCATGAATTGCACACAAATTTGTATCTTCGAAAAGACCCACTAAATATGCTTCACTTGCTTCTTGAAGTGCCATTACAGCTGAGCTCTGGAAACGCAAATCAGTTTTAAAATCCTGAGCAATTTCACGAACCAATCGTTGGAAAGGTAATTTACGAATCAACAGCTCAGTACTTTTTTGATAACGACGAATTTCACGAAGAGCAACAGTTCCTGGGCGGTAACGATGTGGCTTCTTAACACCTCCGGTTGCTGGAGCACTTTTACGAGCTGCTTTAGTAGCCAATTGTTTTCTTGGCGCCTTTCCTCCAGTAGATTTGCGAGCAGTTTGCTTGGTACGAGCCATTTCACAATAATTTTTTTTTTTTCCCACTACACAAAAATTATTTTTCACACAAAAATTTTTTTATTTCCACTTCACTTTATACTGTATATAATAAACAAAAATTTTTCAAGAATTTCACCTTACTTGCACTTTGCACTTTGCACTTTTTAATAATATTATATAGGAAAATTGACTTAGCTTAGGTAGAATTTCACTGCTTACTTGCTTGCGTTCAGTTGTTTCCGATTACAATAGGAATCCTATAGGAATCAGAAGTATAAATATCAGTGCCTTTTTTTGACAAACCACAGTTGCAGTTGTGAAACTACAGTTTTGTGTTGTGTTTTTTAACAGTGAAAATAAAGTGAATTAAAATGACTGGTCGTGGTAAAGGAGGTAAAGGCTTGGGCAAAGGTGGCGCAAAACGTCATCGTAAGGTGTTGCGTGATAATATTCAAGGAATAACTAAACCAGCAATTCGTCGTTTGGCTCGTAGAGGTGGTGTTAAGCGTATTTCTGGTTTAATTTACGAAGAAACTCGTGGTGTTCTAAAAGTTTTTCTTGAAAATGTTATCAGTGATGCTGTTACTTACACTGAACATGCAAAGCGTAAAACAGTTACTGCTATGGATGTAGTATATGCTTTGAAGAGGCAAGGACGTACTCTTTATGGTTTTGGAGGTTAAAAAAAATTTAGTTTTTCATAAGAAACTTTTACAATTGGTCCTTTTCAGGACCAAAAAACAATTTCAAAGCGATATAAAATTAATTTTCATAGTGTATGTAGTATGTACACACATTTTATTGTATACAAAATATGGTTTTCTACGAAAAAATCAATTTTCATATGTATGTGGTATGTACACACGCAATACAAATACTTTTTTTTAGATTTTATTGAACTATGTTTTTCTACGAAAAAAAGTCTTCTCAGCCTCCAATTTCAATATGGCTACCAGACAAGCGTATGCCATTGTCTTTTTAAAATGGCTACCTGGTGCTGAAATTTTATTACCAGCTGCCATAAAAAAAAATGTATGTATGTATTTTGTCTTTTTTTTACTATTCACGTCATAAAGTATATGGCCTACTATGAATTTGTTTGGCTACCTGGTTCTGAAATTTTATTACCATTTTGTCTTTTTTTATTCTCGTCATAAAATTATATGGCTAGTACGAGTTCTAAAAAAAAAAATCATTTTTTATCTCTTTATGTATATATTTTGTCGTCCTGAAAAGGACGGTTTCTTTTTTTTTTATCACTACTAGATTAAGCACTTTTCTCGGTTTTCTTTGGTAACAAAACTGCTTGGATATTTGGTAGAACACCACCTTGTGCAATCGTTACACCAGAAAGTAATTTGTTCAATTCCTCATCGTTACGAATTGCCAATTGCAAATGGCGGGGAATAATTCTTGTTTTTTTGTTGTCACGAGCAGCATTTCCAGCCAATTCTAACACTTCAGCTGCCAAATATTCCATTACAGCAGCTAAATACACTGGGGCACCAGCTCCGACGCGTTCAGCGTAATTTCCCTTACGGAGCAAACGATGAATACGACCGACGGGAAACTGTAGGCCGGCACGATTTGAGCGTGACTTTGCCTTTCCCTTCACTTTTCCACCTTTACCACGACCAGACATTTTTATTTAATAAAAATAAATTCACAAATCACAATTAATTAATAAAACACGATGTGCACTGTTTCACTGTTCACTTTAGAATGAGTGAAATTTTCAAAATGGGGTAGTATTTATGTAAAAAAATTTCCCCTCCAACAAGCATAATAAAGGGGTAGAAGCGACAATAGCTTCTATTGGAAAATAGTATAAATTAAACGAGGTCTTGCGATTTTTTCACAGTTCTCATCGTACATTCGTCGTGGTAAGACCTTCTTTGCAGTGTTTAGTGTGTTCTCTATTAAATAAAGTGAAGTGAAGTTTTTTTTTTAATTGAAAAATAAAAATGCCGCCTAAAACTAGTGGAAAAGCCGCCAAAAAAGCTGGAAAGGCGCAAAAAAATATTACGAAGACAGACAAGAAGAAGAAGCGCAAGAGGAAGGAGAGTTACGCAATCTACATTTACAAAGTGTTGAAGCAAGTTCATCCCGATACTGGAATTTCATCAAAAGCCATGAGTATCATGAATAGTTTTGTGAACGATATTTTTGAGAGGATTGCTGCTGAGGCATCCCGATTGGCTCATTACAATAAACGTTCAACAATTACTAGTCGGGAAATCCAAACAGCAGTTCGTTTGCTATTACCTGGTGAATTGGCTAAGCATGCCGTAAGTGAAGGAACAAAAGCAGTAACAAAATATACTAGCTCGAAATAAAATGTGTTTCTTTTTTCTTGAATATTGTATAAAAAAGGCCCTTTTCAGGGCCGCAAATAATTTACGAAAAGAAATATGTGATTATTTTTGAAAATCGTCCTGCGTCTATGTGCAAAAAAAGTCAAAAGAGATAGAATCATTTTGGGAAAAATCGGTCTACCCAACGGTGGAGAGGGGTGTAATGCAAAAGGGAATTAATAAATATGTAGATGTTGTTGATTTGGGTGTGTTTGAGGTTTTTGTTTTTTTTTTTAGCATTGCAAATTGCCAACGACCATACCACTCGAAGCCAATCGGTTCTCGTCCGATCACCGCAATTAAATCGAGTCGGGCGCGGTTAGTACTTAGATGGGGGACCGCTTGGGAACACCGCGTGTTGTTGGCATGCACTTTTTTTTTAATTTTCGCTATATTTGACAAAAAAAACATCTTTATTCGCCAGAAAAGTAATTTTTTGTTACATATATCTCTTTAAAATATAGTTTTTAGCCCTAAAACAGACTGTATTTGTATGTTTAGGCAAAAAAAAAACATTTTTATTCGCCAGAAAAGTAATTTTTTTTTTTGATATATATCTCTTTGAAATATAGTTTTTAGCCCTGAAAAGGACTGTGTTTTTATGTTTTTGTTTTTAATTTCACTTTCACATTGAAATTACTTCTTGGCTTTCTTTGGAGCAACCGCTTTTTTTGGTTTAGCTGCAGATTTAGCTTTTGGCACTTTTGGTTTAGGAGCAGCAGCCTTTGCTTTTGTTGTTTTAGCTTTAACTGCACTCGGTTTCTTAGCACTTTTCACTTTAGGCTTTTCTACCTTCTTTTTTTCAGCACTTTTTTTAGGAGCAGCAGCAACTTTTTTCACTTTTTTCTCACCTGCAACTTTCTTCACTTTTTTGTCACTAGCAGCTCAGCAGATTTTGGCTTTGCGGCTGCTTTCTTTTTATCAGCGGATTTTGCTTTTGGATCCTTGCTAGCCGAAGCGGACAATTTAAATGAACCGGGCCGCTCCTTTTCCTTTTGTTTGCACTAATTTACCACTCACTACAGCACCTTTTAAATATTTTTTGATAAATGGAGCCAATTTTTGGACATCAACTTTATATGTTGCGGCAATATATTTTTTGATTGCCAAAAGCGACGAACCACCACGTTCTTTTAATGTTTTGATGGCAGCATCCACCATTTTGCTGTGTAGGAGGATGAGTTGGAGCTGATTTTGGTTTTTTCGAACCACTGGCAGCCGCCTTTTTAGGTTTTTTCTCAGCTACAATAGCAGGGGACGCGGTAATAGTATCAGCCATTTTGATTTATGATTTTTTTTTCAATGGAACACACACTTTAAATTTGATTTCACTTGATTGGCTTGGCTAAATTTTGCTTGAATCTGAAATGAATTCATGAGAATCAACAAGAACGCACATATACAAAATTTTCATTTATTTGAACACTTTTACTCAGTTGCATCCTTGAGTTACTCTTAAATAATTATTATTTACATGTTTTGAGCAACTCCTTTATGTAATATATTATTTTTTCGATTCTAACAATATATTTCTTCATTTTAAAATCATTTTTGTTTAATTTTTTCTGTCAGGAAATAAGTAAATGAACTTTAAAGTCAGCCATTGATGCATTTTTTTTCAATACTTGCGTATTAAAATGCTTGTATTTCATTATTTCTGCCAATT
>CAJZBU010000002.1:0-87272 GCA_914767635.1 Melanostoma mellinum
CATCAAACCAGGTGTGCTTTTTCAATAATTTTTTTTTTGCTATTCTGCTTTTTCACTGTCAAAAAAGACTTGTGTTTTTGCAAGAAATTTCAACTTTTGTACCAGGCGCACAGAAAACAGAAAAAATAGTAGGTATCAGCAGAAACATTTGATTTTTTGCTATACATCAAACCAGGTGTGCTTTTTCAATAATTTTTTTTTTGTTATTCTGCTTTTTCACACTCAAAAAAGACTTGTGTTTTTGCAAGAAATTTCAACTTTTGTACCAGGCGCACAGAAAACAGAAAACATAGTAGGTATCAGCAGAAACATTTGATTTTTTGCTATACATTCATTGTAGTTCTGCTTTTTCAACTTTTGTACCAGGCGCACAGAAAACAGAAAACATAGTAGGTATCAGCAGAAACATTTGATTTTTTGCTATACATTCATTGTAGTTCTGCTTTTTCACACTCAAAAAAGACTTGTGTTTTTGCAAGAAATTTCAACTTTTGTACCAGGCGCACAGAAAACAGAAAACATAGTAGGTATCAGCAGAAACATTTGATTTTTGCTATACATCAAACCAGGTGTGCTTTGTCAATAATTTTTTTTTTGCTATTCTGCTTTTTCACTGTCAAAAAAGACTTGTGTTTTTGCAAGAAATTTCAACTTTTGTACCAGGCACACAGAAAACAGAAAACATAGTAGGTATCAGCAGAAACATTTGATTTTTTGCTATACATTCATTGTAGTTCTGCTTTTTCACACTAAAAAGACTTGTGTTTTTGCAAGAAATTTCAACTTTTGTACCAGGCGCACAGAAAACAGAAAACATAGTAGGTATCAGCAGAAACATTTGATTTTTTGTTATACATCAAACCAGGTGTGCTTTGTCAATAATTTTTTTTTTGCTATTCTGCTTTTTCACTGTCAAAAAAGACTTGTGTTTTTGCAAGAAATTTCAACTTTTTTACCAGGCGCACAGAAAACAGAAACCATAGTAGGTATCAGCAGAAACATTTGATTTTCTGTTATACATCAAACCAGGTGTGCTTTTTCAATAATTTTTTTTTTTGCTATTCTGCTTTTTCACTCTCAAAAAAGACTTGTGTTTTTGCAAGAAATTTCAACTTTTGTACCAGGCGCACAGAAAACAGAAAACATAGTAGGTATCAGCAGAAACATTTGATTTTTTGCTATACATCAAACCAGGTGTGCTTTTTCAATAATTTTTTTTTTTGCTATTCTGCTTTTTCACACTCAAAAAAGACTTGTGTTTTTGCAAGAAATTTCAACTTTTGTACCAGGCGCACAGAAAACAGAAAACATAGTAGGTATCAGCAGAAACATTTGATTTTTTGCTATACATTCATTGTAGTTCTGCTTTTTCACACTCAAAAAAGACGTGTGTTTTTGCAAGAAATTTCAACTTTTGTACCAGGCGCACAGAAAACAGAAAACATAGTAGGTATCAGCAGAAACATTTGATTTTTTGCTATACATCATCAAACCAGGTGTGCTTTTTCAATAATTTTTTTTTTTGCTATTCTGCTTTTCACACTCAAAAAAGACTTGTGTTTTTGCAAGAAATTTCAACTTTTGTACCAGGCGCACAGAAAACAGAAAACATAGTAGGTATCAGCAGAAACATTTGATTTTTTGCTATACATCAAACCAGGTGTGCTTTTTCAATAATTTTTTTTTTGTTATTCTGCTTTTTCACACTCAAAAAAGACTTGTGTTTTTGCAAGAAATTTCAACTCTTGTACCAGGCGCACAGAAAACAGAAAACATAGTAGGTATCAGCAGAAACATTTGATTTTTTGCTATACATCAAACCAGGTGTGCTTTTTCAATAATTTTTTTTTTGCTATTCTGCTTTTTCACACTCAAAAAAGACTTGTGTTTTTGCAAGAAATTTCAACTTTTGTACCAGGCGCACAGAAAACAGAAAACATAGTAGGTATCAGCAGAAACATTTGATTTTTTGTTATACATCAAACCAGGTGTGCTTTTTCAATAATTTTTTTTTTTTTGCTATTCTGCTTTTGCACACTCAAAAAAGACTTGTGTTTTTGCAAGAAATTTCAACTTTTGTACCAGGCGCACAGAAAACAGAAAACATAGTAGGTATCAGCAGAAACATTTGATTTTTTGCTATACATTCATTGTAGTTCTGCTTTTTCAATAATTTTTTTTTGTTATTCTGCTTTTTCACACTCAAAAAAGACTTGTGTTTTTGCAAGAAATTTCAACTTTTGTACCAGGCGCACAGAAAACAGAAAACATAGTAGGTATCAGCAGAAACATTTGATTTTTTGCTATACATCAAACCAGCTGTGCTTTTTCAATAATTTTTTTTTGCTATTCTGCTTTTTCACTGTCAAAAAAGACTTGTGTTTTTGCAAGAAATTTCAACTTTTGTACCAGGCGCACAGAAAACAGAAAACATAGTAGGTATCAGCAGAAACATTTGATTTTTTGCTATACATCAAACCAGGTGTGCTTTTTCAATAATTTTTTTTTTTGTTATTCTGCTTTTTCACACTCAAAAAAGACTTGTGTTTTTGCAAGAAATTTCAACTTTTGTACCAGGCGCACAGAAAACAGAAAACATAGTAGGTATCAGCAGAAACATTTGATTTTTTGCTATACATTCATTGTAGTTCTGCTTTTTCACACTCAAAAAAGACTTGTGTTTTTGCAAGAAATTTCAACTTTTGTACCAGGCGCACAGAAAACAGAAAACATAGTAGGTATCAGCAGAAACATTTGACTTTTTGCTATACATTCATTGTAGTTCTGCTTTTTCACACTCAAAAAAGACTTGTGTTTTTGCAAGAAATTTCAACTTTTGTACCAGGCGCACAGAAAACAGAAAACATAGTAGGTATCAGCAGAAACATTTAATTTTTTGCTATACATTCATTGTAGTTCTGCTTTTTCACACTCAAAAAAGACTTGTGTTTTTGCAAGAAATTTCAACTTTTGTACCAGGCGCACAGAAAACAGAAAACATAGTAGGTATCAGCAGAAACATTTGATTTTTTGTTATACATCAAACCAGGTGTGCTTTGTCAATAATTTTTTTTTTGCTATTCTGCTTTTTCACTGTCAAAAAAGACTTGTGTTTTTGCAAGAAATTTCAACTTTTGTACCAGGCGCACAGAAAACAGAAAACATAGTAGGTATCAGCAGAAACATTTGATTTTTTGCTATACATTCATTGTAGTTCTGCTTTTTCACACTCAAAAAAGACTTGTGTTTTTGCAAGAAATTTCAACTTTTGTACCAGGCGCACAGAAAACAGAAAACATAGTAGGTATCAGCAGAAACATTTGATTTTTTGCTATACATTCATTGTAGTTCTGCTTTTTCACTGTCAAAAAGAAAGACTTGTGTTTTTGCAAGAAATTTCAACTTTTGTACCAGGCGCACAGAAAACAGAAAACATAGTAGGTATCAGCAGAAACATTTGATTTTTTGTTATACATCAAACCAGCTGTGCTTTTTCAATAATTTTTTTTTTTTGTTATTCTGCTTTTCACACTCAAAAAAGACTTGTGTTTTTGCAAGAAATTTCAAATTTAGTACCAGGCGCACAGAAAACAGAAAACATAGTAGGTATCAGCAGAAACATTTGATTTTTTGTTATACATCAAACCAGCTGTGCTTTTTCAATAATTTTTTTTTTTTTGTTATTCTGCTTTTCACACTCAAAAAAGACTTCTGTTTTTGCAAGAAATTTCAACTTTTGTACCAGGCGCACAGAAAACAGAAAACATAGTAGGTATCAGCAGAAACATTTGATTTTTTGTTATACATCAAACCAGCTGTGCTTTCTCAATAATTTTTTTTTTTTGTTATTCTGCTTTTCACACTCAAAAAAGACTTGTGTTTTTGCAAGAAATTTCAACTTTTGTACCAGGCGCACAGAAAACAGAAAACATAGTAGGTATCAGCAGAAACATTTGATTTTTTGTTATACATCAAACCAGGTGTGCTTTTTCAATAATTTTTTTTTTGCTATTCTGCTTTTTCACTCTCAAAAAAGACTTGTGTTTTTGCAAGAAATTTCAACTTTTGTACCAGGCGCACAGAAAACAGAAAACATAGTAGGTATCAGCAGAAACATTTGATTTTTTGCTATACATCAAACCAGGTGTGCTTTTTCAATAATTTTTTTTTTTGCTATTCTGCTTTTTCACACTCAAAAAAGACTTGTGTTTTTGCAAGAAATTTCAACTTTTGTACCAGGCGCACAGAAAACAGAGAACATAGTAGGTATCAGCAGAAACATTTGATTTTTTGCTATACATTCATTGTAGTTCTGCTTTTTCACACTCAAAAAAGACTTCTGTTTTTGCAAGAAATTTCAACTTTTGTACCAGGCGCACAGAAAACAGAAAACATAGTAGGTATCAGCAGAAACATTTGATTTTTTGTTATACATCAAACCAGGTGTGCTTTTTCAATAATTTTTTTTTTTTTGCTATTCTGCTTTTGCACACTCAAAAAAGACTTGTGTTTTTGCAAGAAATTTCAACTTTTGTACCAGGCGCACAGAAAACAGAAAACATAGTAGGTATCAGCAGAAACATTTGATTTTTTGCTATACATCAAACCAGGTGTGCTTTTTCAATAATTTTTTTTTTGCTATTCTGCTTTTTCACTCTCAAAAAAGACTTGTGTTTTTGCAAGAAATTTCAACTTTTGTACCAGGCGCACAGAAAACAGAAAACATAGTAGGTATCAGCAGAAACATTTGATTTTTTGCTATACATCAAACCAGCTGTGCTTTTTCAATAATTTTTTTTTTTGCTATTCTGCTTTTTCACACTCAAAAAAGACTTGTGTTTTTGCAAGAAATTTCAACTTTTGTACCAGGCGCACAGAAAACAGAAAACATAGTAGGTATCAGCAGAAACATTTGATTTTTTGCTATACATTCATTGTAGTTCTGCTTTTTCACACTCAAAAAAGACTTGTGTTTTTGCAAGAAATTTCAACTTTTGTACCAGGCGCACAGAAAACAGAAAACATAGTAGGTATCAGCAGAAACATTTGATTTTCTGTTATACATCAAACCAGGTGTGCTTTTTCAATAATTTTTTTTTTTGCTATTCTGCTTTTTCACTCTCAAAAAAGACTTGTGTTTTTGCAAGAAATTTCAACTTTTGTACCAGGCGCACAGAAAACAGAAAACATAGTAGGTATCAGCAGAAACATTTGATTTTTTGCTATACATCAAACCAGGTGTGCTTTTTCAATAATTTTTTTTTTTGCTATTCTGCTTTTTCACACTCAAAAAAGACTTGTGTTTTTGCAAGAAATTTCAACTTTTGTACCAGGCGCACAGAAAACAGAAAACATAGTAGGTATCAGCAGAAACATTAGATTTTTTGCTATACATCAAACCAGGTGTGCTTTTTCAATAATTTTTTTCCTTGCTATTCTGCTTTTTCACACTCAAAAAAGACTTGTGTTTTTGCAAGAAATTTCAACTTTTGTACCAGGCGCACAGAAAACAGAAAACATAGTAGGTATCAGCAGAAACATTTGATTTTTTGCTATACATTCATTGTAGTTCTGCTTTTTCACACTCAAAAAAGACTTGTGTTTTTGCAAGAAATTTCAACTTTTGTACCAGGCGCACAGAAAACAGAAAACATAGTAGGTATCAGCAGAAACATTTGATTTTTTGCTATACATCAAACCAGGTGTGCTTTTTCAATAATTTTTTTCCTTGCTATTCTGCTTTTTCACACTCAAAAAAGACTTGTGTTTTTGCAAGAAATTTCAACTTTTGTACCAGGCGCACAGAAAACAGAAAACATAGTAGGTATCAGCAGAAACATTTGATTTTTTGCTATACATTCATTGTAGTTCTGCTTTTTCACACTCAAAAAAGACTTGTGTTTTTGCAAGAAATTTCAACTTTTGTACCAGGCGCACAGAAAACAGAAAACATAGTAGGTATCAGCAGAAACATTTGATTTTTTGCTATACATCAAACCAGGTGTGCTTTTTCAATAATTTTTTTCCTTGCTATTCTGCTTTTTCACACTCAAAAAAGACTTGTGTTTTTGCAAGAAATTTCAACTTTTGTACCAGGCGCACAGAAAACAGAAAACATAGTAGGTATCAGCAGAAACATTTGATTTTTTGCTATACATTCATTGTAGTTCTGCTTTTTCACACTCAAAAAAGACTTGTGTTTTTGCAAGAAATTTCAACTTTTGTACCAGGCGCACAGAAAACAGAAAACATAGTAGGTATCAGCAGAAACATTTGATTTTTTGCTATACATTCATTGTAGTTCTGCTTTTTCACTGTCAAAAAGAAAGACTTGTGTTTTTGCAAGAAATTTCAACTTTTGTACCAGGCGCACAGAAAACAGAAAACATAGTAGGTATCAGCAGAAACATTTGATTTTTTGTTATACATCAAACCAGCTGTGCTTTTTCAATAATTTTTTTTTTTTGTTATTCTGCTTTTCACACTCAAAAAAGACTTGTGTTTTTGCAAGAAATTTCAAATTTAGTACCAGGCGCACAGAAAACAGAAAACATAGTAGGTATCAGCAGAAACATTTGATTTTTTGTTATACATCAAACCAGCTGTGCTTTTTCAATAATTTTTTTTTTTTTGTTATTCTGCTTTTCACACTCAAAAAAGACTTCTGTTTTTGCAAGAAATTTCAACTTTTGTACCAGGCGCACAGAAAACAGAAAACATAGTAGGTATCAGCAGAAACATTTGATTTTTTGTTATACATCAAACCAGCTGTGCTTTTTCAATAATTTTTTTTTTTTGTTATTCTGCTTTTCACACTCAAAAAAGACTTGTGTTTTTGCAAGAAATTTCAACTTTTGTACCAGGCGCACAGAAAACAGAAAACATAGTAGGTATCAGCAGAAACATTTGATTTTTTGTTATACATCAAACCAGGTGTGCTTTTTCAATAATTTTTTTTTTGCTATTCTGCTTTTTCACTCTCAAAAAAGACTTGTGTTTTTGCAAGAAATTTCAACTTTTGTACCAGGCGCACAGAAAACAGAAAACATAGTAGGTATCAGCAGAAACATTTGATTTTTTGCTATACATCAAACCAGGTGTGCTTTTTCAATAATTTTTTTTTTTGCTATTCTGCTTTTTCACACTCAAAAAAGACTTGTGTTTTTGCAAGAAATTTCAACTTTTGTACCAGGCGCACAGAAAACAGAAAACATAGTAGGTATCAGCAGAAACATTTGATTTTTTGCTATACATTCATTGTAGTTCTGCTTTTTCACACTCAAAAAAGACTTGTGTTTTTGCAAGAAATTTCAACTTTTGTACCAGGCGCACAGAAAACAGAAAACATAGTAGGTATCAGCAGAAACATTTGATTTTTTGTTATACATCAAACCAGGTGTGCTTTTTCAATAATTTTTTTTTTTTTGCTATTCTGCTTTTGCACACTCAAAAAAGACTTGTGTTTTTGCAAGAAATTTCAACTTTTGTACCAGGCGCACAGAAAACAGAAAACATAGTAGGTATCAGCAGAAACATTTGATTTTTTGCTATACATCAAACCAGGTGTGCTTTTTCAATAATTTTTTTTTTGCTATTCTGCTTTTTCACTCTCAAAAAAGACTTGTGTTTTTGCAAGAAATTTCAACTTTTGTACCAGGCGCACAGAAAACAGAAAACATAGTAGGTATCAGCAGAAACATTTGATTTTTTGCTATACATCAAACCAGGTGTGCTTTTTCAATAATTTTTTTTTTTGCTATTCTGCTTTTTCACACTCAAAAAAGACTTGTGTTTTTGCAAGAAATTTCAACTTTTGTACCAGGCGCACAGAAAACAGAAAACATAGTAGGTATCAGCAGAAACATTTGATTTTTTGCTATACATTCATTGTAGTTCTGCTTTTTCACACTCAAAAAAGACTTGTGTTTTTGCAAGAAATTTCAACTTTTGTACCAGGCGCACAGAAAACAGAAAACATAGTAGGTATCAGCAGAAACATTTGATTTTCTGTTATACATCAAACCAGGTGTGCTTTTTCAATAATTTTTTTTTTTGCTATTCTGCTTTTTCACTCTCAAAAAAGACTTGTGTTTTTGCAAGAAATTTCAACTTTTGTACCAGGCGCACAGAAAACAGAAAACATAGTAGGTATCAGCAGAAACATTTGATTTTTTGCTATACATCAAACCAGGTGTGCTTTTTCAATAATTTTTTTTTTTGCTATTCTGCTTTTTCACACTCAAAAAAGACTTGTGTTTTTGCAAGAAATTTCAACTTTTGTACCAGGCGCACAGAAAACAGAAAACATAGTAGGTATCAGCAGAAACATTAGATTTTTTGCTATACATCAAACCAGGTGTGCTTTTTCAATAATTTTTTTCCTTGCTATTCTGCTTTTTCACACTCAAAAAAGACTTGTGTTTTTGCAAGAAATTTCAACTTTTGTACCAGGCGCACAGAAAACAGAAAACATAGTAGGTATCAGCAGAAACATTTGATTTTTTGCTATACATCAAACCAGGTGTGCTTTTTCAATAATTTTTTTCCTTGCTATTCTGCTTTTTCACTCTCAAAAAAGACTTGTGTTTTTGCAAGAAATTTCAACTTTTGTACCAGGCGCACAGAAAACAGAAAACATAGTAGGTATCAGCAGAAACATTTGATTTTTTGCTATACATTCATTGTAGTTCTGCTTTTTCACACTCAAAAAAGACTTGTGTTTTTGCAAGAAATTTCAACTTTTGTACCAGGCGCACAGAAAACAGAAAACATAGTAGGTATCAGCAGAAACATTTGATTTTTTGCTATACATCAAACCAGGTGTGCTTTTTCAATAATTTTTTTCCTTGCTATTCTGCTTTTTCACACTCAAAAAAGACTTGTGTTTTTTGCAAGAAATTTCAACTTTTGTACCAGGCGCACAGAAAACAGAAAACATAGTAGGTATCAGCAGAAACATTTGATTTTTTGCTATACATTCATTGTAGTTCTGCTTTTTCACACTCAAAAAAGACTTGTGTTTTTGCAAGAAATTTCAACTTTTGTACCAGGCGCACAGAAAACAGAAAACATAGTAGGTATCAGCAGAAACATTTGATTTTTTGCTATACATCAAACCAGGTGTGCTTTGTCAATAATTTTTTTTTGTTATTCTGCTTTTTCACACTCAAAAAAGACTTGTGTTTTTGCAAGAAATTTCAACTTTTGTACCAGGCGCACAGAAAACAGAAAACATAGTAGGTATCAGCAGAAACATTTGATTTTCTGCTATACATCAAACCAGGTGTGCTTTTTCAATAATTTTTTTTTTGCTATTCTGCTTTTTCACTGTCAAAAAAGACTTGTGTTTTTGCAAGAAATTTCAACTTTTGTACCAGGCGCACAGAAAACAGAAAACATAGTAGGTATCAGCAGAAACATTTGATTTTTTGCTATACATCAAACCAGGTGTGCTTTTTCAATAATTTTTTTTGTTATTCTGCTTTTCACACTCAAAAAAGACTTCTGTTTTTGCAAGAAATTTCAACTTTTGTACCAGGCGCACAGAAAACAGAAAACATAGTAGGTATCAGCAGAAACATTTGATTTTTTGCTATACATTCATTGTAGTTCTGCTTTTCACACTCAAAAAAGACTTGTGTTTTTGCAAGAAATTTCAACTTTTGTACCAGGCGCACAGAAAACAGAAAACATAGTAGGTATCAGCAGAAACATTTGATTTTTTGCTATACATCAAACCAGGTGTGCTTTGTCAATAATTTTTTTTTGTTATTCTGCTTTTTCACACTCAAAAAAGACTTGTGTTTTTGCAAGAAATTTCAACTTTTGTACCAGGCGCACAGAAAACAGAAAACATAGTAGGTATCAGCAGAAACATTTGATTTTCTGCTATACATCAAACCAGGTGTGCTTTTTCAATAATTTTTTTCCTTGCTATTCTGCTTTTTCACTGTCAAAAAAGACTTGTGTTTTTGCAAGAAATTTCAACTTTTGTACCAGGCGCACAGAAAACAGAAAACATAGTAGGTATCAGCAGAAACATTTGATTTTTTGCTATACATCAAACCAGGTGTGCTTTTTCAATAATTTTTTTTTGTTATTCTGCTTTTCACACTCAAAAAAGACTTCTGTTTTTGCAAGAAATTTCAACTTTTGTACCAGGCGCACAGAAAACAGAAAACATAGTAGGTATCAGCAGAAACATTTGATTTTTTGCTATACATTCATTGTAGTTCTGCTTTTTCACACTCAAAAAAGACTTCTGTTTTTGCAAGAAATTTCAACTTTTGTACCAGGCGCACAGAAAACAGAAAACATAGTAGGTATCAGCAGAAACATTTGATTTTTTGCTATACATCAAACCAGGTGTGCTTTGACAATAATTTTTTTTTTTTATTCTGCTTTTCACACTCAAAAAAGACTTGTGTTTTTGCAAGAAATTTCAACTTTTGTACCAGGCGCACAGAAAACAGAAAACATAGTAGGTATCAGCAGAAACATTTGATTTTTTGCTATACATCAAACCAGGTGTGCTTTTTCAATAATTTTTTTTTGTTATTCTGCTTTTCACACTCAAAAAAGACTTGTGTTTTTGCAAGAAATTTCAACTTTTGTACCAGGCGCACAGAAAACAGAGAACATAGTAGGTATCAGCAGAAACATTTGATTTTTTGCTATACATTCATTGTAGTTCTGCTTTTTCACACTCAAAAAAGACTTGTGTTTTTGCAAGAAATTTCAACTTTTGTACCAGGCGCACAGAAAACAGAAAACATAGTAGGTATCAGCAGAAACATTTGATTTTTTGCTATACATCAAACCAGGTGTGCTTTTTCAATAATTTTTTTTTGTTATTCTGCTTTTTCACACTCAAAAAAGACTTGTGTTTTTGCAAGAAATTTCAACTTTTGTACCAGGCGCACAGAAAACAGAAAACATAGTAGGTATCAGCAGAAACATTTGATTTTTTGTTATACATCAAACCAGGTGTGCTTTTTCAATAATTTTTTTTTTTGCTATTCTGCTTTTTCACACTCAAAAAAGACTTGTGTTTTTGCAAGAAATTTCAACTTTTGTACCAGGCGCACAGAAAACAGAAAACATAGTAGGTATCAGCAGAAACATTTGATTTTTTGCTATACATTCATTGTAGTGCTGCTTTTCACACTCAAAAAAGACTTGTGTTTTTGCAAGAAATTTCAACTTTTGTACCAGGCGCACAGAAAACAGAAAACATAGTAGGTATCAGCAGAAACATTTGATTTTTTGTTATACATCAAACCAGGTGTGCTTTTTCAATAATTTTTTTTTGCTATTCTGCTTTTTCACACTCAAAAAAGACTTGTGTTTTTGCAAGAAATTTCAACTTTTGTACCAGTCGCACAGAAAACAGAAAACATAGTAGGTATCAGCAGAAACATTTGATTTTTTGCTATACATTCATTGTAGTTCTGCTTTTCACACTCAAAAAAGACTTGTGTTTTTGCAAGAAATTTCAACTTTTGTACCAGGCGCACAGAAAACAGAAAACATAGTAGGTATCAGCAGAAACATTTGATTTTTTGTTATACATCAAACCAGGTGTGCTTTTTCAATAATTTTTTTTTGCTATTCTGCTTTTTCACACTCAAAAAAGACTTGTGTTTTTGCAAGAAATTTCAACTTTTGTACCAGGCGCACAGAAAACAGAGAACATAGTAGGTATCAGCAGAAACATTTGATTTCTTGCTATACATCAAACCAGGTGTGCTTTGTCAATAATTTTTTTTTGCTATTCTGCTTTTTCACACTCAAAAAAGACTTGTGTTTTTGCAAGAAATTTCAACTTTTGTACCAGGCGCACAGAAAACAGAAAACATAGTAGGTATCAGCAGAAACATTTGATTTTTTGCTATACATTCATTGTAGTTCTGCTTTTCACACTCAAAAAAGACTTGTTTTTTTGCAAGAAATTTCAACTTTTGTACCAGGCGCACAGAAAACAGAAAACATAGTAGGTATCAGCAGAAACATTTGATTTTTTGCTATACATCAAACCAGGTGTGCTTTGTCAATAATTTTTTTTTTGCTATTCTGCTTTTTCACACTCAAAAAAGACTTGTGTTTTTGCAAGAAATTTCAACTTTTGTACCAGGCGCACAGAAAACAGAAAACTTAGTAGGTATCAGCAGAAACATTTGATTTTTTGCTATACATCAAACCAGGTGTGCTTTGTCAATAATTTTTTTTTTGCTATTCTGCTTTTTCACACTCAAAAAAGACTTGTGTTTTTGCAAGAAATTTCAACTTTTGTACCAGGCGCACAGAAAACAGAAAACATAGTAGGTTTCAGCAGAAACATTTGATTTTTTGCTATACATCAAACCAGGTGTGCTTTGTCAATAATTTTTTTTTGCTATTCTGCTTTTTCACACTCAAAAAAGACTTGTGTTTTTGCAAGAAATTTCAGCTTTTGTACCAGGCGCACAGAAAACAGAGAACATAGTAGGTATCAGCAGAAACATTTGATTTTTTGCTATACATTCATTGTAGTTCTGCTTTTCACACTCAAAAAAGACTTGTGTTTTTGCAAGAAATTTCAACTTTTGTACCAGGCGCACAGAAAACAGAAAACATAGTAGGTATCAGCAGAAACATTTGATTTTTTGTTATACATCAAACCAGGTGTGCTTTTTCAATAATTTTTTTCCTTGCTATTCTGCTTTTTCACACTCAAAAAAGACTTGCGTTTTTGCAAGAAATTTCAACTTTTGTACCAGGCGCACAGAAAACAGAGAACATAGTAGGTATCAGCAGAAACATTTGATTTTTTGCTATACATTCATTGTAGTTCTGCTTTTTCACACTCAAAAAAGACTTGTGTTTTTGCAAGAAATTTCAACTTTTGTACCAGGCGCACAGAAAACAGAAAACATAGTAGGTATCAGCAGAAACATTTGATTTTTTGCTATACATCATCAAACCAGGTGTGCTTTTTCAATAATTTTTTTCCTTGCTATTCTGCTTTTTCACACTCAAAAAAGACTTGTGTTTTTGCAAGAAATTTCAACTTTTGTACCAGGCGCACAGAAAACAGAAAACATAGTAGGTATCAGCAGAAACATTTGATTTTTTGCTATACATTCATTGTAGTTCTGCTTTTTCACACTCAAAAAAGACTTGTGTTTTTGCAAGAAATTTCAACTTTTGTACCAGGCGCACAGAAAACAGAAAACATAGTAGGTATCAGCAGAAACATTTGATTTTTTGCTATACATCAAACCAGGTGTGCTTTTTCAATAATTTTTTTTTTGCTATTCTGCTTTTTCACACTCAAAAAAGACTTGTGTTTTTGCAAGAAATTTCAACTTTTGTACCAGGCGCACAGAAAACAGAAAACATAGTAGGTATCAGCAGAAACATTTGATTTTTTGCTATACATTCATTGTAGTTCTGCTTTTTCACACTCAAAAAAGACTTGTGTTTTTGCAAGAAATTTCAACTTTTGTACCAGGCGCACAGAAAACAGAAAACATAGTAGGTATCAGCAGAAACATTTGATTTTTTGCTATACATTCATTGTAGTTCTGCTTTTTCACACTCAAAAAAGACTTGTGTTTTTGCAAGAAATTTCAACTTTTGTACCAGGCGCACAGAAAACAGAAAACATAGTAGGTATCAGCAGAAACATTTGATTTTCTGCTATACATCATCAAACCAGGTGTGCTTTTTCAATAATTTTTTTCCTTGCTATTCTGCTTTTTCACACTCAAAAAAGACTTGTGTTTTTGCAAGAAATTTCAACTTTTGTACCAGGCGCACAGAAAACAGAAAACATAGTAGGTATCAGCAGAAACATTTGATTTTTTGCTATACATTCATTGTAGTTCTGCTTTTTCACACTCAAAAAAGACTTGTGTTTTTGCAAGAAATTTCAACTTTTGTACCAGGCGCACAGAAAACAGAAAACATAGTAGGTATCAGCAGAAACATTTGATTTTTTGCTATACATCATCAAACCAGGTGTGCTTTTTCAATAATTTTTTTTTTGCTATTCTGCTTTTTCACTGTCAAAAAAGACTTGTGTTTTTGCAAGAAATTTCAACTTTTGTACCAGGCGCACAGAAAACAGAAAACATAGTAGGTATCAGCAGAAACATTTGATTTTTTGTTATACATCAAACCAGGTGTGCTTTTTCAATAATTTTTTTTTTGCTATTCTGCTTTTTCACACTCAAAAAAGACTTGTGTTTTTGCAAGAAATTTCAACTTTTGTACCAGGCGCACAGAAAACAGAAAACATAGTAGGTATCAGCAGAAACATTTGATTTTTTGCTATACATTCATTGTAGTTCTGCTTTTTCACACTCAAAAAAGACTTGTGTTTTTGCAAGAAATTTCAACTTTTGTACCAGGCGCACAGAAAACAGAAAACATAGTAGGTATCAGCAGAAACATTTGATTTTTTGCTATACATCAAACCAGCTGTGCTTTTTCAATAATTTTTTTTTTGCTATTCTGCTTTTTCACACTCAAAAAAGACTTGTGTTTTTGCAAGAAATTTCAACTTTTGTACCAGGCGCACAGAAAACAGAAAACATAGTAGGTATCAGCAGAAACATTTGATTTTTTGCTATACATTCATTGTAGTTCTGCTTTTTCACACTCAAAAAAGACTTGTGTTTTTGCAAGAAATTTCAACTTTTGTACCAGGCGCACAGAAAACAGAAAACATAGTAGGTATCAGCAGAAACATTTGATTTTTTGCTATACATCAAACCAGGTGTGCTTTTTCAATAATTTTTTTTTTGCTATTCTGCTTTTTCACACTCAAAAAAGACTTGTGTTTTTGCAAGAAATTTCAACTTTTGTACCAGGCGCACAGAAAACAGAAAACATAGTAGGTATCAGCAGAAACATTTGATTTTTTGCTATACATTCATTGTAGTTCTGCTTTTTCACACTCAAAAAAGACTTGTGTTTTTGCAAGAAATTTCAACTTTTGTACCAGGCGCACAGAAAACAGAAAACATAGTAGGTATCAGCAGAAACATTTGATTTTTTGCTATACATCAAACCAGGTGTGCTTTTTCAATAATTTTTTTTTTGCTATTCTGCTTTTTCACACTCAAAAAAGACTTGTGTTTTTGCAAGAAATTTCAACTTTTGTACCAGGCGCACAGAAAACAGAAAACATAGTAGGTATCAGCAGAAACATTTGATTTTTTTTGCTATACATTCATTGTAGTTCTGCTTTTTCACACTCAAAAAAGACTTGTGTTTTTGCAAGAAATTTCAACTTTTGTACCAGGCGCACAGAAAACAGAAAACATAGTAGGTATCAGCAGAAACATTTGATTTTTTGCTATACATCAAACCAGGTGTGCTTTTTCAATAATTTTTTTTTTGCTATTCTGCTTTTTCACACTCAAAAAAGACTTGTGTTTTTGCAAGAAATTTCAACTTTTGTACCAGGCGCACAGAAAACAGAAAACATAGTAGGTATCAGCAGAAACATTTGATTTTTTGCTATACATCAAACCAGGTGTGCTTTTTCAATAATTTTTTTTTTGCTATTCTGCTTTTTCACACTCAAAAAAGACTTCTGTTTTTGCAAGAAATTTCAACTTTTGTACCAGGCGCACAGAAAACAGAAAACATAGTAGGTATCAGCAGAAACATTTGATTTTTTGCTATACATCAAACCAGGTGTGCTTTTTCAATAATTTTTTTTTGCTATTCTGCTTTTTCACACTCAAAAAAGACTTCTGTTTTTGCAAGAAATTTCAACTTTTGTACCAGGCGCACAGAAAACAGAAAACATAGTAGGTATCAGCAGAAACATTTGATTTTTTGCTATACATTCATTGTAGTTCTGCTTTTTCACACTCAAAAAAGACTTGTGTTTTTGCAAGAAATTTCAACTTTTGTACCAGGCGCACAGAAAACAGAATACATAGTAGGTATCAGCAGAAACATTTGATTTTTTGTTATACATCAAACCAGGTGTGCTTTTTCAATAATTTTTTTTTTTTTTGCTATTCTGCTTTTTCACACTCAAAAAAGACTTGTGTTTTTGCAAGAAATTTCAACTTTTGTACCAGGCGCACAGAAAACAGAAAACATAGTAGGTATCAGCAGAAACATTTGATTTTTTGCTATACATCAAACCAGGTGTGCTTTGTCAATAATTTTTTTTTTGCTATTCTGCTTTTTCACACTCAAAAAAGACTTGTGTTTTTGCAAGAAATTTCAACTTTTGTACCAGGCGCACAGAAAACAGAAAACATAGTAGGTATCAGCAGAAACATTTGATTTTTTGCTATACATTCATTGTAGTTCTGCTTTTTCACACTCAAAAAAGACTTGTGTTTTTGCAAGAAATTTCAACTTTTGTACCAGGCGCACAGAAAACAGAAAACATAGTAGGTATCAGCAGAAACATTTGATTTTTTGCTATACATCAAACCAGGTGTGCTTTTTCAATAATTTTTTTTTTTTGCTATTCTGCTTTTTCACACTCAAAAAAGACTTGTGTTTTTGCAAGAAATTTCAACTTTTGTACCAGGCGCACAGAAAACAGAAAACATAGTAGGTATCAGCAGAAACATTTGATTTTTTGCTATACATCAAACCAGGTGTGCTTTTTCAATAATTTTTTTTTTTGCTATTCTGCTTTTTCACACTCAAAAAAGACTTCTGTTTTTGCAAGAAATTTCAACTTTTGTACCAGGCGCACAGAAAACAGAAAACATAGTAGGTATCAGCAGAAACATTTGATTTTTTGCTATACATCAAACCAGGTGTGCTTTTTCAATAATTTTTTTTTGCTATTCTGCTTTTTCACACTCAAAAAAGACTTGTGTTTTTGCAAGAAATTTCAACTTTTGTACCAGGCGCACAGAAAACAGAAAACATAGTAGGTATCAGCAGAAACATTTGATTTTTTGCTATACATTCATTGTAGTTCTGCTTTTTCACACTCAAAAAAGACTTGTGTTTTTGCAAGAAATTTCAACTTTTGTACCAGGCGCACAGAAAACTGAATACATAGTAGGTATCAGCAGAAACATTTGATTTTTTGTTATACATCAAACCAGGTGTGCTTTTTCAATAATTTTTTTTTTTTTTGCTATTCTGCTTTTTCACACTCAAAAAAGACTTGTGTTTTTGCAAGAAATTTCAACTTTTGTACCAGGCGCACAGAAAACAGAAAACATAGTAGGTATCAGCAGAAACATTTGATTTTTTGCTATACATCAAACCAGGTGTGCTTTGTCAATAATTTTTTTTTTGCTATTCTGCTTTTTCACACTCAAAAAAGACTTGTGTTTTTGCAAGAAATTTCAACTTTTGTACCAGGCGCACAGAAAACAGAAAACATAGTAGGTATCAGCAGAAACATTTGATTTTTTGCTATACATTCATTGTAGTTCTGCTTTTTCACACTCAAAAAAGACTTGTGTTTTTGCAAGAAATTTCAACTTTTGTACCAGGCGCACAGAAAACAGAAAACATAGTAGGTATCAGCAGAAACATTTGATTTTTTGTTATACATCAAACCAGGTGTGCTTTTTCAATAATTTTTTTTTTTTGCTATTCTGCTTTTTCACACTCAAAAAAGACTTGTGTTTTTGCAAGAAATTTCAACTTTTGTACCAGGCGCACAGAAAACAGAAAACATAGTAGGTATCAGCAGAAACATTTGATTTTTTGCTATACATCATCAAACCAGGTGTGCTTTTTCAATAATTTTTTTTTTTGCTATTCTGCTTTTTCACTGTCAAAAAAGACTTGTGTTTTTGCAAGAAATTTAAACTTTTGTACCAGGCGCACAGAAAACAGAAAACATAGTAGGTATCAGCAGAAACATTTGATTTTTTGCTATACATTCATTGTAGTTCTGCTTTTTCACACTCAAAAAAGACTTGTGTTTTTGCAAGAAATTTCAACTTTTGTACCAGGCGCACAGAAAACAGAAAACATAGTAGGTATCAGCAGAAACATTTGATTTTTTGCTATACATCATCAAACCAGGTGTGCTTTTTCAATAATTTTTTTCCTTGCTATTCTGCTTTTTCACACTCAAAAAAGACTTGTGTTTTTGCAAGAAATTTCAACTTTTGTACCAGGCGCACAGAAAACAGAAAACATAGTAGGTATCAGCAGAAACATTTGATTTTTTGCTATACATTCATTGTAGTTCTGCTTTTTCACACTCAAAAAAGACTTGTGTTTTTGCAAGAAATTTCAACTTTTGTACCAGGCGCACAGAAAACAGAAAACATAGTAGGTATCAGCAGAAACATTTGATTTTTTGCTATACATTCATAGTAGTTCTGCTTTTTCACACTCAAAAAAGACTTGTGTTTTTGCAAGAAATTTCAAATTTAGTACCAGGCGCACAGAAAACAGAAAACATAGTAGGTATCAGCAGAAACATTTGATTTTTTGCTATACATCAAACCAGGTGTGCTTTGTCAATAATTTTTTTTTGTTATTCTGCTTTTCACACTCAAAAAAGACTTGTGTTTTTGCAAGAAATTTCAACTTTTGTACCAGGCGCACAGAAAACAGAAAACATAGTAGGTATCAGCAGAAACATTTGATTTTTTGCTATACATCATCAAACCAGGTGTGCTTTTTCAATAATTTTTTTTTTTTTGCTATTCTGCTTTTTCACTCTCAAAAAAGACTTGTGTTTTTGCAAGAAATTTCAACTTTTGTACCAGGCGCACAGAAAACAGAAAACATAGTAGGTATCAGCAGAAACATTTGATTTTTTGCTATACATCATCAAACCAGGTGTGCTTTTTCAATAATTTTTTTTTTTTTTGCTATTCTGCTTTTTCACTGTCAAAAAAGACTTGTGTTTTTGCAAGAAATTTCAACTTTTGTACCAGGCGCACAGAAAACAGAAAACATAGTAGGTATCAGCAGAAACATTTGATTTTTTGTTATACATCAAACCAGGTGTGCTTTTTCAATAATTTTTTTTTTTTTGCTATTCTGCTTTTTCACACTCAAAAAAGACTTGTGTTTTTGCAAGAAATTTCAACTTTTGTACCAGGCGCACAGAAAACAGAAAACATAGTAGGTATCAGCAGAAACATTTGATTTTTTGCTATACATCATCAAACCAGGTGTGCTTTTTCAATAATTTTTTTTTTTTGCTATTCTGCTTTTTCACTCTCAAAAAAGACTTGTGTTTTTGCAAGAAATTTCAACTTTTGTACCAGGCGCACAGAAAACAGAAAACATAGTAGGTATCAGCAGAAACATTTGATTTTTTGCTATACATCATCAAACCAGGTGTGCTTTTTCAATAATTTTTTTTTTTTTTGCTATTCTGCTTTTTCACTGTCAAAAAAGACTTGTGTTTTTGCAAGAAATTTCAACTTTTGTACCAGGCGCACAGAAAACAGAAAACATAGTAGGTATCAGCAGAAACATTTGATTTTTTGTTATACATCAAACCAGGTGTGCTTTTTCAATAATTTTTTTTTTTTTGCTATTCTGCTTTTTCACACTCAAAAAAGACTTGTGTTTTTGCAAGAAATTTCAACTTTTGTACCAGGCGCACAGAAAACAGAAAACATAGTAGGTATCAGCAGAAACATTTGATTTTTTGCTATACATCAAACCAGGTGTGCTTTTTCAATAATTTTTTTCCTTGCTATTCTGCTTTTTCACACTCAAAAAAGACTTGTGTTTTTGCAAGAAATTTCAACTTTTGTACCAGGCGCACAGAAAACAGAAAACATAGTAGGTATCAGCAGAAACATTTGATTTTTTGCTATACATCAAACCAGGTGTGCTTTTTCAATAATTTTTTTTTTGCTATTCTGCTTTTTCACTGTCAAAAAAGACTTGTGTTTTTGCAAGAAATTTCAACTTTTGTACCAGGCGCACAGAAAACAGAAAACATAGTAGGTATCAGCAGAAACTTTTGATTTTTTGCTATACATCAAACCAGGTGTGCTTTTTCAATAATTTTTTTTTTTTTGCTATTCTGCTTTTTCACTGTCAAAAAAGACTTGTGTTTTTGCAAGAAATTTCAACTTTTGTACCAGGCGCACAGAAAACAGAAAACATAGTAGGGGTCAGCAGAAACATTTGATTTTTTGCTAAACATCAAACCAGGTGTGCTTTTTCAATAATTTTTTTTTTGCTATTCTGCTTTTTCACACTCAAAAAAGACTTGTGTTTTTGCAAGAAATTTCAACTTTTGTACCAGGCGCACAGAAAACAGAAAACATAGTAGGTATCAGCAGAAACATTTGATTTTTTGCTATACATCAAACCAGCTGTGCTTTTTCAATAATTTTTTTCCTTGCTATTCTGCTTTTTCACACTCAAAAAAGACTTGTGTTTTTGCAAGAAATTTCAACTTTTGTACCAGGCGCACAGAAAACAGAAAACATAGTAGGTATCAGCAGAAACATTTGATTTTTTGCTATACATCAAACCAGGTGTGCTTTTTCAATAATTTTTTTTTGCTATTCTGCTTTTTCACTGTCAAAAAAGACTTGTGTTTTTGCAAGAAATTTCAACTTTTGTACCAGGCGCACAGAAAACAGAAAACATAGTAGGTATCAGCAGAAACATTTGATTTTTTGCTATACATCAAACCAGGTGTGCTTTTTCAATAATTTTTTTTTTGCTATTCTGCTTTTTCACTGTCAAAAAAGACTTGTGTTTTTGCAAGAAATTTCAACTTTTGTACCAGGCGCACAGAAAACAGAAAACATAGTAGGTATCAGCAGAAACATTTGATTTTTTGCTATACATCAAACCAGCTGTGATTTTTCAATAATTTTTTTCCTTGCTATTCTGCTTTTTCACACTCAAAAAAGACTTGTGTTTTTGCAAGAAATTTCAACTTTTGTACCAGGCGCACAGAAAACAGAAAACATAGTAGGTATCAGCAGAAACATTTGATTTTTTGCTATACATCAAACCAGGTGTGCTTTTTCAATAATTTTGTTTTGCTATTCTGCTTTTTCACTGTCAAAAAAGACTTGTGTTTTTGCAAGAAATTTCAACTTTTGTACCAGGCGCACAGAAAACAGAAAACATAGTAGGTATCAGCAGAAACATTTGATTTTTTGCTATACATTCATTGTAGTTCTGCTTTTTCACACTCAAAAAAGACTTGTGTTTTTGCAAGAAATTTCAACTTTTGTACCAGGCGCACAGAAAACAGAAAACATAGTAGGTATCAGCAGAAACATTTGATTTTTTGCTATACATCAAACCAGGTGTGCTTTTTCAATAATTTTTTTTTTTTTTGCTATTCTGCTTTTTCACTGTCAAAAAAGACTTGTGTTTTTGCAAGAAATTTCAACTTTTGTACCAGGCGCACAGAAAACAGAAAACATAGTAGGTATCAGCAGAAACATTTGATTTTTTGCTATACATCAAACCAGGTGTGCTTTTTCAATAATTTTTTTCCTTGCTATTCTGCTTTTTCACACTCAAAAAAGACTTGTGTTTTTGCAAGAAATTTCAACTTTTGTACCAGGCGCACAGAAAACAGAAAACATAGTAGGTATCAGCAGAAACATTTGATTTTTTGCTATACATCAAACCAGGTGTGCTTTTTCAATAATTTTTTTTTTGCTATTCTGCTTTTTCACTGTCAAAAAAGACTTGTGTTTTTGCAAGAAATTTCAACTTTTGTACCAGGCGCACAGAAAACAGAAAACATAGTAGGTATCAGCAGAAACATTTGATTTTTTGCTATACATCAAACCAGGTGTGCTTTTTCAATAATTTTTTTCCTTGCTATTCTGCTTTTTCACACTCAAAAAAGACTTGTGTTTTTGCAAGAAATTTCAACTTTTGTACCAGGCGCACAGAAAACAGAAAACATAGTAGGTATCAGCAGAAACATTTGATTTTTTGCTATACATCAAACCAGGTGTGCTTTTTCAATAATTTTTTCCTTGCTATTCTGCTTTTTCACACTCAAAAAAGACTTGTGTTTTTGCAAGAAATTTCAACTTTTGTACCAGGCGCACAGAAAACAGAAAACATAGTAGGTATCAGCAGAAACATTTGATTTTTTGCTATACATCAAACCAGGTGTGCTTTTTCAATAATTTTTTTTTTGCTATTCTGCTTTTTCACTGTCAAAAAAAACTTGTGTTTTTGCAAGAAATTTCAACTTTTGTACCAGGCGCACAGAAAACAGAAAACATAGTAGTTATCAGCAGAAACATTTGATTTTTTGCTATACATCAAACCAGGTGTGCTTTTTCAATAATTTTTTTCCTTGCTATTCTGCTTTTTCACACTCAAAAAAGACTTGTGTTTTTGCAAGAAATTTCAACTTTTGTACCAGGCGCACAGAAAACAGAAAACATAGTAGGTATCAGCAGAAACATTTGATTTTTTGCTATACATCAAACCAGCTGTGCTTTTTCAATAATTTTTTTCCTTGCTATTCTGCTTTTTCACACTCAAAAAAGACTTGTGTTTTTGCAAGAAATTTCAACTTTTGTACCAGGTGCACAGAAAACAGAAAACATAGTAGGTATCAGCAGAAACATTTGATTTTTTGCTATACATCAAACCAGGTGTGCTTTTTCAATAATTTTTTTTCCTTGCTATTCTGCTTTTTCACACTCAAAAAAGACTTGTGTTTTTGCAAGAAATTTCAACTTTTGTACCAGGCGCACAGAAAAACAGAAAACATAGTAGGTATCAGCAGAAACATTTGATTTTTGCTATACATCAAACCAGGTGTGCTTTTTCAATAATTTTTTTTTTTGCTATTCTGCTTTTTCACTGTCAAAAAAGACTTGTGTTTTGCAAGAAATTTCAACTTTTGTACCAGGCGCACAGAAACAGAAAACATAGTAGGTATCAGCAGAAACATTTGATTTTTTGCTATACATCAAACCAGGTGTGCTTTTTCAATAATTTTTTTTTTTTGCTATTCTGCTTTTTCACTGTCAAAAAAGACTTGTGTTTTTGCAAGAAATTTCAACTTTTGTACCAGGCGCACAGAAAACAGAAAACATAGTAGGTATCAGCAGAAACATTTGATTTTTTGCTATACATCAAACCAGGTGTGCTTTTTCAATAATTTTTTTTTGCTATTCTGCTTTTTCACACTCAAAAAGACTTGTGTTTTTGCAAGAAATTTCAACTTTTGTACCAGGCGCACAGAAAACAGAAACATAGTAGGTATCAGCAGAAACATTTGATTTTTTGCTATACATCAAACCAGGTGTGCTTTTTCAATAATTTTTTTTTTTTTTGCTATTCTGCTTTTTCACTGTCAAAAAAGACTTGTGTTTTTGCAAGAAATTTCAACTTTTGTACCAGGCGCACAGAAAACAGAAAACATAGTAGGTATCAGCAGAAACATTTGATTTTTTGCTATACATCAAACCAGGTGTGCTTTTTCAATAATTTTTTTTTGCTATTCTGCTTTTTCACTGTCAAAAAAGACTTGTGTTTTTGCAAGAAATTTCAACTTTTGTACCAGGCGCACAGAAAACAGAAAACATAGTAGGTATCAGCAGAAACATTTGATTTTTTGCTATACATCAAACCAGGTGTGCTTTGTCAATAATTTTTTTCCTTGCTATTCTGCTTTTTCACTCTCAAAAAAGACTTGTGTTTTTGCAAGAAATTTCAACTTTTGTACCAGGCGCACAGAAAACAGAGAACATAGTAGGTATCAGCAGAAACATTTGATTTTTTGCTATACATCAAACCAGGTGTGCTTTGTCAATAATTTTTTTTTGTTATTCTGCTTTTTCACTGTCAAAAAAGACTTGTGTTTTTGCAAGAAATTTCAACTTTTGTACCAGGCGCACAGAAAACAGAAAACATAGTAGGTATCAGCAGAAACATTTGATTTTTTGCTATACATTCATTGTAGTTCTGCTTTTCACACTCAAAAAAGACTTCTGTTTTTGCAAGAAATTTCAACTTTTGTACCAGGCGCACAGAAAACAGAAAACATAGTAGGTATCAGCAGAAACATTTGATTTTTTGCTATACATCAAACCAGGTGTGCTTTGTCAATAATTTTTTTTTTGCTATTCTGCTTTTCACACTCAAAAAAGACTTGTGTTCTTGCAAGAAATTTCAACTTTTGTACCAGGCGCACAGAAAACAGAAAACATAGTAGGTATCAGCAGAAACATTTGATTTTTTGCTATACATCAAACCAGTGTGCTTTGTCAATAATTTTTTTTTGTTAATCTGCTTTTTTCACTGTCAAAAAAGACTTGTGTTCTTGAAAGAAATTTCAACTTTTGTACCAGGCGCACAGAAAACAGAAAACATAGTAGGTATCAGCAGAAACATTTGATTTTTTGCTATACATTCATTGTAGTTCTGCTTTTTCACACTCAAAAAAGACTTGTGTTTTTGCAAGAAATTTCAACTTTTGTACCAGGCGCACAGAAAACAGAAAACATAGTAGGTATCAGCAGAAACATTTGATTTTTTGCTATACATCAAACCAGGTGTGCTTTTTTCAATAATTTTTTTTTTTTTTTTGCTATTCTGCTTTTTCACTGTCAAAAAAGACTTGTGTTTTTGCAAGAAATTTCAACTTTTGTACCAGGCGCACAGAAAACAGAAAACATAGTAGGTATCAGCAGAAACATTTGATTTTTTGTTATACATCAAACCAGGTGTGCTTTTTCAATAATTTTTTTTTTTGCTATTCTGCTTTTTCACACTCAAAAAAGACTTGTGTTTTTGCAAGAAATTTCAACTTTTGTACCAGGCGCACAGAAAACAGAAAACATAGTAGGTATCAGCAGAAACATTTGATTTTTTGCTATACATCAAACCAGGTGTGCTTTTTCAATAATTTTTTTTTTTTTGCTATTCTGCTTTTTCACTGTCAAAAAAGACTTGTGTTTTTGCAAGAAATTTCAACTTTTGTACCAGGCGCACAGAAAACAGAAAACATAGTAGGTATCAGCAGAAACATTTGATTTTTTGCTATACATCAAACCAGGTGTGCTTTTTCAATAATTTTTTTTTTTTTGCTATTCTGCTTTTTCACTGTCAAAAAAGACTTGTGTTTTTGCAAGAAATTTCAACTTTTGTACCAGGCGCACAGAAAACAGAAAACATAGTAGGTATCAGCAGAAACATTTGATTTTTTGCTATACATCAAACCAGGTGTGCTTTGTCAATAATTTTTTTCCTTGCTATTCTGCTTTTTCACACTCAAAAAAGACTTGTGTTTTTGCAAGAAATTTCAACTTTTGTACCAGGCGCACAGAAAACAGAGAACATAGTAGGTATCAGCAGAAACATTTGATTTTTTGCTATACATCAAACCAGGTGTGCTTTGTCAATAATTTTTTTTTGTTATTCTGCTTTTTCACTGTCAAAAAAGACTTGTGTTTTTGCAAGAAATTTCAACTTTTGTACCAGGCGCACAGAAAACAGAAAACATAGTAGGTATCAGCAGAAACATTTGATTTTTTGCTATACATCAAACCAGGTGTGCTTTTTCAATAATTTTTTTTTTTGCTATTCTGCTTTTTCACTGTCAAAAAAGACTTGTGTTTTTGCAAGAAATTTCAACTTTTGTACCAGGCGCACAGAAAACAGAAAACATAGTAGGTATCAGCAGAAACATTTGATTTTTTGCTATACATCAAACCAGGTGTGCTTTGTCAATAATTTTTTTCCTTGCTATTCTGTTTTTCACACTCAAAAAAGACTTGTGTTTTTGCAAGAAATTTCAACTTTTGTACCAGGCGCACAGAAAACAGAGAACATAGTAGGTATCAGCAGAAACATTTGATTTTTTGCTATACATCAAACCAGGTGTGCTTTGTCAATAATTTTTTTTTGTTATTCTGCTTTTTCACTGTCAAAAAAGACTTGTGTTTTTGCAAGAAATTTCAACTTTTGTACCAGGCGCACAGAAAACAGAAAACATAATAGGTATCAGCAGAAACATTTGATTTTTTGCTATACATTCATTGTAGTTCTGCTTTTCACACTCAAAAAAGACTTCTGTTTTTGCAAGAAATTTCAACTTTTGTACCAGGCGCACAGAAAACAGAAAACATAGTAGGTATCAGCAGAAACATTTGATTTTTTGCTATACATTCATTGTAGTTCTGCTTTTTCACACTCAAAAAAGACTTGTGTTTTTGCAAGAAATTTCAACTTTTGTACCAGGCGCACAGAAAACAGAAAACATAGTAGGTATCAGCAGAAACATTTGATTTTTTGCTATACATCAAACCAGGTGTGCTTTTTCAATAATTTTTTTTTTGCTATTCTGCTTTTTCACACTCAAAAAAGACTTGTGTTTTTGCAAGAAATTTCAACTTTTGTACCAGGCGCACAGAAAACAGAAAACATAGTAGGTATCAGCAGAAACATTTGATTTTTTGCTATACATTCATTGTAGTTCTGCTTTTTCACACTCAAAAAAGACTTGTGTTTTTGCAAGAAATTTCAACTTTTGTACCAGGCGCACAGAAAACAGAAAACATAGTAGGTATCAGCAGAAACATTTGATTTTTTGCTATACATCAAACCAGGTGTGCTTTTTCAATATTTTTTTTTTTGCTATTCTGCTTTTTCACACTCAAAAAAGACTTGTGTTTTTGCAAGAAATTTCAACTTTTGTACCAGGCGCACAGAAAACAGAAAACATAGTAGGTATCAGCAGAAACATTTGATTTTTTGCTATACATTCATTGTAGTTCTGCTTTTTCACACTCAAAAAAGACTTGTGTTTTTGCAAGAAATTTCAACTTTTGTACCAGGCGCACAGAAAACAGAAAACATAGTAGGTATCAGCAGAAACATTTGATTTTTTGCTATACATCAAACCAGGTGTGCTTTTTCAATAATTTTTTTTTTGCTATTCTGCTTTTTCACACTCAAAAAAGACTTGTGTTTTTGCAAGAAATTTCAACTTTTGTACCAGGCGCACAGAAAACAGAAAACATAGTAGGTATCAGCAGAAACATTTGATTTTTTGCTATACATCAAACCAGGTGTGCTTTTTCAATAATTTTTTTTTTGCTATTCTGCTTTTTCACACTCAAAAAAGACTTCTGTTTTTGCAAGAAATTTCAACTTTTGTACCAGGCGCACAGAAAACAGAAAACATAGTAGGTATCAGCAGAAACATTTGATTTTTTGCTATACATCAAACCAGGTGTGCTTTTTCATAATTTTTTTTTGCTATTCTGCTTTTTCACACTCAAAAAAGACTTCTGTTTTTGCAAGAAATTTCAACTTTTGTACCAGGCGCACAGAAAACAGAAAACATAGTAGGTATCAGCAGAAACATTTGATTTTTTGCTATACATTCATTGTAGTTCTGCTTTTTCACACTCAAAAAAGACTTGTGTTTTTGCAAGAAATTTCAACTTTTGTACCAGGCGCACAGAAAACAGAAAACATAGTAGGTATCAGCAGAAACATTTGATTTTTTGTTATACATCAAACCAGGTGTGCTTTTTCAATAATTTTTTTTTTTTTTGCTATTCTGCTTTTTCACACTCAAAAAAGACTTGTGTTTTTGCAAGAAATTTCAACTTTTGTACCAGGCGCACAGAAAACAGAAAACATAGTAGGTATCAGCAGAAACATTGATTTTTTGCTATACATCAAACCAGGTGTGCTTTGTCAATAATTTTTTTTTGCTATTCTGCTTTTTCACACTCAAAAAAGACTTGTGTTTTTGCAAGAAATTTCAACTTTTGTACCAGGCGCACAGAAAACAGAAAACATAGTAGGTATCAGCAGAAACATTTGATTTTTTGCTATACATTCATTGTAGTTCTGCTTTTTCACACTCAAAAAAGACTTGTGTTTTTGCAAGAAATTTCAACTTTTGTACCAGGCGCACAGAAAACAGAAAACATAGTAGGTATCAGCAGAAACATTTGATTTTTTTGTTATACATCAAACCAGGTGTGCTTTTTCAATAATTTTTTTTTTTTGCTATTCTGCTTTTTCACACTCAAAAAAGACTTGTGTTTTTGCAAGAAATTTCAACTTTTGTACCAGGCGCACAGAAAACAGAAAACATAGTAGGTATCAGCAGAAACATTTGATTTTTTGCTATACATCAAACCAGGTGTGCTTTTTCAATAATTTTTTTTTTTGCTATTCTGCTTTTTCACACTCAAAAAAGACTTGTGTTTTTGCAAGAAATTTCAACTTTTGTACCAGGCGCACAGAAAACAGAAAACATAGTAGGTATCAGCAGAAACATTTGATTTTTTGCTATACATTCATTGTAGTTCTGCTTTTTCACACTCAAAAAAGACTTGTGTTTTTGCAAGAAATTTCAACTTTTGTACCAGGCGCACAGAAAACAGAAAACATAGTAGGTATCAGCAGAAACATTTGATTTTTTGCTATACATCATCAAACCAGGTGTGCTTTTTCAATAATTTTTTTCCTTGCTATTCTGCTTTTTCACACTCAAAAAAGACTTGTGTTTTTGCAAGAAATTTCAACTTTTGTACCAGGCGCACAGAAAACAGAAAACATAGTAGGTATCAGCAGAAACATTTGATTTTTTTGCTATACATTCATTGTAGTTCTGCTTTTTCACACTCAAAAAAGACTTGTGTTTTTGCAAGAAATTTCAACTTTTGTACCAGGCGCACAGAAAACAGAAAACATAGTAGGTATCAGCAGAAACATTTGATTTTTTGCTATACATCAAACCAGGTGTGCTTTTTCAATAATTTTTTTTTTGCTATTCTGCTTTTTCACACTCAAAAAAGACTTGTGTTTTTGCAAGAAATTTCAACTTTTGTACCAGGCGCACAGAAAACAGAAAACATAGTAGGTATCAGCAGAAACATTTGATTTTTTGCTATACATTCATTGTAGTTCTGCTTTTTCACACTCAAAAAAGACTTGTGTTTTTGCAAGAAATTTCAACTTTTGTACCAGGCGCACAGAAAACAGAAAACATAGTAGGTATCAGCAGAAACATTTGATTTTTTGCTATACATCATCAAACCAGGTGTGCTTTTTCAATAATTTTTTTTTTTTGCTATTCTGCTTTTTCACACTCAAAAAAGACTTGTGTTTTTGCAAGAAATTTCAACTTTTGTACCAGGCGCACAGAAAACAGAAAACATAGTAGGTATCAGCAGAAACATTTGATTTTTTGCTATACATTCATTGTAGTTCTGCTTTTTCACACTCAAAAAAGACTTGTGTTTTTGCAAGAAATTTCAAATTTAGTACCAGGCGCACAGAAAACAGAAAACATAGTAGGTATCAGCAGAAACATTTGATTTTTTGCTATACATCAAACCAGGTGTGCTTTGTCAATAATTTTTTTTTGTTATTCTGCTTTTCACACTCAAAAAGACTTGTGTTTTTGCAAGAAATTTCAACTTTTGTACCAGGCGCACAGAAAACAGAAAACATAGTAGGTATCAGCAGAAACATTTGATTTTTTGCTATACATCATCAAACCAGGTGTGCTTTTTCAATAATTTTTTTTTTTTTGCTATTCTGCTTTTTCACTCTCAAAAAAGACTTGTGTTTTTGCAAGAAATTTCAACTTTTGTACCAGGCGCACAGAAAACAGAAAACATAGTAGGTATCAGCAGAAACATTTGATTTTTTGCTATACATCATCAAACCAGGTGTGCTTTTTCAATAATTTTTTTTTTTTTTGCTATTCTGCTTTTTCACTGTCAAAAAAGACTTGTGTTTTTGCAAGAAATTTCAACTTTTGTACCAGGCGCACAGAAACAGAAAACATAGTAGGTATCAGCAGAAACATTTGATTTTTTGCTATACATCAAACCAGGTGTGCTTTTTCAATAATTTTTTTTTTTTTGCTATTCTGCTTTTTCACACTCAAAAAAGACTTGTGTTTTTGCAAGAAATTTCAACTTTTGTACCAGGCGCACAGAAAACAGAAAACATAGTAGGTATCAGCAGAAACATTTGATTTTTTGCTATACATCAAACCAGGTGTGCTTTTTCAATAATTTTTTTCAAACCAGGTGTGCTTTTTCAATAATTTTTTTTTTTGCTATTCTGCTTTTTCACACTCAAAAAAGACTTGTGTTTTTGCAAGAAATTTCAACTTTTGTACCAGGCGCACAGAAAACAGAAAACATAGTAGGTATCAGCAGAAACATTTGATTTTTTGCTATACATCAAACCAGGTGTGCTTTTTCAATAATTTTTTTTTTGCTATTCTGCTTTTTCACTGTCAAAAAAGACTTGTGTTTTTGCAAGAAATTTCAACTTTTGTACCAGGCGCACAGAAAACAGAAAACATAGTAGGGGTCAGCAGAAACATTTGATTTTTTGCTAAACATCAAACCAGGTGTGCTTTTTCAATAATTTTTTTTTTGCTATTCTGCTTTTTCACACTCAAAAAAGACTTGTGTTTTTGCAAGAAATTTCAACTTTTGTACCAGGCGCACAGAAAACAGAAAACATAGTAGGTATCAGCAGAAACATTTGATTTTTTGCTATACATCAAACCAGCTGTGCTTTTTCAATAATTTTTTTCCTTGCTGTTCTGCTTTTTCACACTCAAAAAAGACTTGTGTTTTTGCAAGAAATTTCAACTTTTGTACCAGGCGCACAGAAAACATAAAACATAGTAGGTATCAGCAGAAACATTTGATTTTTTGCTATACATCAAACCAGGTGTGCTTTTTCAATAATTTTTTTTTGCTATTCTGCTTTTTCACTGTCAAAAAAGACTTGTGTTTTTGCAAGAAATTTCAACTTTTGTACCAGGCGCACAGAAAACAGAAAACATAGTAGGTATCAGCAGAAACATTTGATTTTTTGCTATACATCAAACCAGGTGTGCTTTTTCAATAATTTTTTTTTTTGCTATTCTGCTTTTTCACTGTCAAAAAAGACTTGTGTTTTTGCAAGAAATTTCAACTTTTGTACCAGGCGCACAGAAAACAGAAAACATAGTAGGTATCAGCAGAAACATTTGATTTTTTGCTATACATCAAACCAGCTGTGCTTTTTCAATAATTTTTTTCCTTGCTATTCTGCTTTTTCACACTCAAAAAAGACTTGTGTTTTTGCAAGAAATTTCAACTTTTGTACCAGGCGCACAGAAAACAGAAAACATAGTAGGTATCAGCAGAAACATTTGATTTTTTGCTATACATCAAACCAGGTGTGCTTTTTCAATAATTTTGTTTTGCTATTCTGCTTTTTCACTGTCAAAAAAGACTTGTGTTTTTGCAAGAAATTTCAACTTTTGTACCAGGCGCACAGAAAACAGAAAACATAGTAGGTATCAGCAGAAACATTTGATTTTTTGCTATACATCAAACCAGGTGTGCTTTTTCAATAATTTTTTTCCTTGCATCAAACCAGGTGTGCTTTTTCAATAATTTTTTTTTTTTGTTATTCTGCTTTTTCACACTCAAAAAAGACTTGTGTTTTTGCAAGAAATTTCAACTTTTGTACCAGGCGCACAGAAAACAGAAAACATAGTAGGTATCAGCAGAAACATTTGATTTTTTGCTATACATCAAACCAGGTGTGCTTTTTCAATAATTTTTTTTTTTGCTATTCTGCTTTTTCACTGTCAAAAAAGACTTGTGTTTTTGCAAGAAATTTCAACTTTTGTACCAGGCGCACAGAAAACAGAAAACATAGTAGGGGTCAGCAGAAACATTTGATTTTTTGCTAAACATCAAACCAGGTGTGCTTTTTCAATAATTTTTTTTTTGCTATTCTGCTTTTTCACACTCAAAAAAGACTTGTGTTTTTGCAAGAAATTTCAACTTTTGTACCAGGCGCACAGAAAACAGAAAACATAGTAGGTATCAGCAGAAACATTTGATTTTTTGCTATACATCAAACCAGCTGTGCTTTTTCAATAATTTTTTTCCTTGCTGTTCTGCTTTTTCACACTCAAAAAAGACTTGTGTTTTTGCAAGAAATTTCAACTTTTGTACCAGGCGCACAGAAAACAGAAAACATAGTAGGTATCAGCAGAAACATTTGATTTTTTGCTATACATCAAACCAGGTGTGCTTTTTCAATAATTTTTTTTTGCTATTCTGCTTTTTCACTGTCAAAAAAGACTTGTGTTTTTGCAAGAAATTTCAACTTTTGTACCAGGCGCACAGAAAACAGAAAACATAGTAGGTATCAGCAGAAACATTTGATTTTTTGCTATACATCAAACCAGGTGTGCTTTTTCAATAATTTTTTTTTTTGCTATTCTGCTTTTTCACTGTCAAAAAAGACTTGTGTTTTTGCAAGAAATTTCAACTTTTGTACCAGGCGCACAGAAAACAGAAAACATAGTAGGTATCAGCAGAAACATTTGATTTTTTGCTATACATCAAACCAGCTGTGCTTTTTCAATAATTTTTTTCCTTGCTATTCTGCTTTTTCACACTCAAAAAAGACTTGTGTTTTTGCAAGAAATTTCAACTTTTGTACCAGGCGCACAGAAAACAGAAAACATAGTAGGTATCAGCAGAAACATTTGATTTTTTGCTATACATCAAACCAGGTGTGCTTTTTCAATAATTTTGTTTTGCTATTCTGCTTTTTCACTGTCAAAAAAGACTTGTGTTTTTGCAAGAAATTTCAACTTTTGTACCAGGCGCACAGAAAACAGAAAACATAGTAGGTATCAGCAGAAACATTTGATTTTTTGCTATACATTCATTGTAGTTCTGCTTTTTCACACTCAAAAAAGACTTGTGTTTTTGCAAGAAATTTCAACTTTTGTACCAGGCGCACAGAAAACAGAAAACATAGTAGGTATCAGCAGAAACATTTGATTTTTTGCTATACATCAAACCAGGTGTGCTTTTTCAATAATTTTTTTTTTTTTTGCTATTCTGCTTTTTCACTGTCAAAAAAGACTTGTGTTTTTGCAAGAAATTTCAACTTTTGTACCAGGCGCACAGAAAACAGAAAACATAGTAGGTATCAGCAGAAACATTTGATTTTTTGCTATACATCAAACCAGGTGTGCTTTTTCAATAATTTTTTTCCTTGCTATTCTGCTTTTTCACACTCAAAAAAGACTTGTGTTTTTGCAAGAAATTTCAACTTTTGTACCAGGCGCACAGAAAACAGAAAACATAGTAGGTATCAGCAGAAACATTTGATTTTTTGCTATACATCAAACCAGGTGTGCTTTTTCAATAATTTTTTTTTTGCTATTCTGCTTTTTCACTGTCAAAAAAGACTTGTGTTTTTGCAAGAAATTTCAACTTTTGTACCAGGCGCACAGAAAACAGAAAACATAGTAGGTATCAGCAGAAACATTTGATTTTTTGCTATACATCAAACCAGGTGTGCTTTTTCAATAATTTTTTTCCTTGCTATTCTGCTTTTTCACACTCAAAAAAGACTTGTGTTTTTGCAAGAAATTTCAACTTTTGTATCAGGCGCACAGAAAACAGAAAACATAGTAGTTATCAGCAGAAACATTTGATTTTTTGCTATACATCAAACCAGGTGTGCTTTTTCAATAATTTTTTCCTTGCTATTCTGCTTTTTCACACTCAAAAAAGACTTGTGTTTTTGCAAGAAATTTCAACTTTTGTACCAGGCGCACAGAAAACAGAAAACATAGTAGGTATCAGCAGAAACATTTGATTTTTTGCTATACATCAAACCAGGTGTGCTTTTTCAATAATTTTTTTTTTGCTATTCTGCTTTTTCACTGTCAAAAAAAACTTGTGTTTTTGCGAGAAATTTCAACTTTTGTACCAGGCGCACAGAAAACAGAAAACATAGTAGTTATCAGCAGAAACATTTGATTTTTTGCTATACATCAAACCAGGTGTGCTTTTTCAATAATTTTTTTCCTTGCTATTCTGCTTTTTCACACTCAAAAAAGACTTGTGTTTTTGCAAGAAATTTGAACTTTTGTACCAGGCGCACAGAAAACAGAAAACATAGTAGGTATCAGCAGAAACATTTGATTTTTTGCTATACATCAAACCAGCTGTGCTTTTTCAATAATTTTTTTCCTTGCTATTCTGCTTTTTCACACTCAAAAAAGACTTGTGTTTTTGCAAGAAATTTCAACTTTTGTACCAGGCGCACAGAAAACAGAAAACATAGTAGGTATCAGCAGAAACATTTCATTTTTTGCTATACATCAAACCAGGTGTGCTTTTTCAATAATTTTTTTTCCTTGCTATTCTGCTTTTTCACACTCAAAAAAGACTTGTGTTTTTGCAAGAAATTTCAACTTTTGTACCAGGCGCACAGAAAACAGAAAACATAGTAGGTATCAGCAGAAACATTTGATTTTTTGCTATACATCAAACCAGGTGTGCTTTTTCAATAATTTTTTTTTTTGCTATTCTGCTTTTTCACTGTCAAAAAAGACTTGTGTTTTTGCAAGAAATTTCAACTTTTGTACCAGGCGCACAGAAAACAGAAAACATAGTAGGTATCAGCAGAAACATTTGATTTTTTGCTATACATCAAACCAGGTGTGCTTTTTCAATAATTTTTTTTTTTTTTGCTATTCTGCTTTTTCACTGTCAAAAAAGACTTGTGTTTTTGCAAGAAATTTCAACTTTTGTACCAGGCGCACAGAAAACAGAAAACATAGTAGGTATCAGCAGAAACATTTGATTTTTTGCTATACATCAAACCAGGTGTGCTTTTTCAATAATTTTTTTTTGCTATTCTGCTTTTTCACACTCAAAAAAGACTTGTGTTTTTGCAAGAAATTTCAACTTTTGTACCAGGCGCACAGAAAACAGAAAACATAGTAGGTATCAGCAGAAACATTTGATTTTTTGCTATACATCAAACCAGGTGTGCTTTTTCAATAATTTTTTTTTTTTTTGCTATTCTGCTTTTTCACTGTCAAAAAAGACTTGTGTTTTTGCAAGAAATTTCAACTTTTGTACCAGGCGCACAAAAAACAGAAAACATAGTAGGTATCAGCAGAAACATTTGATTTTTTGCTACACATCAAACCAGGTGTGCTTTTTCAATAATTTTTTTTTTTTTGCTATTCTGCTTTTTCACTGTCAAAAAAGACTTGTGTTTTTGCAAGAAATTTCAACTTTTGTACCAGGCGCACAGAAAGCAGAAAACATAGTAGGTATCAGCAGAAACATTTGATTTTTTGCTATACATCAAACCAGGTGTGCTTTGTCAATAATTTTTTTCCTTGCTATTCTGCTTTTTCACACTCAAAAAAGACTTGTGTTTTTGCAAGAAATTTCAACTTTTGTACCAGGCGCACAGAAAACAGAGAACATAGTAGGTATCAGCAGAAACATTTGATTTTTTGCTATACATCAAACCAGGTGTGCTTTGTCAATAATTTTTTTTTGTTATTCTGCTTTTTCACTGTCAAAAAAGACTTGTGTTTTTGCAAGAAATTTCAACTTTTGTACCAGGCGCACAGAAAACAGAAAACATAGTAGGTATCAGCAGAAACATTTGATTTTTTGCTATACATTCATTGTAGTTCTGCTTTTCACACTCAAAAAAGACTTCTGTTTTTGCAAGAAATTTCAACTTTTGTACCAGGCGCACAGAAAACAGAAAACATAGTAGGTATCAGCAGAAACATTTGATTTTTTGCTATACATCAAACCAGGTGTGCTTTGTCAATAATTTTTTTTTTGCTATTCTGCTTTTTCACACTCAAAAAAGACTTGTGTTTTTGCAAGAAATTTCAACTTTTGTACCAGGCGCACAGAAAACAGAAAACATAGTAGGTATCAGCAGAAACATTTGATTTTTTGCTATACATCAAACCAGGTGTGCTTTGTCAATAATTTTTTTTTGTTAATCTGCTTTTTCACTGTCAAAAAAGACTTGTGTTCTTGAAAGAAATTTCAACTTTTGTACCAGGCGCACAGAAAACAGAAAACATAGTAGGTATCAGCAGAAACATTTGATTTTTTGCTATACATTCATTGTAGTTCTGCTTTTTCACACTCAAAAAAGACTTGTGTTTTTGCAAGAAATTTCAACTTTTGTACCAGGCGCACAGAAAACAGAAAACATAGTAGGTATCAGCAGAAACATTTGATTTTTTGCTATACATCAAACCAGGTGTGCTTTTTCAATAATTTTTTTTTTTTTGCTATTCTGCTTTTTCACTGTCAAAAAAGACTTGTGTTTTTGCAAGAAATTTCAACTTTTGTACCAGGCGCACAGAAAACAGAAAACATAGTAGGTATCAGCAGAAACATTTGATTTTTTGCTATACATCAAACCAGGTGTGCTTTTTCAATAATTTTTTTTTTGCTATTCTGCTTTTTCACACTCAAAAAAGACTTGTGTTTTTGCAAGAAATTTCAACTTTTGTACCAGGCGCACAGAAAACAGAAAACATAGTAGGTATCAGCAGAAACATTTGATTTTTTGCTATACATCAAACCAGGTGTGCTTTTTCAATAATTTTTTTTTTTTTGCTATTCTGCTTTTTCACTGTCAAAAAAGACTTGTGTTTTTGCAAGAAATTTCAACTTTTGTACCAGGCGCACAGAAAACAGAAAACATAGTAGGTATCAGCAGAAACATTTGATTTTTTGCTATACATCAAACCAGGTGTGCTTTTTCAATAATTTTTTTTTTTTTGCTATTCTGCTTTTTCACTGTCAAAAAAGACTTGTGTTTTTGCAAGAAATTTCAACTTTTGTACCAGGCGCACAGAAAACAGAAAACATAGTAGGTATCAGCAGAAACATTTGATTTTTTGCTATACATCAAACCAGGTGTGCTTTGTCAATAATTTTTTTCCTTGCTATTCTGCTTTTTCACACTCAAAAAAGACTTGTGTTTTTGCAAGAAATTTCAACTTTTGTACCAGGCGCACAGAAAACAGAGAACATAGTAGGTATCAGCAGAAACATTTGATTTTTTGCTATACATCAAACCAGGTGTGCTTTGTCAATAATTTTTTTTTGTTATTCTGCTTTTTCACTGTCAAAAAAGACTTGTGTTTTTGCAAGAAATTTCAACTTTTGTACCAGGCGCACAGAAAACAGAAAACATAGTAGGTATCAGCAGAAACATTTGATTTTTTGCTATACATCAAACCAGGTGTGCTTTTTCAATAATTTTTTTTTTTTGCTATTCTGCTTTTTCACTGTCAAAAAAGACTTGTGCTTTTGCAAGAAATTTCAACTTTTGTACCAGGCGCACAGAAAACAGAAAACATAGTAGGTATCAGCAGAAACATTTGATTTTTTGCTATACATCAAACCAGGTGTGCTTTGTCAATAATTTTTTTCCTTGCTATTCTGCTTTTTCACACTCAAAAAAGACTTGTGTTTTAGCAAGAAATTTCAACTTTTGTACCAGGCGCACAGAAAACAGAGAACATAGTAGGTATCAGCAGAAACATTTGATTTTTTGCTATACATCTGTAGAAACCTCTTGCTACACCAAAAACAACTTTCCATCGATATTGCGATTTTCATTGCAACAGCAATGTGTTTCCGCCTTCAACTACAGGCGCTCCGAATTTGGAATTCTGGTCTAGGAAAACCTTTCGCCCAGATTATGGCAGAATTTTAACTATCCATAGATGGGTGAGTTTTGACCAGAAAATTATAAAACCGAGTTATTCATGAAGAATAAATCATTCCTTTTCAAGAAAGTCAAAAATTTAAATTTTGTGGTCAAAATTGATCTTGCTATCTCGTTTGTAGTTTTCGCTATAATTCTGGGCGGGAGAAATATTTGAATAGTCCCTATCGTTGTTCAACTCAATTTGGATGCAAATGAAGCTACCTGGGAGTTGAGTTGAAACTGAGTCGTTTTCACCAACTTTATGTATCGAAATATTCAGAGAGAAAAGAATACACAACAGGGATTTCATCACTACCATTTCTCTACGAGTGCTTCAGAATTGCCTCTTTAAATTATAAATTTATTAGAAAACGACCTAGTGTACATAGATATCAAAAGATTTTTTTTTCCCTTCTCAAAAATTTTCATTCCAACTTAAACTCAATCTCCGTGTAAACACCGATTCAACTTGTCGCGCAAATTTATAGCGACAGCGAGGTGCGATGATATGGAGAAGTAACGCCAATGTAGAAAGAAGGCAGACACCAAAAAGATTTGGGCAATACGATTAATTTAGAAACTGATTTGCTCGTGGTTGGTCGTTGGGGAAAAAAGAAGAGAAAAGTAAAATAAAACGTAAGCGCACGTGGAAAATAAAATAGAAAAGTAAAATACAACGTAAGCGCACGTTGAAATAAAGAAATAAAGAAGAAAAAGTAAAAGTAAAATAAAAGTGCGCGCCAGTGGCAATAAAAGAAAAAATAAAAACTCAGTTGACCGCGTAGTTAATACATGAAAAGTATCTCGTGTGCCGTCCCAAAGCAAGGAAGAAAATTTTCAATTATATTACTGGCTGTGACGATCCGATTGTAAAGCAACCCATGCAATCGAGGTTCCACATAAGCCACCGTACACCTTCGAAGCCAAGTAAGTAGCAAAAACTATACCTACTTAACCACGTGCAGCGCAATCGTCGTCGTCTGCCTACAAAATTTGCCTACCTGCAATTGCGCTTTCTACTAGCGGTGACGATCCGATTAAAATCTCAATCGACGTTCCACCCCAGCCACGGAAGAAAGTGATAGTCACCACCAGTACCTTCTGCAGCAGTTTGTGAAGAGCCGATGGTTAATAATCGAAGTGCCACAGTACTCATCGACCACAGCTACTTACAGCGTACGAAAATATCACCCTCATCAACACCTCCGTCGTCATCCGTCTAACTACCTGAAAGTGGCTGACCTGCAACTACAGCTACGACTGGCTGCGATGACCCGATTGCATGTCGATCGACGTTCCGCATAAGACCATCGACTTTCGCACGGCAACCAAACAACAAAACCACCACCAGAGTAAGTACTAACCACCAACGCATGCCAAATCTTCTACTAGCTGTGACGATCCGATTGAAATTTGTAAATTTCAATCGATGTTCCACATAAGCCTAAGCACTATAGTATAACCCGAGTAATCTACACTTGCGTTGGATATACATGTACTTTTGGTTGGTTTGGTACATACATACTTACGAGTGGTACCTTGGCTGGTTTCACACCTAAATTTGGTTGGTTTGGTTGTAGGAAATTTCAAGGGTGCCTTTCCCGTTCACTTTTGGAAATTGCTACCCTCCATCTCGCTGTCGTCGTCGTCGCATCGTCGCCATCTAATGGAGTATATTAAGTATCGTTAAAGTTTTATATTTTTTCAATTGGCATAAAGATTTTAAAGCGACCAGACTGTATCAATGTAAACTTATTGCAATGCATTTCTTTTTAATAACCTTTACTAGATAAAAGAGCTTCGTCAATTCGACCCGGAAAGGAATGCGGTGCACCTCATCTCCCCCTTCTTGGAAGCGAATTGGGAAAAAGGGAAGCCTGTACTTAAAGAAAGTAGTGAGTCCCATTGAAACGGGTAAGTCGTTTGATGATATATTGGCAAATAAAAAGAAACATTGGAATTAAGTTAAGTAAAGAGTTTGCCAGGTCGATTTTACAGTCATTGCTTGTTTCAAACTAAATTTCTCATTGCTTGTTACATACTCAATTTTTTTGCCGGTTTCGAAAATGGAAAGAACATATTAATTAAAGATATGATTGCTTGTTACATACTAAATTTTTTGCTAGTTACTTAAAATTGAAAGAACATATTATAAGAAGATATGATTGCTTGTTTGCCAACTAAATTCTTTGTTATCTATGTATGTAGGTACTACCTAAGTCAAAATGCACCTGTACAAATAAAAAGAAACATTGGAATTAAGTTAAGTAAAGAGTTTACCAGGTCGATTTTACAGTCATTGCTTGTTTCAAACTAAATTTCTCATTGCTTGTTACATACTCAATTTTTTTGCCGGTTTCGAAAATGGAAAGAACATATTAATTAAAGATATGATTGCTTGTTATATACTAAATTTTTTGCTAGTTACTTAAAATTGAAAGAACATATTATAAGAAAGTATGTTTGCTTGTTTCATACTAAATTTTTGATAGTTTCGTAAAATTGAATGAACATATTATAAGAAGATATGTTTGCTTGTTTCATACTAAATTTAGTTTTATCTATGTACGTAGGTACTACCTAAGTCAAGAATGTTTGTAGTTTGACCCAAATAAATAGAATTCTGAATATTGTGTATACATCGTAGTTCATATTCCGGTTTCGATTTGATGGGAACTATATTTGTTGATTTTCGTGTTCAGGTAGATTTTGTTGCGTGGATATGAGTTCTAGTTTTCAGTAAGAGGCAATATAGGGATGTGTAGGGTCGAGGTAGGATGGTAGGGATAGGATAGTTTTGCGTATGTGATCGAGTGGTCGCATGCGTTTGTATAAAGGGGCCGTTGTTTAGTAATTAGAGCATAGCAAAGGCGTAGGATGAAGGGAAGGGATAGCTCTGAGAGGGTATTTACAGCTTTTCCTCTCACTAAAAGTCAATGACAGTTTTGTGGGTGATTGTGAAGCGAAATTCGGGCCGTAGGAAAGTAGAGTTTTGGTTAGACTTAAGCAGGCAGAAAACAAGTAACCCATGTCCGGGGCTAGCAGCAAGATCCCTCACCCATCGATGAGCTACCGGGAGGTGAATTTTGCCTGAGCTGCAAGTGCCTAGACACCCTTTCATCACTTTTGGCCTAAGGTTCCTGTTGCTTAGGTCAGGAAGGCAAGTAGAAGTGATAAGAGGTTGGTGGAATCGACTTTGGGATTAAGTTCCGATTTAGGTCGAGGACGTTCGTTACAGGTGCTGGTGGAACGTCGATTGAGATTTTAATCGGATCGTCACCGCTAGTAGAAAGCGCAATCGTCGTCGTCTGCCTACAAAATTTGCCTACCTGCAATTGCGCTTTCTACTAGCGGTGACGATCCGATTAAAATCTCAATCGACGTTCCACCCCAGCCACGGAAGAAAGTGATAGTCACCACCAGTACCTTCTGCAGCAGTTTGTGAAGAGCCGATGGTTAATAATCGAAGTGCCACAGTACTCATCGACCACAGCTACTTACAGCGTACGAAAATATCACCCTCATCCAGGGGCGTAGCGAGGCTCCAAGCCATGGGGGGTGAATTTTAATGAAATGCCGACTAGTCTTCAGAATTTGCCGACTGCATCAAAAAATAAATCTATATACATTTATAAAATAGGATGTATGTATGCTTGTATTTATGTCCGTTATAGACTGGTTTCTTATGAGATTTTCAGGGTAGACATAGCTCAAACCAGAGATGGTTCCTTTCAAGGTTTTATCTCCATACTCCCACAGGAACGGGGTTGGGAACGGAAACCTAGAAACTACTGAACAGATTTCAAAAATTCTTTCGCCATTGCGATGTCACATAATCCCACAGTAAAAAAACTTATATTTTATACCCATATTCCTACGGAAGCGGAAGAACGAGAAAGGAAACCTTAAAACTACAGACTCGAGCAACACCGGGTGGCTCAGCTAATAAATAAATAAAACTATTTAAAAAGGTAAAAGTGTTCATTTCACAGAAATTTATTTATTAACATAAAATCAGTTTATAATTGCAATATACCTAACGATATAACAACAAAAAATTAAAAGTATTTATAAGAAATAATATTACAATATAGTTTTTGGTATGAGAAAGAGCACATATTCTTTGATTTTAGTCTTTAAAAATTTTATCATTATTCAAAAAAAAGTTCATCAATTGGAATTTAAACTCCAACTCTCCGGTGTTTTAATAATGCCCATTTGTTGACGACCTCACTAGGTTGAATATTATCAACAACATCCTTTGAGGAATACAGAAGCATTAATGAAATTACCCTATCACTACCCGTCGTCGTACGCAAATAATTAAGAACTATTTTAAGTTTACTAAATGACCGCTCACAAGAAGCCGACGTCACAGGAGCAGTTAACATGTAGCAAACTAGTTTAAAGGCTAACGGAATCACATATCTTAATTTGAATACCTCTTTGACAATATCATCGAAATTTGAGCATTTCTCACAAGTAAAAAGAAGAATTTGCAGTTCCGATAAATAGCAGTCCACATCTTCTTTAAAAAAAATGGATCTAATTCTATGATAGATTTGACTAGTTCTATGTTGGCATTTGCTCTGGAAGCGGGTATTTTAAAAATTTTTAAGAAAGGTTCAAAAATGGTAAAATTATCTGTTAGATTATCTTTAACGTTCGAAATAAAAGTTTGAAGAACCATTTTGAACTCTTTTCTATAAAATGTTTCTAGATCAAATACAAAAGCAGTTTCAGAATTTTCATCAATTCTCTTTGGTAACCGACGCGTTCTATGATGTTTTAAAAAATCGTTTTCGGGACTTATCTTTAGTTTTTCAGCAAATGAAGAAGAACTTTTTATCAAAGCATTTAATTGAATGTCATCATCGTTCATTTCTTGAAATAACTCCAATGTGCTTCGAATCAGTAATGAAGCGTCAAAAACGTTTAACTCTTCCGCCTCTAGACTTTTGGTCAAATTTTTAACTTTAAACATGACATTTTTGCAAAAATATAACGAACTAATAAAATCAATATCTAAGATTTTTTTTTCAAAAGTCCAGAAGCAGAGGTACGATTATTGTTATCAAAAGAACTGGCATCGCTTTTTATTCCTTCTAAGTTGGATTTTCACTAATCGAGACTCGAATTTTCGGTGAAGCTGTGATAAATGTTTTCACGTCACAGCTTCACAGATCGGGAATTGACCCCCATGACCCTGATTATAGAATTACTAAGTTGAGACCTAAGAGAATTTAAAGAACAAGAGGGAAAACCATTACGTCTCTTGCCCCGCAACTTCCATTTGCTTACATTGTTGTTTTTGTAATCGCAGCCTCCATCTGTGAATACGTGTGAGCTGCAGAAAAAAGGCGCGAAAAAGTTGTGGAAGTATATGTGCGGTGAGTTTATTTTTATTTGACGCTTGGCTATTTAAAACATAACCTGAAATTTATTTTTAACCACACTACTGAAAAATTCTTAAGGGGAGGGTTTGAACAACACCAAAGTTTTTGTTTTTTAAAAACAAATTTTTTTTTTTTTGTAAAGCTGGGCAAGATGTGAAAACTCATAAACATGCAACTATACTGATTCTATTGGGACTTATTATAGTGTGATTCGCTCCCTCAGCTCGGTTATTTGTCTTAACTTTTTATTAATACCAAAACCTAAATATCAAACTATGTAAACATTTTTTGAAAAACTTATCACAGTCGACATTTTTGAAATGCAGCAATCTTGTAGATATTATGGAGAGCTCAGAAAGCCTTCATTCATCTCTGTAGCACAATTATTAACAAAGCACCAACACTTTAAGTTTTAATTTTTTTGAATTAATTGAAAGCGGACATCAAACTATGTAGACATTTTTTGAAAAACTTATCTCAGTCAAAATATTGAAATGCAGCAATCTTGTAGATATTATGGAGAGCTCAGAAAGCCTTCATTCATTTCTGTAGCACAATTACTTACAAAGCGCGAACACTTTAACTTTTGATTTTTTGTTTTTATTAAAAGCTCGGTAGAAAATTTTTTCAAAACTTGTCTGAATCAAAATCTTTAAATGTGGAATTTTTGTTCACGTTGTGTTGAGCTCAGAAAGCCATCATTCATCTCTGTAGCACAATTATTAACAAAGCTCCAAAAACTTAAAGTGTTGGCGCTTTGTAAGTAATTGTGCTACAGAGATGAATGAAGGCTTTCTGAGCTCTCCATAATATCTACAAGATTGCTGCATTTCAATATATTGATTGAAATAAGTTTTTCAAAAAATGTCTACATAGTTTGATATCCGCTTTCAATTCTTTTACTTTTGATTTTTTTTTTTTAAATTCAATTAATTAACTGCTTAAATTTTCAACACAGCTTCAAGAAGAGAATCGAAAGCTTAAGTTGGAATCTCTTTCATCAAACAAATGCAAAATGAATTCATATTTATTGGTTACTGTTTTGCTTTAGTATATATTTTTTAAGCAGTCATACTTTTCTGTCTATTTCTCTTAAGAAACGTTTTTTAAAAAAGAAGAAATAGGAGGGAGGAGACTACTCAGAGAAATCTTTAACAAAAAAGGAAATATTTTAATATTTTGATGCTTAAATTTTTATTTCCAAATACTTAAAAAGTACATAATCACAAATAAATTTTATTTACAAACCCAAAAAAAGTTTTAATTCCAAAAATTCTGCCAGACGTAGCCTTGGTGACTAAAAGTAAAAAAAAAAAAAAAAAACCGGTTCCTAGACGAGAATAAAGTAGTATTGGTACAATTTTTTGTGTAAGCCCAGTGTTGAGATCCGATTATAAAGTGGTGCTAGTGAAATTTTGTGAATGAGTGCGTGCACCAGCTTGTGGGGTGGTATCAATGTGTTAGTGTGGTTTTCCATCTTGTTCTTTAAATTCTCTTAGGTTGAGACAAAAACGATTCCATTCGTGTCTTTCTGGTTGAGATCACTCGAGTCGGCATGGCAATTGGAAAATCTACTCTGTTTTTCTAACTTAATTTGCCGATTTGTTATTTTTTTGGCAACAAATCCACTGTCACAAACACTTCCATTCGTGTCTTTTTGGTTGAGTTGACTTAACTCGACAAATCTACTTTGTTTTTCTTCCTCGATTTGCCGACTCGGAAAAATCGTGGGGGGGTGCTACACCCCCCCACACCCCCCCCTCGCTACGCCCCTGCCCTCATCAACACCTCCGTCGTCATCCGTCTAACTACCTGAAAGTGGCTGACCTGCAACTACAGCTACGACTGGCTGCGATGACCCGATTGCATGTCGATCGACGTTCCGCATAAGACCATCGACTTTCGCACGGCAACCAAACAACAAAACCACCACCAGAGTAAGTACTAACCACCAACGCATGCCAAATCTTCTACTAGCTGTGACGATCCGATTGAAATTTGTAAATTTCAATCGATGTTCCACATAAGCCTAAGCACTATAGTATAACCCGAGTAATCTACACTTGCGTTGGATATACATGTACTTTTGGTTGGTTTGGTACATACATACTTACGAGTGGTACCTTGGCTGGTTTCACACCTAAATTTGGTTGGTTTGGTTGTAGGAAATTTCAAGGGTGCCTTTCCCGTTCACTTTTGGAAATTGCTACCCTCCATCTCGCTGTCGTCGTCGTCGCATCGTCGCCATCTAATGGAGTATATTAAGTATCGTTAAAGTTTTATATTTTTTCAATTGGCATAAAGATTTTAAAGCGACCAGACTGTATCAATGTAAACTTATTGCAATGCATTTCTTTTTAATAACCTTTACTAGATAAAAGAGCTTCGTCAATTCGACCCGGAAAGGAATGCGGTGCACCTCATCTCCCCCTTCTTGGAAGCGAATTGGGAAAAAGGGAAGCCTGTACTTAAAGAAAGTAGTGAGTCCCATTGAAACGGGTAAGTCGTTTGATGATATATTGGCAAATAAAAAGAAACATTGGAATTAAGTTAAGTAAAGAGTTTACCAGGTCGATTTTACAGTCATTGCTTGTTTCAAACTAAATTTCTCATTGCTTGTTACATACTCAATTTTTTTGCCGGTTTCGAAAATGGAAAGAACATATTAATTAAAGATATGATTGCTTGTTACATACTAAATTTTTTGCTAGTTACTTAAAATTGAAAGAACATATTATAAGAAGATATGATTGCTTGTTTGCCAACTAAATTCTTTGTTATCTGTTCCGACTAGGTTTTAGATTAAACTTGAAAAAAACTAGGAAAAAAGTATTTAAAGTAAAACACACAACTTCACTTTGTGACTTGCAAATTGGTTATATTTTATTCTCGAACTTTTTCTAGTCATATGACTTTAAGTATAGTAGCTTCATTAATTTTCTATACATTCTATGTTTTTGTTTATGTTTACATTTTTGTGGAACGTAATTTAGTATTGTTTATTTTCGTTCTAAATGTTTCCATCCAGTTCCAAACATTCTCCCGCCTCCAAAAAAAATCCAAAAATCCATCTGCTTATGGTGCACCCTGTCCCAAAGTCTGCACTGCAGCACCGCCGACGACGTTCCGCTACTCCTCCACAGATGGCCTTTGACATTTAGGTGATATCCGTGATTGGTATAATATTAACTGATGGTGCTACTCTTCTTTCTCATAGTGTACATGAAAAGAGACGAAGAGAAATTAGTACATTCAATTAAAACATAAATGGACAACACGAAAGAGCAGTACAACAGACAACAAACAAAAATTAAAAAAAACGTTGCCTCTCATTTTGACCTGTACGGTATTAATAGTATGCGTAATTGGAAGTTTCATTCTTTTTCTTGTGTGCTTTACATTCCAATGCGTAAGAGTAGTGTACTACTTAATTGGTGTATGGTGTAGGTGTTGCTCATTTATAAATTCATTTTCGCGAGCATGGTGCCGGCATGCTAAATTTAATCGCGATATTTTTTCAATGGTAAAGTTTTAATTTAATTGTGATTATTTTGAAATTAATTAATTATGATATCTGGTGGTGATTTGATGATTTTTTTTTTTTTTATCGTATCAGTGTGGATGTGGAGATAGTTGCGTTGCATTTTCCCGCAGCTATGTAATGTTGGAAATTTTGTTTTGGAGATGGACGGAATATGTGTGCTAACCCACATTCTAAGCTGATAAGTGGTTTGTTCGTTTTTCATTTCGATTTTCATTTTCAAAATTAGAGTTTTATTATTCTATCCGAATATGAATTACATAAATATTATGCATGAAATATGTACATATATATTCGTTAATATTGTTGTTGTTGTTGGTGACGTTGTCGCGCGTTCTATCGTTTCTTTCTCGATCGCGGTTGTGTGTGTATGTGTGTGTTATTTACTTGTTGCTTTCGACGACAATTTTAGTATATAAAAAAAAAAAAATTGATTTCGGTCTCTTTCTAGTCGGACATTTTCGGTTCCGACTAGAACTTTGTTTACATTTTGCTTTGTAAACAAACGCGTATTTCATTTTATTTTCGATGAAAATTTATGAAAATAATTCGTGTTTTTTAAAGTTTGCTGAGTTTTAGGAGTGTTGAAATTATAAAGTGCTTTATCAATTTAATTCAGTGGACTGTATTTTATTGGTTGTGATCGTTTAAAAAATTAATCAGATCTATGGTGCAAAATGGTCAAATGCATATGCCGACGGCTTTTGACATTTCGTGGGTTTTTTTTCATTTTTCGATGTGGATCGTGTTCTTTTTTTGTTTTTTAAAATGGCAGGTGCATTTTGTGTTTTCCGATAGTAAATTGTAAATTTAATACATGTGTGAGCGTTAATTCAGCACGTTTTAAATATTCATCAATATTTTGCATGCATTGTTGTAGTGCACAGAAATTTTATTTAAATGTGTCTTGTCGACGACGATTATTTGTTTTGCTTGTTTTGCCGACGGGAATTTGACTTCGCCGTGCGGTGTTTCTCGGCTTTCGATGTTCCTTTTGAATATGCCGAAATGTTTTTAAAAGCTGATGTATTTTAGAAAATTTGATTTTGTATATTGTAGCATAAGTTTTGAAGAATAAGTTCTGGTTTTCAATTCATTTTATATTCTGTTTAATTCTGTGTGTGCGTTGCTGCAGCACAGTATTAAAGATGAACTGCTTGACTCTCCCTTTCGTACAATTTTGTAAATTACTATGTCTTTCAATAAAGATGATTTTAGAAAAAGTTCTTGTTTGATTTTTCTTCCCTTTGAACAGCTTTCAGGATATTTAAAGATGTGTTGATTGAAGTGTAAGCATATTGTGTTGATTGATGAGAAATGTTTTGTAATGAATTTTAATTAATAAATTATGTTTATTGTGACAGTTTCCTTTTCAATTATAATTGTTAAAGCTGTGTGGATTGATGGTAGAATGTTGTGTTGAGTGATCGTTGGCTAATGATCTTTCGAAGAAAGGATCACTTTAACCTGTTTATGATTATTTCCTTGTTGCTTCAGCGAATTTTTCGATGAAAAGATTCCTGAAGCGCTGTGTTTAAAATTTGTTTGAAATATCCGTTTGTGTTCAAGTTTTGAAGTAATGATAAGTGAGTTTTCGTAAAAAGACTCTAGCATCATTGATGGTTGGTTGTTCCGTATTTGAATATCAGTGTATATTCCTTTGTTGTTGATTTAGAGTTTTATGCCTTTGAAAACAGCATAGCTTTTGAAATGTTTCGGTAAACAGCTTGTAATTTAGAAATTAATTTTTATATTAACGCCGATTGCTCTTGGTGTTTGTTGGACGGTAGATAACAAATTTTCGCGATGGGTCGTTTGAAGTTTCCGTTTTGTGTTTTAACCGTGACAACGCGTATAAGACCATCCGTTCCCGCGTGAGTGTCCTCGATTCGGGCAAGGCTCCAATACGTCGGTGCTAGTCGCTCATCCTTGAGCAAGACTAGGTCTCCTATTTTGGGAGCTTCTTGAACTTGAGTCCATTTCGGACGTTGCTGCAACCGTGCAAGGTATTCGGAACTCCACTTTTTCCAAAACCCTTCCGCCAGCGCTTGTACTCTTTTCCATCGGTCGATGTAAGTGATGTTGTTGTTGAGTTCACCTTGTGGCACAGCGTGCAAAGATTCGCCTACGAGAAAATGCGCAGGTGTTAGCGCATTCAAATCATCTAAGCTGTCGGAGAGCGGGCATAAGGGTCTCGAATTCAAGCACGCTTCTACCTGAGTTAGAAGCGTTGTGAGCTCCTCAAAAGTCAGCCTTTCGGTTCCAACAACTCGCTTCAAATGGTATTTCACCGATTTCACTCCCGCTTCCCATAATCCACCAAAGTGTGGAGAAGCTGGGGGAATAAAGTGCCAATTTGTACCATGATTTGCAAGGTTTTCGGCAATCTCCTTCCAATCGTGCTTCGCGTCCTTCAACATTTTGGCTAATTCGTTATTAGCGCCGACGAAATTTGTTCCACAATCGCTGTATATTTGTTTGCAGCTACCTCTCCTGGCAGTAAACCGTCGAAATGCTGCTAAAAATGCTTGGGTAGTCAGATCAGACACTACTTCCAAGTGAATGGCCTTTGTTGCCAAACAGATAAACACTGCAAAATACCCTTTTAGTATTTTAGCTCCGCGAGCTTTCCAGCTTTTTATTTCGATGGGTCCTGCGTAGTCAACTCCAGTATGACTGAACGGTCGTGACATTTGGACTCTAGGTGCAGGTAGATTCGCCATCAACTGCTGCATTTCCGATGCTTTTTGCCGGTAGCAAGAAGTGCATCTATGAAGCTGATACTTCACGCTTCGTCGTATCTGGCCAATCCAATATTTTTGACGGATGTAGTTGATCATCTGTTGGCTGCCGCCATGTAAAGTGTTCTTATGGGCATCTCTGACGACCAGGTTGGTAAAATGGTGACTGTTTCGAAGTAACATCGGATGTTGCGCGTCGTAGGGGAGGAGAGAATTCTCCAAGCGTCCTCCTACTCTCAAAAGTCCTTCAGCATCAACGAATGCGTTCAAAGTCTTGAGTGATTTGGGTATTTTCGATGTTTCCACGATTTGTTGAAGCTCTAATTCGAACATCTCCTTCTGTGCAACCTTCACGACGATGATACGCGCTGCTTCTAATTCACTTGGGCTAAGCGGGCCATCAGAAACTGCTTTTCGTCGACACTTTGTTGCGAAACGACAACATGTGGCGACAACTCGAATCACCTTCAACAAACTCGAACAGTCGCGGATGGTTTGAAGTATGCGGTCATCCTGACTGACTTGAGCGCTTAGTACCTTAACCGTACGTCGTTCCTCGTCAGTTTCGATGTCAACAGGTTGATGCGGAACATCGAAAGCCCATTGACTGCGTAAAAATTCAGGACCAATCCACCAAGTTTCCAATGACGTCAGTTCTGCTGGATACACTCCTCTAGACGCCAGATCGGCTGGGTTATGAAGCGTTGCAACATGTCCCCAGCAATCGATCCCCACTAGCCGCTGAATTTCGGATACTCTGTTGGCAACGAACGTAGTCCATTTAGCGGGAGTGGCTCGTATCCACGCGAGCGCGATGGTTGAGTCGGTCCAAGTAAACATCTTGATGTCGGGAACAGCCAAAACGTCCTTCGTATACTGCATCAATTGCGCTAACACTACTGCTCCGCAAAGTTCCAAACGTGGAAGCGTGATCGTACGCTGACTTGGAGCTACTTTCGTCTTTGCCAGAAGCAAGTTGACATGAATATTGCCATCACTGTCAAGTACCCGAACGTATTATTACGGCACCGTATGCCTTCATAGACGCATCACAGAACCCATGTAATTCGATTTCCTTGTTGGTTTTGCTTGTCTGAGTCCAGCGTGGTATTCGAAGCGTCTCGATCATCGGAAGTTCTCCATGAAAAGCATCCCAATCTTTTTTCAATGTAGCTGGAACCGGATCATCCCAGTCACAACTTAGCTCCCAAAGCCGCTGCATCATTAATTTTGCCGTGATGACGCATGGTGATATCCAGCCAAGTGGGTCGAACAGTTTGGCTATGGTGGACAACATTGACCTTTTTGTTGTGGCTTCTGATGACTGCTGCACATTCTGATACGAAAAGTAGTCGTCTATCGGGAACCATTTGATGCCAAGGGTTTTGACATGATTTGACATGTTGAACGGCACCTCAAAATCTAACTCTCGATCTGCTACAGGTATGTCTTCGACGAGTTCCTTCACGTTGCTTGTCCATTTTCGTAAATTGAAGCCCGCGGACGCCAGAAGTTGATTCGCTTGGTCGCGTTTTGTTCTTGCTTCTTCCACAGTATCGGCACCACTGATCAGATCGTCCACATACATGTCCTCTCGGACTACCTTCGCGCCCTCCGGCAGGTTCGATTCTTCATCTTCGGCTACACGTTTCAGAATTTTTATGGCAAGATACGGTGCACTTGCTGTGCCAAACGTTACCGTTTTAAGCCGATACATTTTGATTGGAGATGAACGATCGTTTCTCCACAGGATCAACTGATAATATGTGTCCGGTGTATCAACCAACACCTGCCTATACATCTTCTCGATGTCAGCCGTAAACGTTATTCTGTGGGTTCGCCATCGAAGAACCAGATCAATAATGTTCGACTGTAATTTTGGACCCACCAAAAGTCGATCATTGAGCGAACTTCCATCCAAAGTCTTCGCTGTTGCGTCGAACACGACCCTCAGTTTCGTAGTGGAACTCGATTCCTTGAAAACTGCATGGTGAGGCAAAAAATAGTGGTATGGGGTTGCCAACACCGAGTCGCCGACGTGAATTTCTTCCATATGCCTCAGGGTTGCATATTCCTGTATGCATTTGGCATAATCTGCCCGAAGAGTTGGGTTTGCCTCCAGCCTCTTCTCCAAGTGCAGGAATCGTCGGACCGCGCTCTGCTTACTGGATCCCATCGCTGGAAGACATCCACCTTTAAACGGCAGCTTCACTTCATAACGCCCGTCAGGAAGGCGTCTCGTGTGTTCATCGAAATGCGCGTCGCATGCGATGTTCTCCTCAGTTTCATGTGTCTGGAACGGCAATTCTTCCATCTCCCAGAATCTCTGCAGCTGAGAATTCAGGTCAGCAGTCTGCACAAAACTGCGTATTTGCCGGGGATGTTCCTCTTGAACTCTCCCTAACACAATCCACCCTAACTGCGTCTTCTGAGCGGTTGGTCCGACTCCATCTGCAGGTCTTCTCACTTCTGGAAGGAGTATGTCGGCATATACATCGCTACCAAGAAGTATATTAATAGGTCCAGGAACGTGGAGATTTGGATCTGCCAACGTTAACCCTTTAAGGTGTTGCCATTTGTCAGGTATCATTTGTTGGGCCGGGAGATGGCCAGTCAGCGACTTGAAAACCAGTGCCCGCACCGCACCTCCATAAGTTGAGTTGCATGACGCAAGCTCAATATCCACGCATGTTTGCGTTGTGCCACTGCTGACCAACCCTAACCCTGACACCTCGACAAAGGTACGTCGCTTTTTTAACTTCAACTGTTGTGCTGTATCTTCCGTGATGAAACATGCTTCTGATCCTGGGTCGATCAAAGCTCGGAGATGGTGTTGACGACCATCGGCTGCTCGCACCTTCACAATAGCTGTCGCTAAAAGCACCTGGTGCGTTCTGCTACCATGCGACGTGTGGTAATTCAAAACCTGACCACTTGTAGAAGCTTGTTGTACTTCTCGTGGTTCAAACTCCAGCGCATGAGCGTTAAAAGATGTCGAAACTGCATTCTGACCTCTTGAAGTTGTTGTTGTCCTCGACGGCATGCTATTTGCGCGCACAGCTGCGTGTTGGGTCAAGTTTACATGTAGAAGCGTGTGATGACGTTGCTGGCAAAAGTAACAGCAGCCAGGCGAGGGGCAATTCGGCGCAAAATGCCCTGAAGAAAGGCAGTTGTCGCAAACTCTCAGGCGTCGAGCAGTCTGCTTCCTTTCCGCTGTGTTCATGTTGAGGAACTTTTGGCATTTCCTTATAGAGTGTTGGCTCTGGTGGCATACCTGGCAGACAAACTCCGTTCTGGCAGCAGTTTTCGTATGAAACACCTTCCGCACCTCCGTACCAGTTGGTCTCCTCACATCGTTCTTGAAAGAACTTGGTTGCGCTGTTTCCGTACTCACGGCTTCCAACGTCCTGAAGCGTGCTTCCAAAAACTCCAGAAAATCGTTCCAGCTTGGCAAATCTTTCTGGTTCCCCAACTTCTCTTCCCACAACTGCTGCAAATTACCGGGTAATTTATTATACACGAGGTGCACCAAAATGTCGTCCCATTGATCAACAGGCAAATCCAGGTTCCTGAGTGCATGGATACACTCTTGCGTGGTGAATATCACCTCCTTCAGCCCATCAACCGACTCTTTCACAAGGCCTTTTTGGCAGAAAAGGAGCTTTAGTTGCGCAGTTACTAAGACACGCTTATTGTCGTATCGCGCCTTTAATAACTCCCATGCCTTGTCAAAGTTACCCGCGACACAGGGTAAATGCTGGAGCAAACGATCCGCCTCACCTTCTAAACTGGACTTCAAGAAGTGCATCTTGTCGATGTCCGTCAAATTATTGTTTGAACAGACTAGTGAATCAAACCTGTCGTGAAACGACCGCCATTTTATATATTCCCCATTAAACTTAGGGAGATCAATTTTGGGTAACCTCAGTTCGGTACGAACCATACCTGACTGGCCTAAACTCTGACCAGCCTGACCTGCTGCCAGAGACGACGATGCAGGAACCGAAGACAAACTCTCCAACAATTCTGTTAAATCAGACCTATAATCTATGTACGTATCATTGATTTTATCGTAGACCTCAAAATAATCTTCCTTTTCTATTCCAGGTTCCAACTTTGAACCCCCAACGACGTTTTGATGGTAAATTTTTGCTGAAGCCATATTTTCTTCAAGCAGGGCTAAGCGGCTACTCGCAATTGCACGCGTACGACGTGCTTTGGGCTCTTTCTTGAAGTTCCTGTAGTTCCTCTCTATTTGCTCCAGGAGGCTTTTTTGTAGTGCTCCGTAGAACAGCGAAGAACCAAGAGCAGGAACTGGATTCGACATTTTTACGTATGTTTTGGTATAAACTATTTATTTATAAAACAACGTACACAACAAGAACGAACTTACTTTAAATTCTTCTTCTCTTTGCAGTGGCAACCTTGGATGACCTTGTAGTTGTAGTCCTTGATGTGTCGACTTCTGCAGCAATTCTAGTTTTAAGTCTTTAACTTACGTTTTAATCGAATGGCGTTTTATCGCGCGCGATTTTTTTTTTTTTGATTTAAGCAAATTTAATTTGAAAAAATTTGAACTTTACTTATTAAACTCTGTAGGAGTTCTTTTTATATGAATATATATATATATATGTGCACTAGAGTGTTCGTAAAACGACTCAGCACTTCACACACTTTTTGTCTTTAAATGTTATTGTCTTTACACACACACTAAATGTTTTTAAAATATTGTTCGTAAAAACGGCTTTGAAGGACCAAATGTTCCGACTAGGTTTTAGATTAAACTTGAAAAAAACTAGGAAAAAAGTATTTAAAGTAAAACACACAACTTCACTTTGTGACTTGCAAATTGGTTATATTTTATTCTCGAACTTTTTCTAGTCATATGACTTTAAGTATAGTAGCTTCATTAATTTTCTATACATTCTATGTTTTTGTTTATGTTTACATTTTTGTGGAACGTAATTTAGTATTGTTTATTTTCGTTCTAAATGTTTCCATCCAGTTCCAAACATTATCTATGTATGTAGGTACTACCTAAGTCAAAATGTTTGTAGTTGACAAAAATAAATAGAATTTTGAATATTTTGTACATCTCGTAGTTCATATTCCGGTTTTCGATTTGATGGGAACTATATTTGTTGCTTTTCGTGTTCAGGTAGATCTAGTTGCGTGGAAATGAGTTCTGGTTTTCAGTAAGAGGCAATATAGGGATGTGTAGGGTCGAGGTAGGATGTTAGGGATAGGATAGTTTTGCGTATGTGATCGAGTGGTCGCATGCGTTTGTATAAGGGGCCGTTGTTTAGTAATTAGAGCATAGCAAAGGCGTAGGATGAAGGGAAGGGATAGCTCTGAGAGGGTATTTACAGCTTTTCCTCTCACTAAAAGTCAATGACAGTTTTGTGGGTGATTGTGAAGCGAAATTCGGGCCGTAGGAAAGTAGAGTTTTGGTTAGACTTAAGCAGGCAGAAAACAAGTAACCCATGTCTGGGGCTAGCAGCAAGATCCCTCACCCATCGATGAGCTACCGGGAGGTGAATTTTGCCTGAGCTGCAAGTGCCTAGACACCCTTTCATCACTTTTGGCCTAAGGATCCTGTTGCTTAGGTCAGGAAGGCAAGTAGAAGTGATAAGAGGTTGGCGGAATCGGCTTTGGGATTAAGTTCCGATTTAGGTCGAGGACGTTCGTTACAGGTGGCGCCCAACGTGGGGCCCGAAATTTTGCGTTATAATTCACAGTCACTTAAAACAAAATTTTGAAATTTAAAAAAAAAAAAAAATTTTTTTTGGTTCAATTTTCCATCTTTTCTATACTTGATGAAACTTGACCAGGAAGTGTGTTGAAGACGTTTCACACTTATTAATGATTGCAAGTTTTATCAATAACAGAATACTTTACATCTCTAGACACGTTCGGTACTTACAAATGTTATATGGCCGATAGATTCATTGACTTTTAAGATTCAACATCTATGACTGTTGCATATAATATTTTGTGAGAATTTCTTTCGTCGTTTAGGTTAACGAGTGTTCACGTCCGGTAAGTGAATTAGAGTATGATCTTCACTTATGGCTGTTGCGTGGCACAACGTTTTATCTATCAGAGAGTAAAGTCAAGCTTACGACAAGCGAGACCGATCGTTGAGTGGAAATAGTTCCTCATTTTAGATTGCAGCTCATTTTGAATTTGCTTGATATTGTATTGAACATTGAAGTATTTCACGTTGATATTTAGAATAATTCTCGTCTCTATCTAGTTTTCTCTGACCACACACATCCCTTATGCGGAGGAAATTATTACAAAAAAAAAAAAAAACCTTTTAAAGATATTACGATAAAGAAAAGAAAATAGTATTTTGAAGTATTAAGATATTGATTCATCTTGAAATTTTGATTAAGTTTCGAAAATTCAGTTTTGAGAGAAAAATTATTTACGTGTACGTAGATACGAATAAGTATATACAATATACATATTTGGATGCAGTAGTTTACTGTGTCGTTTAGTAATAACATTCTTATATAACAAAAAAAAAAAAAAAAAAAAAAAAAAAAAAAAAAAAAAAAAAAAAAACATTTAGGTTCCTTAAGACGTTACATTTTCTTGGAGAAAAGAAAACTATTTGGATTTAAGAAGTCGATTCAAAGATATTGAATAACTTTGAAGATTGTTTTATTTTCCGAAAATTTTAAATTTCTATTTGAACAAATTTAAGTAAATTTGAAAATAAGGTTGTTGCACCAAATTGAATTCGTTAGAAAGTAAGAAATTCGAGTTGATATTAGTTACTAGGAGATATGTCCCATCCTGAAGATAGGTCTCACAGTACGAGATATCCTAGTCGAACCCCAAGGCAGACTTATTCAAATTTAAACCAGAATAGACAGTATAATAAGCGTAAATCAAAGAATCTTCCTGAAATGGCAGATTCTCAAGCTAATGAAGGAGTCGCTCCTTCCGTTGAGCCGACTGCAAACGTTTCAGTCCCTCATCAATCACCTAGTTTGATTGGTGCAGTTGGAGGTTTACCGGCGGTATCAACACAATATAGACCGAACGTTGCTAATGAAGATGATAACAGTAACGGAGAAGTTGAGAGATTTGAATATTACGTTCAAGAAGTTGTTTCAGGGACCATAGGTCTCAGTCGCACTGAGGACCGTAGGTTTATTCAAGAAGAACTGGATAAGACCAGACAAATTCTTCGTCAAGAGTTGGCTTCCATAGTCACTGAGGCTCTCAATAAATCCTCGAGCAGCCCAATAAATAGAAACCCAACCGCTGAAAGGGACTTGGCCTCTCTTCCAACTCCCAATGTACCAAATATTCCTGCGGGAGGTACTCCAGCTAACCTTTCACGGACTAACCCAGCTATGAATGAACCAATTTATCCCGTCAATATGCCTCGAAGCTCCAATGTAGACCATTTCTTATCTCAGTTCAGAAATTTGAATATTAGTGACCCTTCACCCCCAACAGGGTCAGATCTTCCAACAACATTCCATGCACCTTACTTTGGTGGAAGGTATCCAAATTATCACAAGTGGGATTTACACTATGATAATAAAAACATGGATGTTGATGATTTTTTATTTCGTTTGGAAACGCTTAAAACGGCTTATTGTGTTTCTTACGATGATGTTGTGAAAAATTTCCACTTTTTCGTAACGGGACCAGTTAAAACCTGGTACTGGATTTATGTGAAAAGGAATCCTTCAGTGAATTGGTCTACCTTGAGACTTGCACTCATAGAGCAGTACCGAAGTCTTGACACCGACTTTGAACTTTCACGCCGAATGTCTGATAGAAGACAGGGTCCTTTCGAATCCTTTGATTCGTTCTACGAAGACCTTATGGTTCTGAATTCTAAACTCCGAAATCCAAAAACCGACCGAGAGTTCATTGAAATTTTAAAACAAAACGTTAAAAGGAAGTTGGGAGAGCAACTCATTACTTTCAATACACATAGTATCGCGGAAATGGTTCATGTCTGCCGCACTATTGAAAAGTTTATAAGCGACCACGAAGTTCCCCGTCAAAAACTTCAACCAAATCCTCCGTTTCGCAAAGTAATAAATGAAATTTCAGATCCCTTAGATACTGAACCATCAGTGTCGCAGTCTCAAATTGAGGCAGTAAGTTTTTCTCGTCGTGATCCCAGTTCTCTTAAATGTTGGAACTGCCACGAATCCGGGCATACTTATGTCTATTGTCCACTTGACCAGCGCATTCTATTTTGCTATAAATGTGGTCTCGAGAATACGACCGTCCCTAAATGCCCTAAATGTTCGGGAAACGTTTCGAAGAGCACTCTTTCGGTCGGAGAGAAGTGCTCAAAGAAACCGGATCCGGCGAACTAATTCAAAGCGAAAATCAGTCTCCTTCTTTCAGAGTATTGCAACGCTCTGAAAATCTCCGCCCTCCCAAGGATATAGAGGAAGGAAAGCCAAAAGTACCCCAACAGCCACTGAAAAGCCTTCATCAACGCCTAGAAGAATATTATAAAGCTAGAAATCGAATTTTCGGTACTACTAGTGCCCGATCTCGTCGATAGTAAATCGGTTAAGGGAACGTTTCCGTTGTAAACGACAACTACACCGGTCTATTGCTACAACTACATTATTATGTTCAAATAATGACCCGCGCCCATACGTCACGGTACAAATGTTTGACAGAGATTGGCTTGGCCTATTAGATAGTGGTGCCAGTGTAAGTTGCATAGGTTCCAAAGGTGTCCAGTTCTTAAAAGAGAACAATATAGCTCTTAAAAAATTGTCTGCAGCAGTAACAACAGCTGATGGTAAGAAACAGGATATTGTGGGAACGGTAGTAGTTAAAATAAAATTCAAAAAGTTAATTAGAGACCTTACGCTTTTGGTAGTTCCATCTTTAACCCAAGAATTGTATCTTGGCATTGACTTTTGGGAAAAATTCAATATTGCCCCGGACTTGATCCCAAAAACTCAAAGTCATTCAGTAGAGTTAGAAACCATTTCAATAAGCAACGATGTTTTGGGAAATGAGTGTCAAAGAGAAAGTGCGCTCTCGGTTGCCCATGAGCTGACTGATGAAGAGTCGTTGGAATTGGAAAATGTCATAAGCATGTTTCCGTCATTTTCAAAGAAAGGTTTGGGGAAAACGTGTTTAGAAGAGCACATAATAGATACCGGGGACCATGCGCCAATAAAACAGCGCCATTACCCCGTGTCTCCAGCGGTAGAAGCCCTGCTTGACGTGCAATTGAAGCGCATGCTTGATATGGACGTTATCGAAAAAAGTGATAGCTCCTGGAGCTCCCCCGTCGTTCTCGTCAAACGTGGAGAGAAAATGCGGATGTGTATCGACCTTCGCAAAGTCAACGAAAAAACGAAAACCGATGCATATCCGATGCCGCATATTTCTGCCATTCTTGGTCGACTTGCCGACACCTTTTATATTTCAAGCGTTGACTTAAAAGATGCGTTCTGGCAAATACCGCTGGAGCAAAGCTCGCGGGAGAAAACAGCGTTCACGGTCCCCGGTAGGCCGTTATATCATTTCAAAGTTATGCCCTTCGGGCTTTGCAACGCTCCTCAACGTCTCTGGCGGCTCATGGACAAAGTCATTCCGCATGAGTTACGAACCAAAATTTTCGTGTATCTAGATGACTTATTGATTTTCTCTACGACCTTTGAAGAGCATATGAAACTGTTGAAATTGGTTGCTGAAAAACTTCAAGATGCAGGACTCACCATAAATGTTGAAAAGTCCAAATTTTGCTATAAAGAGGTAAAATATTTAGGGTTTATAGTAGGACATGGTTTGTTGAAAGTAGACCCGGAGAAAGTATCAGCGATTAATGACTTTCCTATACCGCAAACTTCCAGACACGTAAGACGCTTTCTAGGAATGGCGGGCTGGTATCGAAGATTTGTTCGAAACTTTTCTACACTAGCCGCGGATTTATCGGACACTCTGAAAAAGGGAGTAAAGTTTAACTTTGGGGAGAAGGCTATCAAGTCATTTAATGCAATTAAAGAAATGCTGACATCGAAGCCAGTCTTAGTCAATCCCGACTATACGAAACAGTTTATTCTTCTTTGCGACGCTTCGTCAACGGGAATAGGGGCAGTCTTGTGCCAAAAAGATGATAATGGGGATGAAAGACCTATCTTTTACTTTTCGCACAAACTTAACGATGCACAGAAGAACTATTCCGTTACAGAGCGAGAGTGCTTAGCAGCCGTATTGGGTATAAAGAAATTCAGACCTTACATCGAGGGGTACAAATTCAAAGTGATTACAGACCATGCTAGCCTGAAGTGGCTAATGGGCTTGAAGGACCTAAGAGGAAGATTGGCCCGGTGGAGCCTAGAGCTGCAAGGATATGTCTTCGACATAGAGCACCGGAAAGGCAGTCTAAATGTAGTACCTGATGCACTCTCCCGGGCGTATGAAATTGAAGTTATAGGCTCAGCCTCGAAAGAATCTTGCGAAGTGCTGCATTTAGACTTGTCTGACTCGAGCTTTCAGTCGAAAGAGTATCGGCAAATTTTAGAGACAGTCGAAAAGAATAAAGATCAGTTGCCTGACCTTCGTCTTTCCGGCGGTTATGTTTACAAAAAGGTAAGGCATAGCACTGGCAACCCGCTTCAAGATGATCTAACTTGGAAGCTGTGGGTTCCTCCAGGACTTGTCAATGAATTGGTCCGTCTTGCGCATTGTCCACCGAGGGCTGCGCATGGGGGTTTGGCCAAGACTCTTTATAGATTGAGACAGCAGTTTTACTGGCCAAATATGGCTACGCAAGTCAAGGAATTTGTCTCTAACTGCGATATCTGTAAAACTACTAAAGCACCTAATACGATTCTTAGAGCTCCGATGGGAAAAGCCTTTACAGTAGACCGTCCTTTCCAACACGTATATATAGACTTTTTGGGACCTTACCCGCGCTCCAAATCTGGAAACACCCATATATTTGTTGTATTGGATCAACTTACAAAATTTGTATTTCTTAAAGCTCTTAAAAAAGCAACGTCAGACACCGCTCTTAATTTTCTTCGCCATGAAATTTTCCTAACCTTTGGTGTTCCCGAAACCCTTTTATCAGATAATGGGAAACAATTTGTTAGTAAAGAGTTTGGTAAATGCATGAACAGTTTTGGAATAACTCATTTGAAAACCGCTTCATATTCGCCCCAGGCCAACGCCAGTGAGCGGGTCAACCGTTCCATTTTGGCGGCTATCCGTTCCTATATCGACACTGACCAATCGAATTGGGACGTTAATCTTCCCCATATCGGTTCGGCATTAAGAACTGCAGTGCACTCGGCGATAGGTATGTCACCTTACGAGGCACTCTTTGGGCAGCGAATGATGGAGCACAGTAGCGATTATTCAATTTTAAGGGATTTAGACGGACTTAACAACTCAGAGTTAGAAATTTTACCAAAAGCAGCCAAAATGAACATTCTGCATACTTACATTAAAGATTCTCTCGAAAAAGCTCATCAAACCTATGAAAAGGTTTATAACACCCGGAGTACCGCGGTCAAATTCAAAGTCGGAGAAACGGTTTATAAGAGGAATTTCGTATTAAGTGATGCACTTAAGGGAATCAATGCAAAGCTTTCCCCAAAGTTCTGCAAGGCAATAATTCACAAGGCAGTGGGTTGCAATTTGTTCGAGTTGGTTGATGAAGCCGGTAAAAGCTTAGGAGTAGCGCATACAAAGGATATCAGAAGATAGACAAGCAGGATAATTTGTATAAATAAAGTAGGTACAGTAGTAGAAAACCTATTTAGTGAAAGAAGCCCGACTAGATCAGCCTGATCACGAGACTCTTGGGGTGTAAGGGGTACAAGTATTCGTTCGTCTACCCATCGTTTCCATTCTTGAATTTTTATTCACCTAGTTCTAAAATTTCAAGTTTTGTAGAAACCTCTTGCTACACCAAAAACAACTTTCCATCGATATTGCGATTTTCATTGCAACAGCAATGTGTTTCCGCCTTCAACTACAGGCGCTCCGAATTTGGAATTCTGGTCTAGGAAAACCTTTCGCCCAGATTATGGCAGAATTTTAACTATCCATAGATGGGTGAGTTTTGACCAGAAAATTATAAAACCGAGTTATTCATGAAGAATAAATCATTCCTTTTCAAGAAAGTCAAAAATTTAAATTTTGTGGTCAAAATTGAACTTGCTATCTCGTTTGTAGTTTTCGCTATAATTCTGGGCGGGAGAAATATTTGAATAGTCCCTATCGTTGTTCAACTCAATTTGGATGCAAATGAAGCTACCTGGGAGTTGAGTTGAAACTGAGTCGTTTTCACCAACTTTATGTATCGAAATATTCAGAGAGAAAAGAATACACAACAGGGATTTCATCACTACCATTTCTCTACGAGTGCTTCAGAATTGCCTCTTTAAATTATAAATTTATTAGAAAACGACCTAGTGTACATAGATATCAAAAGATTTTTTTTTCCCTTCTCAAAAATTTTCATTCCAACTTAAACTCAATCTCCGTGTAAACACCGATTCAACTTGTCGCGCAAATTTATAGTGACAGCGAGGTGCGATGATATGGAGAAGTAACGCCAATGTAGAAAGAAGGCAGACACCAAAAAGATTTGGGCAATACGATTAATTTAGAAACTGATTTGCTCGTGGTTGGTCGTTGGGGAAAAAAGAAGAGAAAAGTAAAATAAAACGTAAGCGCACGTGGAAAATAAAATAGAAAAGTAAAATACAACGTAAGCGCACGTTGAAATAAAGAAATAAAGAAGAAAAAGTAAAAGTAAAATAAAAGTGCGCGCCAGTGGCAATAAAAGAAAAAATAAAAACTCAGTTGACCGCGTAGTTAATACATGAAAAGTATCTCGTGTGCCGTCCCAAAGCAAGGAAGAAAATTTTCAATTATATTACTGGGGTTTGGGGAAAACGTGTTTAGAAGAGCACATAATAGATACCGGGGACCATGCGCCAATAAAACAGCGCCATTACCCCGTGTCTCCAGCGGTAGAAGCCCTGCTTGACGTGCAATTGAAGCGCATGCTTGATATGGACGTTATCGAAAAAAGTGATAGCTCCTGGAGCTCCCCCGTCGTTCTCGTCAAACGTGGAGAGAAAATGCGGATGTGTATCGACCTTCGCAAAGTCAACGAAAAAACGAAAACCGATGCATATCCGATGCCGCATATTTCTGCCATTCTTGGTCGACTTGCCGACACCTTTTATATTTCAAGCGTTGACTTAAAAGATGCGTTCTGGCAAATACCGCTGGAGCAAAGCTCGCGGGAGAAAACAGCGTTCACGGTCCCCGGTAGGCCGTTATATCATTTCAAAGTTATGCCCTTCGGGCTTTGCAACGCTCCTCAACGTCTCTGGCGGCTCATGGACAAAGTCATTCCGCATGAGTTACGAACCAAAATTTTCGTGTATCTAGATGACTTATTGATTTTCTCTACGACCTTTGAAGAGCATATGAAACTGTTGAAATTGGTTGCTGAAAAACTTCAAGATGCAGGACTCACCATAAATGTTGAAAAGTCCAAATTTTGCTATAAAGAGGTAAAATATTTAGGGTTTATAGTAGGACATGGTTTGTTGAAAGTAGACCCGGAGAAAGTATCAGCGATTAATGACTTTCCTATACCGCAAACTTCCAGACACGTAAGACGCTTTCTAGGAATGGCGGGCTGGTATCGAAGATTTGTTCGAAACTTTTCTACACTAGCCGCGGATTTATCGGACACTCTGAAAAAGGGAGTAAAGTTTAACTTTGGGGAGAAGGCTATCAAGTCATTTAATGCAATTAAAGAAATGCTGACATCGAAGCCAGTCTTAGTCAATCCCGACTATACGAAACAGTTTATTCTTCTTTGCGACGCTTCGTCAACGGGAATAGGGGCAGTCTTGTGCCAAAAAGATGATAATGGGGATGAAAGACCTATCTTTTACTTTTCGCACAAACTTAACGATGCACAGAAGAACTATTCCGTTACAGAGCGAGAGTGCTTAGCAGCCGTATTGGGTATAAAGAAATTCAGACCTTACATCGAGGGGTACAAATTCAAAGTGATTACAGACCATGCTAGCCTGAAGTGGCTAATGGGCTTGAAGGACCTAAGAGGAAGATTGGCCCGGTGGAGCCTAGAGCTGCAAGGATATGTCTTCGACATAGAGCACCGGAAAGGCAGTCTAAATGTAGTACCTGATGCACTCTCCCGGGCGTATGAAATTGAAGTTATAGGCTCAGCCTCGAAAGAATCTTGCGAAGTGCTGCATTTAGACTTGTCTGACTCGAGCTTTCAGTCGAAAGAGTATCGGCAAATTTTAGAGACAGTCGAAAAGAATAAAGATCAGTTGCCTGACCTTCGTCTTTCCGGCGGTTATGTTTACAAAAAGGTAAGGCATAGCACTGGCAACCCGCTTCAAGATGATCTAACTTGGAAGCTGTGGGTTCCTCCAGGACTTGTCAATGAATTGGTCCGTCTTGCGCATTGTCCACCGAGGGCTGCGCATGGGGGTTTGGCCAAGACTCTTTATAGATTGAGACAGCAGTTTTACTGGCCAAATATGGCTACGCAAGTCAAGGAATTTGTCTCTAACTGCGATATCTGTAAAACTACTAAAGCACCTAATACGATTCTTAGAGCTCCGATGGGAAAAGCCTTTACAGTAGACCGTCCTTTCCAACACGTATATATAGACTTTTTGGGACCTTACCCGCGCTCCAAATCTGGAAACACCCATATATTTGTTGTATTGGATCAACTTACAAAATTTGTATTTCTTAAAGCTCTTAAAAAAGCAACGTCAGACACCGCTCTTAATTTTCTTCGCCATGAAATTTTCCTAACCTTTGGTGTTCCCGAAACCCTTTTATCAGATAATGGGAAACAATTTGTTAGTAAAGAGTTTGGTAAATGCATGAACAGTTTTGGAATAACTCATTTGAAAACCGCTTCATATTCGCCCCAGGCCAACGCCAGTGAGCGGGTCAACCGTTCCATTTTGGCGGCTATCCGTTCCTATATCGACACTGACCAATCGAATTGGGACGTTAATCTTCCCCATATCGGTTCGGCATTAAGAACTGCAGTGCACTCGGCGATAGGTATGTCACCTTACGAGGCACTCTTTGGGCAGCGAATGATGGAGCACAGTAGCGATTATTCAATTTTAAGGGATTTAGACGGACTTAACAACTCAGAGTTAGAAATTTTACCAAAAGCAGCCAAAATGAACATTCTGCATACTTACATTAAAGATTCTCTCGAAAAAGCTCATCAAACCTATGAAAAGGTTTATAACACCCGGAGTACCGCGGTCAAATTCAAAGTCGGAGAAACGGTTTATAAGAGGAATTTCGTATTAAGTGATGCACTTAAGGGAATCAATGCAAAGCTTTCCCCAAAGTTCTGCAAGGCAATAATTCACAAGGCAGTGGGTTGCAATTTGTTCGAGTTGGTTGATGAAGCCGGTAAAAGCTTAGGAGTTGCGCATACAAAGGATATCAGAAGATAGACAAGCAGGATAATTTGTATAAATAAAGTAGGTACAGTAGTAGAAAACCTATTTAGTGAAAGAAGCCCGACTAGATCAGCCTGATCACGAGACTCTTGGGGTGTAAGGGGTACAAGTATTCGTTCGTCTACCCATCGTTTCCATTCTTGAATTTTTATTCACCTAGTTCTAAAATTTCAAGTTTTGTAGAAACCTCTTGCTACACCAAAAACAACTTTCCATCGATATTGCGATTTTCATTGCAACAGCAATGTGTTTCCGCCTTCAACTACAGGCGCTCCGAATTTGGAATTCTGGTCTAGGAAAACCTTTCGCCCAGATTATGGCAGAATTTTAACTATCCATAGATGGGTGAGTTTTGACCAGAAAATTATAAAACCGAGTTATTCATGAAGAATAAATCATTCCTTTTCAAGAAAGTCAAAAATTTAAATTTTGTGGTCAAAATTGAACTTGCTATCTCGTTTGTAGTTTTCGCTATAATTCTGGGCGGGAGAAATATTTGAATAGTCCCTATCGTTGTTCAACTCAATTTGGATGCAAATGAAGCTACCTGGGAGTTGAGTTGAAACTGAGTCGTTTTCACCAACTTTATGTATCGAAATATTCAGAGAGAAAAGAATACACAACAGGGATTTCATCACTACCATTTCTCTACGAGTGCTTCAGAATTGCCTCTTTAAATTATAAATTTATTAGAAAACGACCTAGTGTACATAGATATCAAAAGATTTTTTTTTCCCTTCTCAAAAATTTTCATTCCAACTTAAACTCAATCTCCGTGTAAACACCGATTCAACTTGTCGCGCAAATTTATAGTGACAGCGAGGTGCGATGATATGGAGAAGTAACGCCAATGTAGAAAGAAGGCAGACACCAAAAAGATTTGGGCAATACGATTAATTTAGAAACTGATTTGCTCGTGGTTGGTCGTTGGGGAAAAAAGAAGAGAAAAGTAAAATAAAACGTAAGCGCACGTGGAAAATAAAATAGAAAAGTAAAATACAACGTAAGCGCACGTTGAAATAAAGAAATAAAGAAGAAAAAGTAAAAGTAAAATAAAAGTGCGCGCCAGTGGCAATAAAAGAAAAAATAAAAACTCAGTTGACCGCGTAGTTAATACATGAAAAGTATCTCGTGTGCCGTCCCAAAGCAAGGAAGAAAATTTTCAATTATATTACTGGCTGTGACGATCCGATTGTAAAGCAACCCATGCAATCGAGGTTCCACATAAGCCACCGTACACCTTCGAAGCCAAGTAAGTAGCAAAAACTATACCTACTTAACCACGTGCAGCGCAATCGTCGTCGTCTGCCTACAAAATTTGCCTACCTGCAATTGCGCTTTCTACTAGCGGTGACGATCCGATTAAAATCTCAATCGACGTTCCACCCCAGCCACGGAAGAAAGTGATAGTCACCACCAGTACCTTCTGCAGCAGTTTGTGAAGAGCCGATGGTTAATAATCGAAGTGCCACAGTACTCATCGACCACAGCTACTTACAGCGTACGAAAATATCACCCTCATCAACACCTCCGTCGTCATCCGTCTAACTACCTGAAAGTGGCTGACCTGCAACTACAGCTACGACTGGCTGCGATGACCCGATTGCATGTCGATCGACGTTCCGCATAAGACCATCGACTTTCGCACGGCAACCAAACAACAAAACCACCACCAGAGTAAGTACTAACCACCAACGCATGCCAAATCTTCTACTAGCTGTGACGATCCGATTGAAATTTGTAAATTTCAATCGATGTTCCACATAAGCCTAAGCACTATAGTATAACCCGAGTAATCTACACTTGCGTTGGATATACATGTACTTTTGGTTGGTTTGGTACATACATACTTACGAGTGGTACCTTGGCTGGTTTCACACCTAAATTTGGTTGGTTTGGTTGTAGGAAATTTCAAGGGTGCCTTTCCCGTTCACTTTTGGAAATTGCTACCCTCCATCTCGCTGTCGTCGTCGTCGCATCGTCGCCATCTAATGGAGTATATTAAGTATCGTTAAAGTTTTATATTTTTTCAATTGGCATAAAGATTTTAAAGCGACCAGACTGTATCAATGTAAACTTATTGCAATGCATTTCTTTTTAATAACCTTTACTAGATAAAAGAGCTTCGTCAATTCGACCCGGAAAGGAATGCGGTGCACCTCATCTCCCCCTTCTTGGAAGCGAATTGGGAAAAAGGGAAGCCTGTACTTAAAGAAAGTAGTGAGTCCCATTGAAACGGGTAAGTCGTTTGATGATATATTGGCAAATAAAAAGAAACATTGGAATTAAGTTAAGTAAAGAGTTTACCAGGTCGATTTTACAGTCATTGCTTGTTTCAAACTAAATTTCTCATTGCTTGTTACATACTCAATTTTTTTGCCGGTTTCGAAAATGGAAAGAACATATTAATTAAAGATATGATTGCTTGTTACATACTAAATTTTTTGCTAGTTACTTAAAATTGAAAGAACATATTATAAGAAGATATGATTGCTTGTTTGCCAACTAAATTCTTTGTTATCTATGTATGTAGGTACTACCTAAGTCAAAATGTTTGTAGTTGACAAAAATAAATAGAATTTTGAATATTTTGTACATCTCGTAGTTCATATTCCGGTTTTCGATTTGATGGGAACTATATTTGTTGCTTTTCGTGTTCAGGTAGATCTAGTTGCGTGGAAATGAGTTCTGGTTTTCAGTAAGAGGCAATATAGGGATGTGTAGGGTCGAGGTAGGATGTTAGGGATAGGATAGTTTTGCGTATGTGATCGAGTGGTCGCATGCGTTTGTATAAGGGGCCGTTGTTTAGTAATTAGAGCATAGCAAAGGCGTAGGATGAAGGGAAGGGATAGCTCTGAGAGGGTATTTACAGCTTTTCCTCTCACTAAAAGTCAATGACAGTTTTGTGGGTGATTGTGAAGCGAAATTCGGGCCGTAGGAAAGTAGAGTTTTGGTTAGACTTAAGCAGGCAGAAAACAAGTAACCCATGTCTGGGGCTAGCAGCAAGATCCCTCACCCATCGATGAGCTACCGGGAGGTGAATTTTGCCTGAGCTGCAAGTGCCTAGACACCCTTTCATCACTTTTGGCCTAAGGTTCCTGTTGCTTAGGTCAGGAAGGCAAGTAGAAGTGATAAGAGGTTGGCGGAATCGGCTTTGGGATTAAGTTCCGATTTAGGTCGAGGACGTTCGTTACACATCAAACCAGGTGTGCTTTGTCAATAATTTTTTTTTGTTATTCTGCTTTTTCACTGTCAAAAAAGACTTGTGTTTTTGCAAGAAATTTCAACTTTTGTACCAGGCGCACAGAAAACAGAAAACATAATAGGTATCAGCAGAAACATTTGATTTTTTGCTATACATTCATTGTAGTTCTGCTTTTCACACTCAAAAAAGACTTCTGTTTTTGCAAGAAATTTCAACTTTTGTACCAGGCGCACAGAAAACAGAAAACATAGTAGGTATCAGCAGAAACATTTGATTTTTTGCTATACATCAAACCAGGTGTGCTTTGTCAATAATTTTTTTTTTGCTATTCTGCTTTTTCACACTCAAAAAAGACTTGTGTTTTTGCAAGAAATTTCAACTTTTGTACCAGGCGCACAGAAAACAGAAAACATAGTAGGTATCAGCAGAAACATTTGATTTTTTGCTATACATCAAAATAGGTGTGCTTTGTCAATAATTTTTTTTTGTTAATCTGCTTTTTCACTGTCAAAAAAGACTTGTGTTTTTGAAAGAAATTTCAACTTTTGTACCAGGCGCACAGAAAACAGAAAACATAGTAGGTATCAGCAGAAACATTTGATTTTTTGCTATACATTCATTGTAGTTCTGCTTTTTCACACTCAAAAAAGACTTGTGTTTTTGCAAGAAATTTCAACTTTTGTACCAGGCGCACAGAAAACAGAAAACATAGTAGGTATCAGCAGAAACATTTGATTTTTTGCTATACATCAAACCAGGTGTGCTTTTTCAATAATTTTTTTTTTTTTTTGCTATTCTGCTTTTTCACTGTCAAAAAAGACTTGTGTTTTTGCAAGAAATTTCAACTTTTGTACCAGGCGCACAGAAAACAGAAAACATAGTAGGTATCAGCAGAAACATTTGATTTTTTGCTATACATCAAACCAGGTGTGCTTTTTCAATAATTTTTTTTTTGCTATTCTGCTTTTTCACACTCAAAAAAGACTTGTGTTTTTGCAAGAAATTTCAACTTTTGTACCAGGCGCACAGAAAACAGAAAACATAGTAGGTATCAGCAGAAACATTTGATTTTTTGCTATACATCAAACCAGGTGTGCTTTTTCAATAAATTTTTTTTTTTGCTATTCTGCTTTTTCACTGTCAAAAAAGACTTGTGTTTTTGCAAGAAATTTCAACTTTTGTACCAGGCGCACAGAAAACAGAAAACATAGTAGGTATCAGCAGAAACATTTGATTTTTTGCTATACATCAAACCAGGTGTGCTTTTTCAATAATTTTTTTTTTTTTGCTATTCTGCTTTTTCACTGTCAAAAAAGACTTGTGTTTTTGCAAGAAATTTCAACTTTTGTACCAGGCGCACAGAAAACAGAAAACATAGTAGGTATCAGCAGAAACATTTGATTTTTTGCTATACATCAAACCAGGTGTGCTTTGTCAATAATTTTTTTCCTTGCTATTCTGCTTTTTCACACTCAAAAAAGACTTGTGTTTTTGCAAGAAATTTCAACTTTTGTACCAGGCGCACAGAAAACAGAGAACATAGTAGGTATCAGCAGAAACATTTGATTTTTTGCTATACATCAAACCAGGTGTGCTTTGTCAATAATTTTTTTTTGTTATTCTGCTTTTTCACTGTCAAAAAAGACTTGTGTTTTTGCAAGAAATTTCAACTTTTGTACCAGGCGCACAGAAAACAGAAAACATAGTAGGTATCAGCAGAAACATTTGATTTTTTGCTATACATTCATTGTAGTTCTGCTTTTCACACTCAAAAAAGACTTCTGTTTTTGCAAGAAATTTCAACTTTTGTACCAGGCGCACAGAAAACAGAAAACATAGTAGGTATCAGCAGAAACATTTGATTTTTTGCTATACATCAAACCAGGTGTGCTTTGTCAATAATTTTTTTTTGTTATTCTGCTTTTTCACTGTCAAAAAAGACTTGTGTTTTTGCAAGAAATTTCAACTTTTGTACCAGGCGCACAGAAAACAGAAAACATAGTAGGTATCAGCAGAAACATTTGATTTTTTGCTATACATTCATTGTAGTTCTGCTTTTTCACACTTAAAAAAGACTTGTGTTTTTGCAAGAAATTTCAACTTTTGTACCAGGCGCACAGAAAACAGAAAACATAGTAGGTATCAGCAGAAACATTTGATTTTTTGCTATACATCAAACCAGGTGTGCTTTTTCAATAGTTTTTTTCCTTGCTATTCTGCTTTTTCACACTCAAAAAAGACTTCTGTTTTTGCAAGAAATTTCAACTTTTGTACCAGGCGCACAGAAAACAGAAAACATAGTAGGTATCAGCAGAAACATTTGATTTTTTGCTATACATCATCAAACCAGGTGTGCTTTTTCAATAATTTTTTTTTGCTATTCTGCTTTTTCACACTCAAAAAAGACTTGTGTTTTTGCAAGAAATTTCAACTTTTGTACCAGGCGCACAGAAAACAGAAAACATAGTAGGTATCAGCAGAAACATTTGATTTTTTGCTATACATCAAACCAGGTGTGCTTTTTCAATAATTTTTTTCCTTGCTATTCTGCTTTTTCACACTCAAAAAAGACTTCTGTTTTTGCAAGAAATTTCAACTTTTGTACCAGGCGCACAGAAAACAGAAAACATAGTAGGTATCAGCAGAAACATTTGATTTTTTGCTATACATCAAACCAGGTGTGCTTTTTCAATAATTTTTTTTTGTTATTCTGCTTTTCACACTCAAAAAAGACTTGTGTTTTTGCAAGAAATTTCAACTTTTGTACCAGGCGCACAGAAAACAGAAAACATAGTAGGTATCAGCAGAAACATTTGATTTTTTGCTATACATCAAACCAGGTGTGCTTTTTCAATAATTTTTTTTTGCTATTCTGCTTTTTCACACTCAAAAAAGACTTGTGTTTTTGCAAGAAATTTCAACTTTTGTACCAGGCGCACAGAAAACAGAAAACATAGTAGGTATCAGCAGAAACATTTGATTTTTTGCTATACATCAAACCAGGTGTGCTTTGTCAATAATTTTTTTTTGCTATTCTGCTTTTTCACACTCAAAAAAGACTTGTGTTTTTGCAAGAAATTTCAACTTTTGTACCAGGCGCACAGAAAACAGAAAACATAGTAGGTATCAGCAGAAACATTTGATTTTTTGTTATACATCAAACCAGGTGTGCTTTTTCAATAATTTTTTTTTGCTATTCTGCTTTTTCACACTCAAAAAAGACTTGTGTTTTTGCAAGAAATTTCAACTTTTGTACCAGGCGCACAGAAAACAGAAAACATAGTAGGTATCAGCAGAAACATTTGATTTTTTGTTATACATCAAACCAGGTGTGCTTTTTCAATAATTTTTTTTTGCTATTCTGCTTTTTCACACTCAAAAAAGACTTGTGTTTTTGCAAGAAATTTCAACTTTTGTACCAGGCGCACAGAAAACAGAAAACATAGTAGGTATCAGCAGAAACATTTGATTTTTTGCTATACATCAAACCAGGTGTGCTTTTTCAATAATTTTTTTTTTGCTATTCTGCTTTTTCACTGTCAAAAAAGACTTGTGTTTTTGCAAGAAATTTCAACTTTTGTACCAGGCGCACAGAAAACAGAAAACATAGTAGGTATCAGCAGAAACATTTGATTTTTTGCTATACATCAAACCAGGTGTGCTTTTTCAATAATTTTTTTTTTTTTGCTATTCTGCTTTTTCACTGTCAAAAAAGACTTGTGTTTTTGCAAAAAATTTCAACTTTTGTACCAGGCGCACAGAAAACAGAAAACATAGTAGGTATCAGCAGAAACATTTGATTTTTTGCTATACATCAAACCAGGTGTGCTTTTTCAATAATTTTTTTTTTGCTATTCTGCTTTTTCACACTCAAAAAAGACTTGTGTTTTTGCAAGAAATTTCAACTTTTGTACCAGGCGCACAGAAAACAGAAAACATAGTAGGTATCAGCAGAAACATTTGATTTTTTGCTATACATCAAACCAGGTGTGCTTTTTCAATAATTTTTTTTTTTTGCTATTCTGCTTTTTCACACTCAAAAAAGACTTGTGTTTTTGCAAGAAATTTCAACTTTTGTACCAGGCGCACAGAAAACAGAAAACATAGTAGGTATCAGCAGAAACATTTGATTTTTTGCTATACATCAAACCAGGTGTGCTTTTTCAATAATTTTTTTTGCTATTCTGCTTTTTCACACTCAAAAAAGACTTGTGTTTTTGCAAGAAATTTCAACTTTTGTACCAGGCGCACAGAAAACAGAAAACATAGTAGGTATCAGCAGAAACATTTGATTTTTTGCTATACATCAAACCAGGTGTGCTTTTTCAATAATTTTTTTTTTTGCTATTCTGCTTTTTCACACTCAAAAAAGACTTGTGTTTTTGCAAGAAATTTCAACTTTTGTTCCAGGCGCACAGAAAACAGAAAACATAGTAGGTATCAGCAGAAACATTTGATTTTTTGTTATACATCAAACCAGGTGTGCTTTGTCAATAATTTTTTTTTTGCTATTCTGCTTTTTCACACTCAAAAAAGACTTGTGTTTTTGCAAGAAATTTCAACTTTTGTACCAGGCGCACAGAAAACAGAAAACATAGTAGGTATCAGCAGAAACATTTGATTTTTTGCTATACATTCATTGTAGTTCTGCTTTTTCACACTCAAAAAAGACTTGTGTTTTTGCAAGAAATTTCAACTTTTGTACCAGGCGCACAGAAAACAGAAAACATAGTAGGTATCAGCAGAAACATTTGATTTTTTGCTATACATTCATTGCTATTCTGCTTTTTCACACTCAAAAAAGACTTGTGTTCTTGCAAGAAATTTCAACTTTTGTACCAGGCGCACAGAAAACAGAAAACATAGTAGGTATCAGCAGAAACATTTGATTTTTTGCTATACATCAAACCAGGTGTGCTTTTTCAATAATTTTTTTTTTTGCTATTCTGCTTTTTCACTGTCAAAAAAGACTTGTGTTTTTGCAAGAAATTTCAACTTTTGTACCAGGCGCACAGAAAACAGAAAACATAGTAGGTATCAGCAGAAACATTTGATTTTTTGCTATACATCAAACCAGGTGTGCTTTTTCAATCATTTTTTTTTGTTATTCTGCTTTTCACACTCTAAAAAGACTTGTGTTTTTGCAAGAAATTTCAACTTTTGTACCAGGCGCACAGAAAACAGAAAACATAGTAGGTATCAGCAGAAACATTTGATTTTTTGCTATACATTCATTGCTATTCTGCTTTTTCACACTCAAAAAAGACTTGTGTTTTTGCAAGAAATTTCAACTTTTGTACCAGGCGCACAGAAAACAGAAAACATAGTAGGTATCAGCAGAAACATTTGATTTTTTGCTATACATCAAACCAGGTGTGCTTTTTCAATAATTTTTTTTTTTTGCTATTCTGCTTTTTCACTGTCAAAAAAGACTTGTGTTTTTGCAAGAAATTTCAACTTTTGTACCAGGCGCACAGAAAACAGAAAACATAGTAGGTATCAGCAGAAACATTTGATTTTTTGCTATACATCAAACCAGGTGTGCTTTTTCAATAATTTTTTTTTGTTATTCTGCTTTTCACACTCAAAAAAGACTTGTGTTTTTGCAAGAAATTTCAACTTTTGTACCAGGCGCACAGAAAACAGAAAACATAGTAGGTATCAGCAGAAACATTTGATTTTTTGCTATACATTCATTGCTATTCTGCTTTTTCACACTCAAAAAAGACTTGTGTTTTTGCAAGAAATTTCAACTTTTGTACCAGGCGCACAGAAAACAGAAAACATAGTAGGTATCAGCAGAAACATTTGATTTTTTGCTATACATCAAACCAGGTGTGCTTTTTCAATAATTTTTTTTTGCTATTCTGCTTTTCACACTCAAAAAAGACTTGTTTTTTTGCAAGAAATTTCAACTTTTGTACCAGGCGCACAGAAAACAGAAAACATAGTAGGTATCAGCAGAAACATTTGATTTTTTGCTATACATCATCAAACCAGGTGTGCTTTTTCAATAATTTTTTTTTTTTTTGCTATTCTGCTTTTTCACTGTCAAAAAAGACTTGTGTTTTTGCAAGAAATTTCAACTTTTGTACCAGGCGCACAGAAAACAGAAAACATAGTAGGTATCAGCAGAAACATTTGATTTTTTGCTATACATCATCAAACCAGGTGTGCTTTGTCAATAATTTTTTTTTGTTATTCTGCTTTTCACACTCAAAAAAGACTTGTGTTTTTGCAAGAAATTTCAACTTTTGTACCAGGCGCACAGAAAACAGAAAACATAGTAGGTATCAGCAGAAACATTTGATTTTTTGCTATACATCAAACCAGGTGTGCTTTGTCAATAATTTTTTTTTTGCTATTCTGCTTTTTCACACTCAAAAAAGACTTGTGTTTTTGCAAGAAATTTCAACTTTTGTACCAGGCGCACAGAAAACAGAAAACATAGTAGGTATCAGCAGAAACATTTGATTTTTTGCTATACATCAAACCAGGTGTGCTTTTTCAATAATTTTTTTTTGTTATTCTGCTTTTCACACTCAAAAAAGACTTGTGTTTTTGCAAGAAATTTCAACTTTTGTACCAGGCGCACAGAAAACAGAAAACATAGTAGGTATCAGCAGAAACATTTGATTTTTTGCTATACATTCATTGCTATTCTGCTTTTTCACACTCTAAAAAGACTTGTGTTTTTGCAAGAAATTTCAACTTTTGTACCAGGCGCACAGAAAACAAAAAACATAGTAGGTATCAGCAGAAACATTTGATTTTTTGCTATACATCAAACCAGGTGTGCTTTTTCAATAATTTTTTTTTGCTATTCTGCTTTTCACACTCAAAAAAGACTTGTGTTTTTGCAAGAAATTTCAACTTTTGTACCAGGCGCACAGAAAACAGAAAACATAGTAGGTATCAGCAGAAACATTTGATTTTCTGCTATACATCAAACCAGGTGTGCTTTTTCAATAATTTTTTTTTGCTATTCTGCTTTTTCACACTCAAAAAAGACTAGTGTTTTTGCAAGAAAATTTCAACTTTTGTACCAGGCGCACAGAAAACAGAAAACATAGTAGGTATCAGCAGAAACATTTGATTTTTTGCTATACATTCGTTGTAGTTCTGCTTTTTAGCACTCAAAAAAGACTTGTGTTTTTGCAAGAAATTTCAACTTTTGTACCAGGCGCACAGAAAACAGAAAACATAGTAGGTATCAGCAGAAACATTTGATTTTCTGCTATACATCAAACCAGGTGTGCTTTTTCAATAATTTTTTTTTTGCTTTTCTGCTTTTTCACACTCAAAAAAGACTTGTGTTTTTGCAAGAAATTTCAACTTTTGTACCAGGCGCACAGAAAACAGAAAACATAGTAGGTATCAGCAGAAACATTTGATTTTTTGCTATACATCAAACCAGGTGTGCTTTGTCAATAATTTTTTTTTTGCTATTCTGCTTTTTCACACTCAAAAAAGACTTGTGTTTTTGCAAGAAATTTCAACTTTCGTACCAGGCGCACAGAAAACAGAAAACATAGTAGGTATCAGCAGAAACATTTGATTTTTTGTTATACATCAAACCAGGTGTGCTTTTTCAATAATTTTTTTTTGCTATTCTGCTTTTTCACACTCAAAAAAGACTTCTGTTTTTGCAAGAAATTTCAACTTTTGTACCAGGCGCACAGAAAACAGAAAACATAGTAGGTATCAGCAGAAACATTTGATTTTTTGCTATACATTCATTGTAGTTCTGCTTTTTCACACTCAAAAAAGACTTGTGTTTTTGCAAGAAATTTCAACTTTTGTACCAGGCGCACAGAAAACAGAAAACATAGTAGGTATCAGCAGAAACATTTGATTTTTTGCTATACATCAAACCAGGTGTGCTTTTTCAATAATTTTTTTTTTTGCTATTCTGCTTTTTCACACTCAAAAAAGACTTGTGTTTTTGCAAGAAATTTCAACTTTTGTACCAGGCGCACAGAAAACAGAAAACATAGTAGGTATCAGCAGAAACATTTGATTTTTTGCTATACATCAAACCAGGTGTGCTTTTTCAATAACTTTTTTTTGCTATTCTGCTTTTTCACACTCAAAAAAGACTTGTGTTTTTGCAAGAAATTTCAACTTTTGTACCAGGCGCACAGAAAACAGAAAACATAGTAGGTATCAGCAGAAACATTTGATTTTTTGCTATACATCAAACCAGGTGTGCTTTTTCAATAATTTTTTTTTTTGCTATTCTGCTTTTTCACACTCAAAAAAGACTTGTGTTTTTGCAAGAAATTTCAACTTTTGTACCAGGCGCACAGAAAACAGAAAACATAGTAGGTATCAGCAGAAACATTTGATTTTTTGTTATACATCAAACCAGGTGTGCTTTGTCAATAATTTTTTTTTTGCTATTCTGCTTTTTCACACTCAAAAAAGACTTGTGTTTTTGCAAGAAATTTCAACTTTTGTACCAGGCGCACAGAAAACAGAAAACATAGTAGGTATCAGCAGAAACATTTGATTTTTTGCTATACATTCATTGTAGTTCTGCTTTTTCACACTCAAAAAAGACTTGTGTTTTTGCAAGAAATTTCAACTTTTGTACCAGGCGCACAGAAAACAGAAAACATAGTAGGTATCAGCAGAAACATTTGATTTTTTGCTATACATTCATTGCTATTCTGCTTTTTCACACTCAAAAAAGACTTGTGTTCTTGCAAGAAATTTCAACTTTTGTACCAGGCGCACAGAAAACAGAAAACATAGTAGGTATCAGCAGAAACATTTGATTTTTTGCTATACATCAAACCAGGTGTGCTTTTTCAATAATTTTTTTTTTTTGCTATTCTGCTTTTTCACTGTCAAAAAAGACTTGTGTTTTTGCAAGAAATTTCAACTTTTGTACCAGGCGCACAGAAAACAGAAAACATAGTAGGTATCAGCAGAAACATTTGATTTTTTGCTATACATCAAACCAGGTGTGCTTTTTCAATCATTTTTTTTTTGCTATTCTGCTTTTCACACTCAAAAAAGACTTGTGTCTTTGCAAGAAATTTCAACTTTTGTACCAGGCGCACAGAAAACAGAAAACATAGTAGGTATCAGCAGAAACATTTGATTTTTTGCTATACATTCATTGCTATTCTGCTTTTTCACACTCAAAAAAAGACTTGTGTTTTTGCAAGAAATTTCAACTTTTGTACCAGGCGCACAGAAAACAGAAAACATAGTAGGTATCAGCAGAAACATTTGATTTTTTGCTATACATCAAACCAGGTGTGCTTTTTCAATAATTTTTTTTTTTTTGCTATTCTGCTTTTTCACTGTCAAAAAAGACTTGTGTTTTTGCAAGAAATTTCAACTTTTGTACCAGGCGCACAGAAAACAGAAAACATAGTAGGTATCAGCAGAAACATTTGATTTTTTGCTATACATCAAACCAGGTGTGCTTTTTCAATAATTTTTTTTTGTTATTCTGCTTTTCACACTCAAAAAAGACTTGTGTTTTTGCAAGAAATTTCAACTTTTGTACCAGGCGCACAGAAAACAGAAAACATAGTAGGTATCAGCAGAAACATTTGATTTTTTGCTATACATTCATTGCTATTCTGCTTTTTCACACTCAAAAAAGACTTGTGTTTTTGCAAGAAATTTCAACTTTTGTACCAGGCGCACAGAAAACAGAAAACATAGTAGGTATCAGCAGAAACATTTGATTTTTTGCTATACATCAAACCAGGTGTGCTTTTTCAATAATTTTTTTTTGCTATTCTGCTTTTCACACTCAAAAAAGACTTGTTTTTTTGCAAGAAATTTCAACTTTTGTACCAGGCGCACAGAAAACAGAAAACATAGTAGGTATCAGCAGAAACATTTGATTTTTTGCTATACATCATCAAACCAGGTGTGCTTTTTCAATAATTTTTTTTTTTTGCTATTCTGCTTTTTCACTGTCAAAAAAGACTTGTGTTTTTGCAAGAAATTTCAACTTTTGTACCAGGCGCACAGAAAACAGAAAACATAGTAGGTATCAGCAGAAACATTTGATTTTTTGCTATACATCATCAAACCAGGTGTGCTTTGTCAATAATTTTTTTTTGTTATTCTGCTTTTCACACTCAAAAAAGACTTGTGTTTTTGCAAGAAATTTCAACTTTTGTACCAGGCGCACAGAAAACAGAAAACATAGTAGGTATCAGCAGAAACATTTGATTTTTTGCTATACATCAAACCAGGTGTGCTTTGTCAATAATTTTTTTTTTGCTATTCTGCTTTTTCACACTCAAAAAAGACTTGTGTTTTTGCAAGAAATTTCAACTTTTGTACCAGGCGCACAGAAAACAGAAAACATAGTAGGTATCAGCAGAAACATTTGATTTTTTGCTATACATCAAACCAGGTGTGCTTTTTCAATAATTTTTTTTTGTTATTCTGCTTTTCACACTCAAAAAAGACTTGTGTTTTTGCAAGAAATTTCAACTTTTGTACCAGGCGCACAGAAAACAGAAAACATAGTAGGTATCAGCAGAAACATTTGATTTTTTGCTATACATTCATTGCTATTCTGCTTTTTCACACTCAAAAAAGACTTGTGTTTTTGCAAGAAATTTCAACTTTTGTACCAGGCGCACAGAAAACAAAAAACATAGTAGGTATCAGCTGAAACATTTGATTTTTTGCTATACATCAAACCAGGTGTGCTTTTTCAATAATTTTTTTTTGCTATTCTGCTTTTCACACTCAAAAAAGACTTGTGTTTTTGCAAGAAATTTCAACTTTTGTACCAGGCGCACAGAAAACAGAAAACATAGTAGGTATCAGCAGAAACATTTGATTTTCTGCTATACATCAAACCAGGTGTGCTTTTTCAATAATTTTTTTTTGCTATTCTGCTTTTTCACACTCAAAAAAGACTAGTGTTTTTGCAAGAAAATTTCAACTTTTGTACCAGGCGCACAGAAAACAGAAAACATAGTAGGTATCAGCAGAAACATTTGATTTTTTGCTATACATTCATTGTAGTTCTGCTTTTTCACACTCAAAAAAGACTTGTGTTTTTGCAAGAAATTTCAACTTTTGTACCAGGCGCACAGAAAACAGAAAACATAGTAGGTATCAGCAGAAACATTTGATTTTCTGCTATACATCAAACCAGGTGTGCTTTTTCAATAATTTTTTTTTTGCTATTCTGCTTTTTCACACTCAAAAAAGACTTGTGTTTTTGCAAGAAATTTCAACTTTTGTACCAGGCGCACAGAAAACAGAAAACATAGTAGGTATCAGCAGAAACATTTGATTTTTTGCTATACATCAAACCAGGTGTGCTTTGTCAATAATTTTTTTTTTGCTATTCTGCTTTTTCACACTCAAAAAAGACTTGTGTTTTTGCAAGAAATTTCAACTTTTGTACCAGGCGCACAGAAAACAGAAAACATAGTAGGTATCAGCAGAAACATTTGATTTTTTGTTATACATCAAACCAGGTGTGCTTTTTCAATAATTTTTTTTTGCTATTCTGCTTTTTCACACTCAAAAAAGACTTGTGTTTTTGCAAGAAATTTCAACTTTTGTACCAGGCGCACAGAAAACAGAAAACATAGTAGGTATCAGCAGAAACATTTGATTTTTTGCTATACATTCATTGTAGTTCTGCTTTTTCACACTCAAAAAAGACTTGTGTTTTTGCAAGAAATTTCAACTTTTGTACCAGGCGCACAGAAAACAGAAAACATAGTAGGTATCAGCAGAAACATTTGATTTTTTGCTATACATTCATTGTAGTTCTGCTTTTTCACACTCAAAAAAGACTTGTGTTTTTGCAAGAAATTTCAACTTTTGTACCAGGCGCACAGAAAACAGAAAACATAGTAGGTATCAGCAGAAACATTTGATTTTTTGCTATACATTCATTGCTATTCTGCTTTTTCACACTCAAAAAAGACTTGTGTTTTTGCAAGAAATTTCAACTTTTGTACCAGGCGCACAGAAAACAGAAAACATAGTAGGTATCAGCAGAAACATTTGATTTTTTGCTATACATCAAACCAGGTGTGCTTTTTCAATAATTTTTTTTTGTTATTCTGCTTTTCACACTCAAAAAAGACTTGTGTTTTTGCAAGAAATTTCAACTTTTGTACCAGGCGCACAGAAAACAGAAAACATAGTAGGTATCAGCAGAAACATTTGATTTTTTGCTATACATTCATTGCTATTCTGCTTTTTCACACTCAAAAAAGACTTGTGTTTTTGCAAGAAATTTCAACTTTTGTACCAGGCGCACAGAAAACAGAAAACATAGTAGGTATCAGCAGAAACATTTGATTTTCTGCTATACATCAAACCAGGTGTGCTTTTTCAATAATTGTTTTTTTGCTATTCTGCTTTTTCACACTCAAAAAAGACTTGTGTTTTTGCAAGAAATTTCAACTTTTGTACCAGGCGCACAGAAAACAGAAAACATAGTAGGTATCAGCAGAAACATTTGATTTTTTGCTATACATCAAACCAGGTGTGCTTTTTCAATAATTTTTTTTTTTGCTATTCTGCTTTTTCACACTCAAAAAAGACTTGTGTTTTTGCAAGAAATTTCAAATTTAGTACCAGGCGCACAGAAAACAGAAAACATAGTAGGTATCAGCAGAAACATTTGATTTTTTGCTATACATCATCAAACCAGGTGTGCTTTTTCAATAATTTTTTTTTGCTATTCTGCTTTTTCACTGTCAAAAAAGACTTGTGTTTTTGCAAGAAATTTCAAATTTAGTACCAGGCGCACAGAAAACAGAAAACATAGTAGGTATCAGCAGAAACATTTGATTTTTTGCTATACATCAAACCAGGTGTGCTTTTTCAATAATTTTTTTTTGTTATTCTGCTTTTTCACTCTCAAAAAAGACTTGTGTTTTTGCAAGAAATTTCAACTTTTGTACCAGGCGCACAGAAAACAGAAAACATAGTAGGTATCAGCAGAAACATTTGATTTTTAGCTATACATCAAACCAGGTGTGCTTTTTCAATAATTTTTTTTTGTTATTCTGCTTTTCACACTCAAAAAAGACTTGTGTTTTTGCAAGAAATTTCAACTTTTGTACCAGGCGCACAGAAAACAGAAAACATAGTAGGTATCAGCAGAAACATTTGATTTTTTGCTATACATTCATTGTAGTTCTGCTTTTTCACACTCAAAAAAGACTTGTGTTTTTGCAAGAAATTTCAACTTTTGTACCAGGCGCACAGAAAACAGAAAACATAGTAGGTATCAGCAGAAACATTTGACTTTCTGCTATACATCAAACCAGGTGTGCTTTTTCAATAATTTTTTTTTTGCTATTCTGCTTTTTCACACTCAAAAAAGACTTGTGTTTTTGCAAGAAATTTCAACTTTTGTACCAGGCGCACAGAAAACAGAAAACATAGTAGGTATCAGCAGAAACATTTGATTTTTTGCTATACATCAAACCAGGTGTGCTTTTTCAATAATTTTTTTCCTTGCTATTCTGCTTTTTCACACTCAAAAAAGACTTGTGTTTTTGCAAGAAATTTCAAATTTAGTACCAGGCGCACAGAAAACAGAAAACATAGTAGGTATCAGCAGAAACATTTGATTTTTTGCTATACATCATCAAACCAGGTGTGCTTTTTCAATAATTTTTTTTGCTATTCTGCTTTTTCACTGTCAAAAAAGACTTGTGTTTTTGCAAGAAATTTCAAATTTAGTACCAGGCGCACAGAAAACAGAAAACATAGTAGGTATCAGCAGAAACATTTGATTTTTTGCTATACATCAAACCAGGTGTGCTTTTTCAATAATTTTTTTTTGTTATTCTGCTTTTTCACTCTCAAAAAAGACTTGTGTTTTTGCAAGAAATTTCAACTTTTGTACCAGGCGCACAGAAAACAGAAAACATAGTAGGTATCAGCAGAAACATTTGATTTTTTGCTATACATCAAACCAGGTGTGCTTTTTCAATAATTTTTTTTTGTTATTCTGCTTTTCACACTCAAAAAAGACTTGTGTTTTTGCAAGAAATTTCAACTTTTGTACCAGGTGCACAGAAAACAGAAAACATAGTAGGTATCAGCAGAAACATTTGATTTTTTGCTATACATTCATTGTAGTTCTGCTTTTTCACACTCAAAAAAGACTTGTGTTTTTGCAAGAAATTTCAACTTTTGTACCAGGCGCACAGAAAACAGAAAACATAGTAGGTATCAGCAGAAACATTTGATTTTCTGCTATACATCAAACCAGGTGTGCTTTTTCAATAATTTTTTTTTTGCTATTCTGCTTTTTCACACTCAAAAAAGACTTGTGTTTTTGCAAGAAATTTCAACTTTTGTACCAGGCGCACAGAAAACAGAAAACATAGTAGGTATCAGCAGAAACATTTGATTTTTTGCTATACATCAAACCAGGTGTGCTTTTTCAATAATTTTTTTTTTGCTATTCTGCCTTTTCACACTCAAAAAAGACTTGTGTTTTTGCAAGAAATTTCAACTTTTGTACCAGGCGCACAGAAAACAGAAAACATAGTAGGTATCAGCAGAAACATTTGATTTTTTGCTATACATCAAACCAGGTGTGCTTTTTCAATAATTTTTTTTTTTTGCTATTCTGCTTTTTCACTGTCAAAAAAGACTTGTGTTTTTGCAAGAAATTTCAACTTTTGTACCAGGCGCACAGAAAACAGAAAACATAGTAGGTATCAGCAGAAACATTTGATTTTTTGCTATACATCATCAAACCAGGTGTGCTTTTTCAATAATTTTTTTTGCTATTCTGCTTTTTCACTGTCAAAAAAGACTTGTGTTTTTGCAAGAAATTTCAAATTTAGTACCAGGCGCACAGAAAACAGAAAACATAGTAGGTATCAGCAGAAACATTTGATTTTTTGCTATACATCAAACCAGGTGTGCTTTTTCAATAATTTTTTTTTGTTATTCTGCTTTTTCACTCTCAAAAAAGACTTGTGTTTTTGCAAGAAATTTCAACTTTTGTACCAGGCGCACAGAAAACAGAAAACATAGTAGGTATCAGCAGAAACATTTGATTTTTTGCTATACATCAAACCAGGTGTGCTTTTTCAATAATTTTTTTTTGTTATTCTGCTTTTCACACTCAAAAAAGACTTGTGTTTTTGCAAGAAATTTCAACTTTTGTACCAGGTGCACAGAAAACAGAAAACATAGTAGGTATCAGCAGAAACATTTGATTTTTTGCTATACATTCATTGTAGTTCTGCTTTTTCACACTCAAAAAAGACTTGTGTTTTTGCAAGAAATTTCAACTTTTGTACCAGGCGCACAGAAAACAGAAAACATAGTAGGTATCAGCAGAAACATTTGATTTTCTGCTATACATCAAACCAGGTGTGCTTTTTCAATAATTTTTTTTTTGCTATTCTGCTTTTTCACACTCAAAAAAGACTTGTGTTTTTGCAAGAAATTTCAACTTTTGTACCAGGCGCACAGAAAACAGAAAACATAGTAGGTATCAGCAGAAACATTTGATTTTTTGCTATACATCAAACCAGGTGTGCTTTTTCAATAATTTTTTTTTTGCTATTCTGCCTTTTCACACTCAAAAAAGACTTGTGTTTTTGCAAGAAATTTCAACTTTTGTACCAGGCGCACAGAAAACAGAAAACATAGTAGGTATCAGCAGAAACATTTGATTTTTTGCTATACATCAAACCAGGTGTGCTTTTTCAATAATTTTTTTTTTTTGCTATTCTGCTTTTTCACTGTCAAAAAAGACTTGTGTTTTTGCAAGAAATTTCAACTTTTGTACCAGGCGCACAGAAAACAGAAAACATAGTAGGTATCAGCAGAAACATTTGATTTTTTGCTATACATCAAACCAGGTGTGCTTTTTCAATAATTTTTTTTTGTTATTCTGCTTTTCACACTCAAAAAAGACTTGTGTTTTTGCAAGAAATTTCAACTTTTGTACCAGGCGCACAGAAAACAGAAAACATAGTAGGTATCAGCAGAAACATTTGATTTTTTGCTATACATTCATTGCTATTCTGCTTTTTCACACTCAAAAAAGACTTGTGTTTTTGCAAGAAATTTCAACTTTTGTACCAGGCGCACAGAAAACAGAAAACATAGTAGGTATCAGCAGAAACATTTGATTTTTTGCTATACATCAAACCAGGTGTGCTTTTTCAATAATTTTTTTTTGCTATTCTGCTTTTCACACTCAAAAAAGACTTGTTTTTTTGCAAGAAATTTCAACTTTTGTACCAGGCGCACAGAAAACAGAAAACATAGTAGGTATCAGCAGAAACATTTGATTTTTTGCTATACATCATCAAACCAGGTGTGCTTTTTCAATAATTTTTTTTTTTTGCTATTCTGCTTTTTCACTGTCAAAAAAGACTTGTGTTTTTGCAAGAAATTTCAACTTTTGTACCAGGCGCACAGAAAACAGAAAACATAGTAGGTATCAGCAGAAACATTTGATTTTTTGCTATACATCATCAAACCAGGTGTGCTTTGTCAATAATTTTTTTTTGTTATTCTGCTTTTCACACTCAAAAAAGACTTGTGTTTTTGCAAGAAATTTCAACTTTTGTACCAGGCGCACAGAAAACAGAAAACATAGTAGGTATCAGCAGAAACATTTGATTTTTTGCTATACATCAAACCAGGTGTGCTTTGTCAATAATTTTTTTTTTGCTATTCTGCTTTTTCACACTCAAAAAAGACTTGTGTTTTTGCAAGAAATTTCAACTTTTGTACCAGGCGCACAGAAAACAGAAAACATAGTAGGTATCAGCAGAAACATTTGATTTTTTGCTATACATCAAACCAGGTGTGCTTTTTCAATAATTTTTTTTTGTTATTCTGCTTTTCACACTCAAAAAAGACTTGTGTTTTTGCAAGAAATTTCAACTTTTGTACCAGGCGCACAGAAAACAGAAAACATAGTAGGTATCAGCAGAAACATTTGATTTTTTGCTATACATTCATTGCTATTCTGCTTTTTCACACTCAAAAAAGACTTGTGTTTTTGCAAGAAATTTCAACTTTTGTACCAGGCGCACAGAAAACAAAAAACATAGTAGGTATCAGCAGAAACATTTGATTTTTTGCTATACATCAAACCAGGTGTGCTTTTTCACTAATTTTTTTTTGCTATTCTGCTTTTCACACTCAAAAAAGACTTGTGTTTTTGCAAGAAATTTCAACTTTTGTACCAGGCGCACAGAAAACAGAAAACATAGTAGGTATCAGCAGAAACATTTGATTTTCTGCTATACATCAAACCAGGTGTGCTTTTTCAATAATTTTTTTTTGCTATTCTGCTTTTTCACACTCAAAAAAGACTTGTGTTTTTGCAAGAAAATTTCAACTTTTGTACCAGGCGCACAGAAAACAGAAAACATAGTAGGTATCAGCAGAAACATTTGATTTTTTGCTATACATTCATTGTAGTTCTGCTTTTTCACACTCAAAAAAGACTTGTGTTTTTGCAAGAAATTTCAACTTTTGTACCAGGCGCACAGAAAACAGAAAACATAGTAGGTATCAGCAGAAACATTTGATTTTCTGCTATACATCAAACCAGGTGTGCTTTTTCAATAATTTTTTTTTTGCTATTCTGCTTTTTCACACTCAAAAAAGACTTGTGTTTTTGCAAGAAATTTCAACTTTTGTACCAGGCGCACAGAAAACAGAAAACATAGTAGGTATCAGCAGAAACATTTGATTTTTTGCTATACATCAAACCAGGTGTGCTTTGTCAATAATTTTTTTTTTGCTATTCTGCTTTTTCACACTCAAAAAAGACTTGTGTTTTTGCAAGAAATTTCAACTTTTGTACCAGGCGCACAGAAAACAGAAAACATAGTAGGTATCAGCAGAAACATTTGATTTTTTGTTATACATCAAACCAGGTGTGCTTTTTCAATAATTTTTTTTTGCTATTCTGCTTTTTCACACTCAAAAAAGACTTGTGTTTTTGCAAGAAATTTCAACTTTTGTACCAGGCGCACAGAAAACAGAAAACATAGTAGGTATCAGCAGAAACATTTGATTTTTTGCTATACATTCATTGTAGTTCTGCTTTTTCTCACACTCAAAAAAGACTTGTGTTTTTGCAAGAAATTTCAACTTTTGTACCAGGCGCACAGAAAACAGAAAACATAGTAGGTATCAGCAGAAACATTTGATTTTTTGCTATACATTCATTGTAGTTCTGCTTTTTCACACTCAAAAAAGACTTGTGTTTTTGCAAGAAATTTCAACTTTTGTACCAGGCGCACAGAAAACAGAAAACATAGTAGGTATCAGCAGAAACATTTGATTTTTTGCTATACATTCATTGCTATTCTGCTTTTTCACACTCAAAAAAGACTTGTGTTTTTGCAAGAAATTTCAACTTTTGTACCAGGCGCACAGAAAACAGAAAACATAGTAGGTATCAGCAGAAACATTTGATTTTTTGCTATACATCAAACCAGGTGTGCTTTTTCAATAATTTTTTTTTGTTATTCTGCTTTTCACACTCAAAAAAGACTTGTGTTTTTGCAAGAAATTTCAACTTTTGTACCAGGCGCACAGAAAACAGAAAACATAGTAGGTATCAGCAGAAACATTTGATTTTTTGCTATACATTCATTGCTATTCTGCTTTTTCACACTCAAAAAAGACTTGTGTTTTTGCAAGAAATTTCAACTTTTGTACCAGGCGCACAGAAAACAGAAAACATAGTAGGTATCAGCAGAAACATTTGATTTTCTGCTATACATCAAACCAGGTGTGCTTTTTCAATAATTGTTTTTTTGCTATTCTGCTTTTTCACACTCAAAAAAGACTTGTGTTTTTGCAAGAAATTTCAACTTTTGTACCAGGCGCACAGAAAACAGAAAACATAGTAGGTATCAGCAGAAACATTTGATTTTTTGCTATACATCAAACCAGGTGTGCTTTTTCAATAATTTTTTTTTTTGCTATTCTGCTTTTTCACACTCAAAAAAGACTTGTGTTTTTGCAAGAAATTTCAAATTTAGTACCAGGCGCACAGAAAACAGAAAACATAGTAGGTATCAGCAGAAACATTTGATTTTTTGCTATACATCATCAAACCAGGTGTGCTTTTTCAATAATTTTTTTTTTGCTATTCTGCTTTTTCACTGTCAAAAAAGACTTGTGTTTTTGCAAGAAATTTCAAATTTAGTACCAGGCGCACAGAAAACAGAAAACATAGTAGGTATCAGCAGAAACATTTGATTTTTTGCTATACATCAAACCAGGTGTGCTTTTTCAATAATTTTTTTTTGTTATTCTGCTTTTTCACTCTCAAAAAAGACTTGTGTTTTTGCAAGAAATTTCAACTTTTGTACCAGGCGCACAGAAAACAGAAAACATAGTAGGTATCAGCAGAAACAT